>OY740769.1:72637438-73237438 GCA_963513935.1 Aphrophora alni
AGTGGGGGGAAACACTCCGAAGAGGAGAGATTAAAATAATATCCTACTGCTCACTTAGCTTTAAAGGTTTTCAATACATCTCTGATATGAACGAATGTCATAATTGCACGTAATTTGTAAAAAAAATGTCAGAATCCAAATTGAGGTCAAGGCGCGGATGACGGTATTACCTAGTCGATGGAATTACCAATGATAAAGAGGAGAAAGACCGCGGAATTATGGTTAGCCACAATACGATATAGGTCAATCAGAACCAGAACCGTGTTTTGGGAACATCTCACAAGGACTTGTTGGGGCAACCCTTCTTGGGAAACAATTGAGGTCTTTAAACAAGATGACCTCAGTTTTGTGATTAATAAAATTTTCTGTTTTCCTCGATTAATGTCTTGAAATTCCCAACTATTTTCATAGTTAAAAAAAAAAAAGAAGTTGTTCAGCTTATGCTAACTTTAATTTTGAAATATTGTCTTATACTTAACTAGACGCAACCATAGCTGACGCGTTTACGATTAATGTTCACCACAGTGAAGTATTTCTGGTCGAGAGATTGAATCCCAGTTAACCCCATCTATCTATCTATCTTTCTGGGATTGATGCTTTCCAGCCCTCGAACATAAAATATATACCGTTATAAAACAACTATTTACTAGGTAATAATACTTTCAGAACACTGTAAGCCTTCCATTCCAAAAATAAAATAAAATTGACCTAAAAAAAAAATCATTTCTTTTAAATATACAGAACCAGAGGTTTAGCTGTATTGACACAAATAATACAATTATCCCTAAATCTATCGGACTTTTCCGCCCCTTCTACACAATTTAGAACTCATTTTGAATGCCTAATTTTGTTTAGAGTTTAAAATGTATTCTGGAATCAGTACACGAATCAAGATGGTCTTCAGGACCACTACTCTGCTATTTGATCGTTTGGGATGCGGGTTACGGTTAGCGATTTGGAACAAAAAGTTACGGAACAAAGATTGAAAGAGTGCAAGTACCAGTCAAATCATGGTCAACTTCAAAAAATTAAAACTGCGTTTTGAAATTTATAAAAATCGCCACATTAAGTAACCAATTAAAATATAGTCTATATATATTTTTTTAATTAGCTTAAAACAATTTTGGGATGATAATGGGTTAGTTTTAAAATAATAATTAAGAAAATAACCATCCACGTTCGCTTTTATTACTCAATTTAAAATCCTTACATTCTTGAAATATATTATTTACACCTAAGCACTTATAGATCCTGACAGATAATAATTTATCTTTACTCTCATTACATACACCCACAACTACTTTGTTTTTGTATGGAAATGCTTGAGTGGCATAATTAATACACTGTTTAATACAATGGATATATTTTTTATAATTTACTCATAAGTTCATTTTAAAATGGAGTCTAAAGAAAAAAAAATCTTTTCAAAAATTCAGGATCGTGATTTGTCAGCCGAAAAGTGTAAATAACAATAATAGACACAGTTTTAATTACAGTAGGTCGAGTTAGTATATATTGACTCGCGAATCGTAGTTTTTTTAGAATAGGTTAGTTTGTGCCATTAAAACCTTCACATTTCCCTCCAATGTTATCGAAATAGCAACGGTCGATTTCGACATTTCTGACGTTTTAGAAGGTTCATTATCATTTCTTTATTAATATGTTCAGAATTTATAGTTTTCGGGGTAAGGTTTTTAATGCTTTTTGTTCGAAACTAAAAGTTAAATTTTACCAAAATGTTATGATAATAGAGCCGACAAATGGGAATTTTGTGGTTCGGTCATAAATAATAAGTAAATGTAAATTAAATAACTATTTATAATGACGGTTCATAAATAATTTTTAAAAAACCCTCGATTTATAGCCAAAATATGTTCATATACCAAATTTAATAAAAATAGTCCATCCGTTTGGGTTGTATAGCTACAGACAACAGATAATTAAAGACCATACAGAAAAGGTTGACCATATCTGTAGAAGTGTACAAGTTTATTTCTACCGAACAGTTTGGCCAAAGAAACGAACCGTTCAATCGGTGGAATACCTTTATCAAATAATTACAATAATAACTTACGCCACAATATAACAAGAAAACAGACCTGTTACTCTTAGTAAAACCCAGTCTTAGAACGGAACAGCGTTAGTAAATAGTAAACGCGTTGTCGGTGACGTCACAGTGTGTCGAAATTGTGCACGGCCTTCTCAATTGGCGACGAGGAAACTGACAACATCGCGACCTACATGATATCGTCATCGTCAGATCTAGGACAGTACGGCACTGCTACTTGCTACGATGAAATTATGCAATCCGCTTTCCGAAATGACTACTGATTTAGAAGGTATTCGAACAATCAAATGTTTCTATAATTTTATATTCTCTAAAGTTACTTTAAAACAGATGTTATACGAAGTTGTACTGTTTGGTTTAAAAAAAAAATCCACATTTTGTAAATCCCACTAGACAAAGCTACCCGGAATTGATTTAAGTCCAACAATTACCTGGACAAACTAAAGGAAGGGTGCCCTTCGTCAAAGTGTTGTGCGATCCGTGCCGAATGGCTGGGGAAATATCCAGTCCGGTACTTGTGGAAACTAAATCACCGAGATAGATCAATTGGAGTATGGCCCTGGGGCTGAGAGCATTCCAATTTGACACCCATTGACGATCCAACTAAGAATTGACGATTTGACACCCATGAAGGAGGACGTCTTGCTGAATTCAGTGGATGACAACATTCTATACAATAGTAAGAAACAGAAGAAGGAACTGAAAGTAAAGCTTTCCTCAAGTTAACTACAAAGGGAAAAGATGGTAGAGTAGAGGGGGTAGAGTTCTATCATAGAAAAAAAGACGTCAGCGTTGGGAGAATAAGAACCGAGCACGTGGTAGGCAACCAAATGAAGCCAGACCATTTGGGCTTTAGGGAAAATCGGTGATGAACCCGCACGGTGATTCCTCACAGAGTAGACTACTTCTGGTGGATTAACTGAATCTGGTGTAAAGAGGACAAAAGAATCACAGATGAGATAGCTCAGAGATCCAGGGGAGAATTGGCCGGAATGCCCTTAGGGGTGATAACGTCAGAATAACCAGCTGCCACCTGGAATGCGAAGCTGTAGTTGTGGGATGTACCAACACTTTAAGCAAAGAGAGGCTGGAGAATCAATTCAAGGAAAAAAATTCCTTCCAATGAGTTAGGCTAAGAATGGGTCCAGCAGGGAGCCTGGTAAAAATTGTGAAGGTATCCACCATTGTCCACTGGGACAGAGAAAAAAAGACATGTTGCTTTAGTCGCATCAGACTGACCATTGGACGGCCGTCGACATAAAATCAAACCCTGATTACTTTTGTTTAATCGAAAAACTAAAGATTGTCCTATTTTTTTCTTATAAATGTTATTATTATATAATTATTATCACTATAATTATGTTTACATACATAATGTGAACAGATTTAATACTTACTATAGATATTATAAAAATACACTCAGTATTCAGTCTAACTACAAATCCAACTACAGTACTTCTGTTTTAATCGAAAAACTAAAGATTGTCCTAATTATTGTTATAAGTGTTATTATTAAATATTATGTTTATTGTCACTAGAATTATGTTTATATACGTAGTGTGAAGAGATTTAATACTTACTAAAGGTTTTTATGTCTTTCAAATCCCAATCTACTTTAAAGCAAAGATGGAATCAATGTTTGAGAGAGGAAGTCCCTAGACATTACTTTAGCTAGCTGCTACGCAACCACTAAGATAAGGAACTGGAGAGTATCTGATGATCCGTCTGTCTCGGATCACAATTACATCTCCTTTCATAAGATCGAGCTAGTTATAAGAATCCTAGGAATACTAACTGGGACATGTTCCGTAAAGAAATAAGTAACAGACTATCTTAAGTCGGAATGCCCCTTCATTGGCCCAGAACGTGCCTACGGTGAATTCTATACCTTAACACACAGGTGTCTCTTCCAATGAGTTTTGAAAGAACACCAGACGTTTTGGGAGAGAACAAAGGGTCAGTCTAAGAAGATGCTCAAAGTTCCGTTAAGACTTCAGACAGAGGAGACCCTTAGACTGAGCAGGACTTATCTCCGGAGAGAGCAACAGGATTCCTCACGGGTCACTGGATTTTTACTCGCCATCTACATAAAATGGAGTGACACACACCAAAAATTTAAAATTTGGTACGACTATTGGCTGTACAGGTTATGTTGAAAACACTTATAATTACCTACTGAAGGTAAATCAAAATGATAGATAATTTTTAATACTTTTTTAAGTTTCTCTGGTAACGAGAAAAAGTTAAATTTTATATACTTGATACGAGAAGCTTATATAAGAATGGCCCTTTACGATTTGAATTTGGTGACGATATCATTCTTGTAAAGATAACCACATCGTAAGATCACTTCAACCTATTTATCTTTGAATGCAACTATTTGTTCATTCTTTATTTGATTACAACACTTTCCTCTGTAACAAACAACTCATTTTATTTTCACGTTTCCTATCTGTAGTTTATAAACCGCACTTGAGATGCTTCTAAAACATAATATTTGAAAAAAAATTGAACTTAAAACATCCTCCAAATTCAATTACTTAATATACAACATAAGTTATCGTAAAATAATACTAATTTTCACATGTTTCATCGAATCTCTACAAGAAGATTTATTTTCCTCGATATTTACAGGAATTAAGAAGATCTGAATTAGTTGAGAAGTTCCAAGAGAGTGACTATGTACGATCGAGTGAGGAATGGTTGAATATTAATCCGGTAAATGATAAACTAATCATCTGTAGGAAAACTTGGATTATTGAAGTGGACAGAATGGAGTATGATTGTTTGGTTAAGCAAGTGTTCAAATAATATTACTGGAGAGATGCGAGTGGGAAGGCTGGCGATAAGATGGTCTTATTAGTCAAACTAGGAAGACAACAAGGCCGACGACTAATAAGCTAGAAACTCGATTAAGTGGACAAAATGCACAATTTTGTTGTATATTTTAAATTTAAATTAAAATCCTAATTATTTATACATAAAAATTGGCTAAAAACTCTCAGATTTTTTAAACTTTTTGGCAAAAAAAATCTTATCTTCGTCGTTGCAAATGTCAACGCGTTTGTTCTACATCTCAGTGCACTTATCATGATTTGATCTAACGTTACCGTGATGTTTAATATGTTTCTAAAATTAAAATTAGATAACAATAACAAGAAGGATAAAGATAGTGATTATTAGATGCATCTTTCAGAGGTATCTTGTTACCGACATTTTACATGAAAACTTTGTAAAGCCCAACGATTCTAGAAATAGAAGTAATTTGACTGCATTTATGGCTCATTGAAAAATCGTTATAATACGTACTTCTCTTTTACAGCCTTTTCAGAAAAGTTGATTACATTAAAAACTGTTTTTACTATAGAGATCTGTTTTTATTAATACCAAGCTTAAGTTGGTAAAAGAAAAGCATAACATTAAAAAACAAAATTCAATCAAGTCAGCCTATGAGCTCCATGCCGAATATTTTAGATTAAACCTGCAGCAAATTTTTATTTTAAGTGAATTTAATGCGGCAATTCTCATTTTACTTACACGGAAATATACATTTTGAAATCCATTAGAAAAGTGTTTTATTTTTGCAATGATGTCTTTCTGTCTGTATGTCATACGTACAGTATCCCAACCTAAACGGTTGTCCCAATTTGATTAAATTTTATATATGAGGATATTTTTGTTGGACGTTTATTTACTTGTTGTATAACTCGAAATTTAACGGCACCTGCTATAAACAAAAACACAAAATACCAAATTGGCTCTAAAAGTTTTGATCAAATGGGTTTGGTGAACGTCTAGATTCACCAAAGAAGGATTGTAAATCTTGGACCAAACCGCTTAGGTATTACCCGTGAAAAATTTGTGTTACGCATTGTCTCAAAAAATGATGTTTCAAATAGGGTAGAATATTTATATTTTATTCAAAACTACAATAGGGAGGGGGAAACTATGGGTGTACCAAACATTTGTATTGATAATGAAGTTTGTTATGTAACCAATTAAGCGTTTACATCGAACTTTATATATGGGCGGTATACTTGGTCCCAGTTATTTACTGTACGATTCTAATAAAACTTGTATTTATATTTATTAAGTTTCAGATTTATGTTGACATCAATTTTTACGTAAGTAATTCTAGTCGTGAGCTGATCTAAGCAATATTTAAAATACAGTAAAAATGTTACGTTGGCTTAAATATAGTTGAGATTGCTTAAAACGATACTGATAAAAATATCTACTTTACCTAGATTCATCAGGAAGTAATCAACTGAGCTGTGAAACAACTTATATGAAGACTGAATGTTTACGAAACTGGTCAAGTAGTAGACTATTGAAGCTTTGAATTTTGGTTTCATGCAATTGTATTTACTTTCCAATTAGGAAAGCATTGTGATCGTATTAAATTTTCGATGGCTTGCAACATTGTATGCTTATTGGAACACATTTGTCATTTTCTGTCTGGGTATTTTTGTCACCATTGTTTGTATGATGAACAGATAGTACAAATGAGGAGTCATGTAGAAGTTTTAAACTTTAATGTGGGGTGGATGTCTCTTAGAATTATCAGATTTTGGAATATATATCGTATTGGTTGTGGTGACAATGATTATTATTATTATTTATAGAATACATAGTCTGAATGAAAAAATTGTGCAGTTTGATGAGGTAGAGGCGTAAACAGAAATTTATTAGATATTGGTCAAATTAGCCTAAGTGGTGAATCAGTTCCAAAATTTATGAACATATTAAATTATGGTCCGATTTGATGAAGTTTGAATTTCACATTGATTTGTAACTACAATCTCAAAATTATCAGATCTTTATGTTTGACTTATTTTGATGAAATTTATAATAACTATGTTTTGTAATGGGAGTTATGAATTTAACTTATTATAATTATATTTTTTACGCAAGTACGGTAATGGAAAGTCATTTTGTGGCCACATCAACTATTACTAATAAGTACACCAAGGTCCTTGTACGCTAACAATACCATTAGGTGGCAATTTTATTAAAAATGTGATGTTAACTCAGCTTGTCCAATCATTCTTTCTTTACCTCTACACTCATCTGAAGGGAAAACTCCAACAAACACACATCATTTTATAAAATATCATCACTTTAATTAAACCTACAAGTTTACTCAGCAGTTACACAATATATTATTTTATACAACTATCCTATGTCGAATACTTATATACGGAGCTTCAGTTTGCTGCCCATTGCTAATAAACTCAAGTAAATCAAAACTAGAATTATTCTAATCTACAATACTTCGCTGCATTTCAAACAGTCCTTTCAAATAAGAAATTCTCTGGAGATCCCCACAATCACTGAATTTGTTCGGCCTATCAAACGTTTTTGGAAGGGAGCTTTATCTAAATCTACTCACATCAGGAAATTGACACCTACAACTAGTCCTTTGCATCATCAATGATCGCTACGATACCTTCAATACTCATAAAATTTATAAACCCTCTTCTATATACAACATCTTCTCTTAAATATGTTCCAAAATTCATTACTAACAATCAGTACAAAAGACCCTTACTAGTCCACATCAAATTATACAGTCCTTGTTCATATTATTAAACGCAACCAGTGTTTTGTTATAATAATATCATACGTTTACTTTAACTAACAAAACTCCAGAATTTTAAAAATTTGTTTAATGATTTTTGAGAAAACCTAAACATACATTTTTTAAAATCACTTTTCTGGACACAGAAGGACATAAAAAGGATATAATAAACGAACTTTAGGGAATGAATACAATTAATTTTCCTGCATATGGGTAAAGAAGTAAAAATGATTTAAAATCAGTTAATACGTAATTATTAAGAGCGAGAAATTCTTGTACGATATCAATCTTTCTCTTGGGTTTTGTTCTTGCAAATGTTTTTTTTTTAAAGACGAATAAAGAATAATTTGCATTCCTTATTTAATTTTGTTATCCGATTCTTCACAAAAGTATGGGAGAAGCGGAAGTCATGATGCTGACGCATGCGCTGTAATCATCGGAATGTGCTATGGACTACCTCAGGGTTACGTCACGAGTCCAATCCTGCTGACTGTATTATGGATGACACACTAACAATCCTGCTCTCCTAGACAATTTGTAAAAGTTCAGCTGAATATTTACAAAAACTGCCTGTTAACAACAAAAAAAACGGAAGCCGAGGCAAAATATGCAAAACTATTTGCTTTTACAGTATATGACATGCATTTAGTTTTGTTCACAACCAATCGATCAAATATTTCGTATCCTGTATGGAAAAATATTTTTTCGTCATACTGCTTCAAAAACAGCTGTTTTCAATACATGCATTGAGATGCTAAAGTTGTTCTTTTTAGTCGTAGGACCTAAAAACATCAGCTGAGGTCGAGGTCATCAGGTGTTACTTCGTTTATACAAATTAATTAACGATTGTAAAGCATCTATAAAAACAACCGATACTTTCGATTGTAAATAACAGTTAAAACAGCTGTTACCATCGATTTAAAGGTTAATAGGTTATAAAAATTTAGTTTTTGTGAAATTGTTTTCTTATATTATTTGCAGTATAACGAAAAATATAATTCATCACTTGGACCAAATGAAGCTTTTCGATTCTCGATCATTTTCCGGCCTCGGCTGTTAAACTTGAGCTTGTATTTAAAAGCTTCACTTTTGGTGCTTGTGATGAAATATACCAATTTATGTATTTTATAATTTTAAAATACTAACTATTTAGTTATTAAGAAAGTCAATGTTATGCAAAGCAAAAACATATACGATACCAATAATGAGAAGATGCAATACAAGAAAAGTATGTAACTAGTCGGAAACGTTTGTCGAAAAAATATTGAGAAGGAGGGATTTTAGGAAAAAAATAATATTAACATAAGTTTTACGTCAGAAAGAAATGTTTCAAGTGTTGGATAACATTTTAAACTAACTTTCATGTTGAAAATAGAGTTATTTTAATATATTAACCTACGCACAAGTTATTCATTCAAAAAGTTACCTAAATATTGTAGAAATTAAGAAAACAGTATTTATTTATATTTTTGGAAGCAGTTTCAAATTTACAAGGGGTAACTTGAAAAAATACAAAATGATGCAACCAATTGAAGTGAGGTGGAAAGGGGACTAAAAATTTTCAAATGAAAAGTGGGTCATTTTAAATATTATTCAAGAAAAAACATTGGCGAACAAAAAATTCTTTCATTGCCTTATCCAAGATTCTGGCTTGTAGTCAAATAGGAATACAGTACTTATGAACTTGGTCTATTGCCACCTAGAATTGAGGATTCAGAGCTAAAACATTTTGTGCCAATAACTTGAAATTAGTAGTCTATTTCTCAATAAACCTTTTTCGCTCCCTCCCAACAGTCATGAAAATGTAAAAAGCAAAAAGTTTAAGAAGAAAGGGTTTAACTCAAAGAAAGTGCTTTTAAAACAAAATTATGAATGTTCAATACGAAGATGAGACTATTTTTTGTCTGATTTACATCAAATGTTGTGTATACATTGTATTTTGCCTCAAAAAAATATTGTTAAGTAAAAAAAAATTATAAAACATCAGAATTCTATGAAATTTACAGATTTTTCTGTCTAGCTATTACAATTATTGTCAGATTTTTACCAAATTTGGCGTATACATGTATTTTGGTTTAAACAATATTGTTAAATATCAACATCATAAAAATCAGAATTCTAGTTGGTGTTGAAGATTTTTCAGGTTATCTGTCGCAATTTTCATCCGATATTTCATAAATTTGATACAATATGTATATTTTTTAATAACTCGAAATATAGAAGAAAAAAAAATCTGTTGCCAAAACAAATAGAAATAGGTTTTTACTCATGTCTGAATAAACAAACTGATCAAATAACGAAAATGAAGGATTTGATTCTCTCTGTTAAAATTTCATTAGAATATTGTTCACCTGAAACAATTCTCTTCGAAAGAGGCAAAAAAACATTGTTGACCGTGAAGCTCTGCGGCGTTATCAGTTGCTTATTTCTTATCAGTACACTTAAAAAAAATCAGCTGATAAGTAATGTACATGTCGTTTAATGAACACTCTTGCCAACATTTTTTTGTAATATTAGAACAGATAAATACATTGTTTCCGTTTGAATATTAAGAGAAGGTGTAAATAGATTTCAACTTGAAAAGTAACAATTATAATTTGATTTCTTCTTCTGATCACGGTTACAAATAGGCCTATTATAGGTAGGTTTTAATATATTTATAGACTTGTATAAGTTTTAATGTACGCAACTGATAAATATAGACACCCGCAATCGTACTTATTATATAAATTTGAAAAACCGATGTAACAAGTGGGAATTTGTTCACAAAGATTCAAATTGTCACTTATAGAAAACAAACATTATAGAGATATGTACACAGGGAAAGTACGAAAAAACTTGTTTGTAACTAGGGGGTTTGAAAACGATCAATACATGCATACGTATGTCTAAAACTAAAAATAAAGTCTACAGAAATAAGGTCATAAGTGGTTGCACGTGATTTTCTTGCTATAATCCCTGTGATAGTAGAATAACATTATTAACGTTTGTATTGTACGAAGCTGATATTGTCAACACAAGTAAAGTAAAATCTCCTGAGGGAATCTCGATGGAACTAGCTGGATCTACACCTTTTTTACGTAGTCTTGGGTTAGATCCCTCTATAGTCTCTCTTATTTTTAACTTTTGTATAAGAAAAACGAGGCATAGAAAGAAAGAAATGGGGAGGGGAAAACATAATAATGCACGTAACTTTGAACTTCTAATATATGAGTTTCATCAAAAACTACCGATTAATTCCAGTTTTGTATTATTATTTAAAATGCTTATCAATTAAAAATCTATAATGATAATTTTATAATTTATTATTAATGTAACTTAATTTGACATCTACCTCGTATCAAAAGTCAACATTTACTTCATCCTTAATAAGCTGAAAACATTGATATTGGGGTTCTTTGAGGACAATCATTTTCAACTTTTCTTAATATGTTTCATCCAATTTGATCTAAATTGTAATCATATCATGGGACAACTACACCACGGACAGACAGACAGACAGGCAGGCAGGCAGGCATCACTCTGAACCTTAAAACGTTCAGAACAGTCTATATGTACACACTATCACAATTCCTTGCTACATAGTTGGAAAAAAGCAAGTTCATATCTTACATTAATATTTTTGATTTAATATATATATGTATGGTATTAAATAGAGATTTCCATTGGAGCCCTTCTGCCTAAAAGTAGGCAAGATGTTTATTAGAAACAACTGTCTAGTGACAAATAGTGGGTTACAGTTAGAAAATTATGCTTCTAAATATAAAGCACAGTATATGAAAAATAACAGATTTGGAGAGAGCTTGGACAGAACATTTATTGGAAAATTATCATTTTTATATACATTTTCGCTCATACGAAAAATAATGACAAGACCTTATGAAACCATGTCCTATATAAAATACCTAATATTATTGATATTATATTGTACATACAACACATTTTTGAATTTCTTGTTTAGCATTTTCATAATGTTACTATTGCAACAACTTCTATACAATAAAAACAATAATGTGGGAAAGATAAACCCGACTGATTTGATTGTAAACTAATTGTTAGTTTGTTGTATTTTTTTTAAACTACGGGCGTTATAGATATGGGATCTAGAGAAATCCTTCCGGGAGAATACGTAAGAACTTTTGAAGTGAAAGAACTATAACGTTTTTGCATTTTCGCCATTTTTTTTTTTTTTTTTTTTTTTTTTATAAAAAGTTTTATAAATAAATACAATATCTTTGTAAAAAAAAGGATGCCTGATCACAACAAATGGCATTCCAATGGACACACTTTTTTTTAATGCGTGGATTTTTTTATGACCGATCGAATACGATCAATTTTTTTTGACGAAGATATTTGCAAATCTTCTTTTTCTATATAAAAGGCATACATTTCAAAACGTTATATTTTCACTCCAAATCTGGACAACTCTAGGTTTTCCGTACTACTGATGATATTTAAAGTTATTCGCATAATTTATTCAGTTACCGATTAATTTATATTTCTAAACATTTTGAGCCCCCATGCCAGACTATTTGGAACTTCCTCATAGAAATCTATGGGACTAGGGAATATACTCTAACCCATAAGAGTAATTTGTCACTATGTTTAGCTTAATGTATATAGGATTGTATAACTGCTTTAGGTTTAGCTGGCAGTGTACACTTTAGGCTGCGCTATTAGCCTATATGTACGACAACTCTATTTTTTTCATTATGGCTATTGAAGTTTTCAACTATTTTTCTTTTTGTTGTTGTTATAATTAATTCTTATATTTTGTACTCTCATACAGACAACACTGAAATTGACCTAAAGTAATCACGGGGGGGGGGGGGTACAAGTAAAATTAATTTTTCACAATTTACTTTGCGGTCTAGTTGGTTGAAATAATTCTCTACTTGACTGAGCTTCTTTCCAATTCTCCTCTTGAAACTCCTTCATACATTACTTTATGAAAGAGATCTGATTACAAACTAAAGAAATACTTTGAATTCTAGGAAATCTGCGCATCTCTTCATTTCTACCTACAGTGTTGATAGAAGAATAATTAGTAATAACAGATTACAGTTATAATAGAAAGCTTCAGCATTATTTCAGTAATTATTTGATTCCTAGAGCAAGGATTATTTTAAAATTAAAATAATACGAATGTTTAAGTCTTGAGTGGGCACAAATTATCCAATTCAGTTCATGTAATATTTTATTAATATACACATTTTTACGGATATTTTAGGATATTTATTATTTTTTTCTCTGCAATTTTACATCACATTTCTTTTCTTCGGGGAAGAAGCGACGCCCATTTGTAACTGACCATTGAAATGGTTGAAATTCTGTAGTTCCTCTCGTAAAAGCTCACAATTCTCTTTCGAAGAAAGAAAGATAACAAATTATACAAAAGCCGATAGAAATATATCTTATACAAGAATTACAGAGGCGGCAGAGTGCGTGGTTCGGACTAGTACCACTAAAGAGTAGGCAGTTTCGAACCCGTTTGACGACGTTGCTGTTTTTCGTGTGCACCCTGTCTTTATTTACCTATCACCCATAAAGACGTTAAGCAAAAAACAAAACAAAAAATACTATCGCGGTCATTTTTTAATTTTAATTATAGTCCAAGTTACACATAAACTAGTGATTAGCGTCAAACAAAACATGGGGTAGTTAAGACTGATAAAGATTGGTTCATAATACAAATTTTGATAATATATAACTTGTTACTTAGAAATATCAATTTTGATTTACGTTTCACCAAAACTCGTGTAAAACTAACATTCATCGAAGTAAGTTTAATAATCAAGAAAGTTGAATTTCATGGCACCGCCATTAAATTTTTAAGAGGTGAACTTTTTACATTTTGTAATTCTAAACAAAAACAAGTACATAAAAAAAACTAAATTTATTAACAAAATAAAAAAGTCAAAATTAAAAAAAATCAGACTTCGTGTTGGAAACTATTCTACTTGAGAAAGAGAATATGGAAAATCCCATGAACATAGTTTTAGCCGACTAATAAAATTCATACTGTAATTCTCAAACTATAATACAATCTTTGGAGATTCTAACACAAGCTCGATATTCATGGACTACAATTTTCTGAAATGAGCGTAGCTAGTTTTACATATACACACTTACGAGGCTCATTCAGGTATGTTTCTGATTCAAGATTAGTAATTTTTTCATGACTACAGCAACCGATTAGTTTGGAGAATCAACCGTCTGGACTACGATAAGATATTTTCATCACTACTACGCTTATTATTTTATTATACTAATCACGATGATGTTTGTCCATCTCGGGAGAAATTGTTTCCAACTTGTGAAGGAATGTGTTACAAAACTCGAAACTAGACAGACATAAAAGCATAGATAAAAACTGCTAGCCTTTATATTTTTGATTTACAAAATTGACTGTATATTAACTTTTAATTTACTATTTGTTTGTTTATTTATTTATTTTTTACAAAGGTGCTGTGTGAGGCAATGTACATGTAATATTTGTTTTAAAAAAAATTATGAGAAATGTGTCACTAGAACAGAAAATCTGTATAAAATGTCAGCTATGATTTTTCCACCTAGACAACATGTTAAAATTATTTGAAAAAACTAATGTTTTAGCAACAACAAAAATAATAATAATAGAAATGCAAAATAGGATAATTTGAACTCGTCAAACATGTTCGGGGGACCACAAAAACGTATGATCACACACAATGTAATATCTGTATTTCCAATATTTAGAACATACACATCCAAATAAGAGGAATTTATTGTAGGTTTTCTATTTGTAAAGGAAAACAAGAGAAACAGATCAAATGACTAAAACAAGGAAATGAAACATTAAAACTTCCCTTGAGTTGTGCACAGTCAAACAATTCCGCCTCCGAGGTTCCAAGAATCAACAGTTTACAAGTTTCCTTGTTTATTACAAACAATCATTGTAAAGAGACAAGTTTCTTTTTCTTATAGTAATTACACACATCTTCAAAGACACGAGTTTCATGTTGCGTGGATCTTGTTCAAACTTTGGTTATTTAATTTTACCTGAACCAAATTTATAAGCGTTCAAAAGTAGTGGTCTCAGGGCTTTTAGACTTGCATTCATAAGAGTTCCTTAGTATTTCCTTTGTTTAAGGTCTCCTTTGCTTCCTTAGATCTTCCTCAACGATTTTTTATTTTAAGTATTTCCTATATTAAGACAGAGATTTTGGTAAAGATCTCCTTAACGATTTAACCTGTTACCCTTCCTTAAAGCTAAGGCTGGTCAAGAGGTACCTAAAACATCTTTTAACCAATGCTGTTTGTTATTAAATATTGTAAATGATGAAACATCAAGTAGATTTTTTTAGAATCCCTTATGCATGTAAATGAGGTGTCATCACTAGTAACGAAAGATACATAAGGCATGCTGAAAAGACATTTGATTTTGAAGATCAAATGTGTAAAAGGTTTTAGGTTAATAAATATTTCGATATCATATTTTCACGTTATTGTATGCTGCCGTTAATTTCGATAAAATGTCGAAAATAAAATAAACAAATGTTTCAAAATTCCATGATACTGTATAAATGTAACAGAAAAATGAGATATAGAAAATATTAAATAATATTGAGTGAGAAAAACGAAATTACTGAAATTAGAACATTCTTGTTGTATGGTACAAAATTACAGCAATCTTACCATATATATATATATATATATATATATATTATATTTTTTTTTCAAAATTTAGGGATAACCTGATGTCGTAAACGGAAATTTGTCCATAAACATCCAAATTATCGTTTCTTAAAGAACAAACTTTATCTAATAATATTTATATAAGAAGAGGAGGAAATATATTATTTTAAGATGGAGTAATGAAAACTGCTAATCTTCATAATAAGAAGCTGTCCAAGAAATTATAATTTGCAAGTTTTTTTTTTTCAAAATTTGCCAATGCATACAAATAAAAAATAAAAATTAGATTATCAGAATATAATTAGATTATCTAAAGTGCTAATCCCTATTTCTAGGCACCATAACACGGAGAACATTGTTCTATTATTTTGTTGTAGTAAAAAAACAATGAGCCTTATTAAAACAAAATGAGCCATTAACAAAATGAGATGTGACTATGTATGAATTAAAAAATTGTGTTATTGTATGTTTTTGTTTTTAATATATTCATTTCCCCCTTAATTTTATTCTCGCAAAGTCCAGTGTGAGTTTTTCTATGATATTTGAGAGCGTAATTTATCCAGAATAATGTGCAAAAATACTCTTTTTCAAGATGTAATCGAGCTCACGAACTAAAATTCGTTTTATAAGGGCACTCCTAACAGATCACAGACGAATTGACAAAACAAATAAAGTCTTACACGCGCGATTTTTTGTCGACTCTATTGTTGATACAAGTGTTTAAAGTTAATAAAAATCGGTGTGTAAATAAAAAAGTGACACACGTGTATTGGGTTAGGTTAGGTCGTGTAGAACGAGTGTCATTGAGCAGTTGAAAGCTTTGTTACCTACATCTCTGAATCAACAAAGCCTTTCACGCAGATCCATTATTTTATCCAATATGACAAATTTAATTGTAGTTTAATAATGAATCTCTTTAAATTTATCGGTGAAAAACTGAAAATTAACTTTTAGATGTTACTTATAAGGGTGATTACCTCAAAATCGACATTATCTATTTCTCTGTAATGTGAATGTTAAACAAAATTAGTCTACCCTTACGTAAAAGAAATTACTAAACTTATTAAATTTGCTTTTTTTGCACGTATTTTGAAAAGTATAAACTCATGAAGGAGTAATACTGAAGTTATTTTGCGTGATGTTATTGATATTGATTTGGGAAATAAACGTTCATATTTTAGTTTTTGCAGTATTCGATCTTTTAGGACGGCTAAATCTCATCAGGATTTGATCAAACTGTTACAGCCGATTTTTTAGAAAAATCGAAATTATGTGTTTTGGTCTTGTGAGAGATAACCCTAAATTATGGAATTACATAAGTTACCAACTGTATAAGTCAACTTAGTACAAGGCGCTGGTAAAAAAGGTTACAAATTTCCAAAGTTATGAATAATCAAAGGCGACCAGCTAATCAATTACTGTCTTTACTAACACATATTGTTTTTTGGATTTTACTTTTCAGATTTTCTATTTTGAAGGTTAGAACCAAGTAAAAAATGTTGGTAATTGCATGCATAATTAAAACTGATTTTTTCCCTAATGTAGATCGTTTGAATTACCCGTTGGGTTTAAACAAGATTTTAAAACGCCGCACACATATGCTAGTTAACGAGGTTGAGATATTGCAAAAAGCAATGTATACAAAATTTTCTTAAATGGACTTTAAAATCGATACATGTACGAATTTCAACAATTTATTAATTTAATACAGTAGTTCCTTAGATTTTGTAATTTTTAGAGAAACAAATGTGCAGATAAAAATAAAATGTATATTAGTTAGAACGTCTCTATATTGTAATGCCTAGGTTTTACAGTAACTGTTGTCGTGTTACTATGACTTCTATTTGATCTATAAACATTGATAAGTCGGTGATGTTTAACATGTTACTTTAAAAACCTGAACTGTGCGGTATTTCGTACTGAATAATAAAAACTACGCATTGCAGCCAGTCACATTTCCGCGAGGTCGCACTCAACAACGTTGCCAAATTGTTTGCACTTGCTATTTTTCTCTGGCTGAAAGTTTATTCAAGTGTTTGATTCTTTAAAAAAGATTAAAACTAGAACCGAACAACAGGCTTTGCAGCATCGTAATACACGCTCTCTTTCTTTTAGCAGGAAGAATTTTATAACAGAATAACTAGATAATATCTAATTACAAAATGCTATTTCTGTTAATGGTATAAATAGTTTTTTCTTGTCAGAATTTTGTGAATAAATATTGTTTTTAATGATGACTTATTAAAATTCGTTAACCACCAATTTTTAAACTGCAAAATAATCGCAATATAAAAACTGAGTATTTTAATTTATGTCCCTCATTCATACGTATTTATAAAATACTTACAAGCTTCACAATCCATGAAGCTATTAGCTGCAAACAAATAGTAAAACGCCGATAAGCTCCATCCTGACACTTGGTTATCTAGTTTTGAACATCTAATTCATTTAAATCCTTTTCCATGCGGTGGAAACATGGGCGTCCCGAAGTATTTTAGTTTAAATTTGGACAACATCTGACTCGAGGTTTGTTAACACTAATCTTGGATTACTCACGGGATATAATTCTGCTCAAAACATTTTCCAAAGTATCTAACGTTCAAAAAGCTAATGTTTACGTCTCTGGAGAATTATTTAAGATTCTTATGAGTTGCGAGTCCACTTTGTACGTTTTCAAAATTAGCTGCAAAATTGTTTTGATGCGATTTTCTGTCGTTATTACCCATTAATCTTTTTTTTATCATCTTCCGATTCAGAGATTTAGAACTTAAGTTTTGTTTGGATCTTTAAGTTATTTTTACGATGGTTAGCAAAACTTGACATTTTGTGTTATTTTTTCTTTCTACATATACTACAAAATTATGAGTTCCAATAATCTTATTTTCGGTGCTTAAATTTATCACATTTTATTTTAAATTACTTTTCTGAATATATAGGCTATCTTAAAACGTGTTAGTTTTAAAACTATAGATTTCGCTTCGATCACAAGATGTAAGACTAAGATTTCTTTAAAATAGAGCCAATCATAAATAACTGTGTCGAGCTTTCGCTGAAAGTCTAAATGGAGATGACTTCATCAGGTTAGAAAAGGAGAGAGTATTAGTGTCTTGTTCCATTTAAAGGCGTTATACTATCCTTATAAGGGGAAGTAGTCGGCCTCGAACATTTCTAAGGACACGGGGTCATCATTACTTCACAGTCGGTTTTACTGATTTGGCGAGTTTCCTTGTTTCATCATAAGTAAAAAATACAAATGAAATAGAAATAGTGCTTCATCATTTACTACATATACATACACAGTATGAAAAAATCGGAATAATATTACGACTGCTAGAATGTTTATGGTCTAATTTGTAGGTTAAATTGTTAAAATTCCGTTCCTTACATACGAATTCCCTTATTTGTTTTAGATAATAAATCGTGGAGCCACTGCATTCAGTGTTATTATGATGCATGAAACATAAGTCTACAGATCAAAAGTTAATACGGAAAATAGTATATTTCATCATCGGACCAAAAGTGAAGCTTTTCAATACTAGCTAAAGTTTAACTTGAAAATGAGCGAGGACCAAAAAGCTTATTTTGGTCCAAGCGATGATCTATATTTTTCGTTATACTGCAAATAATATAAGAAAACAATTTCACAAAAACTAAAATCTTTTAACTTATTTACCTTCAAATCGATAGTAACATCTGTTTTAACGGTCATTTACAAGCGAGAGTATCGGTTTTTTTATAGATGCTTTACAATTGTTAATTAATTCGTATAAACGAAGTAACAGCTGATGACCTCGACCTCAGCTGATTTTTTTTAGGTCCTACGACTAAAAAGAACAACTTTAGCATCTCAATGGATGTATTGAAAACAGCTGTTTTTGAAGCAGTATGACGTAAAATACATTTTTCATTTTAAAGGAAGGAGGCGTTCCTTTGTGACACCTGTTGTACGTGTGAGTTAGTAACTCCCCAAGAGGACTCATTTTGCTTACATTTGTGTTGTAGATTCGGTAGAAGTTTTTTAGTTTTTTAATCAGAAAAATAGCTACCACCAGAAAAATAGTTTAAACTACCACCATTAAAAAAAAAAAAAAAAAAAAGAATAGTTTAATACATACTTTGGATTATGTTTTTATTTTGGAACATATTTGTGTCACTGAACAAGTAATATTTTGAAGAGTTTCATAGAAATATGAGTTATAGTTTTCAAGAGAAATTATTTGTTTCATTTCACAAAATTTCCCTTTTCTATAGAATGAGCAAGTTAATATACTCATGAAGATGCCATTTAAATTATCAGAACAAAAAGTACTGTGCATTTTCACTTGAAAAGAAAGATAAAATTTCTTCCACAAGATAGGGAAGTTATATTTAAGAGTAACTGAAATATATCTAGATAAATACCTTATATTAGTAGTCAGAGCAATTCTTGTTATTGTATATCACTACAGCTGTTTCGCCGATCACAGTCGGCTTCGTCAGGTGCAGGACACTTAAATAAAACACATAAACACGACACTGAACATATACGACACTAAAAACATTGTTTTAAAATATTCGGAGGCTAGCTCTTCGTTAAGAGCCTGACGAAGCCGACTGTGATCGGCGAAACAGCTGTAGTGATATACAATAACAAGAATTGCTCTGACTACTAATATAAGGTATTTATCTAGATATATACATTCAGCAATTCAAAAGCGAAAAATATAAAATCAATTTGGTTTTATAAGAATATAATATAACTGAAATAGTTAAATTTAAAAAAGAAAATTTTAAACTCTAATACTATTTAGATTAAAAAGCATAATTTAATAGTCCTTATAGGTAAACATAAACTGTAACGAAAACAATGCACGAACCAAATAGTATTAAAACAAAAAATGATCAAAATAGTTTTAGTAGATTTTGACAAAATTAAAATTTTGTATTTTGAGTTTAAAGAAGGTACCCTCAGATTTAGAGTTATCAATAAAATGAAAGAAAATAAAAAACGCTGGATATATCACCAAAAAAATCCCACAAACCAAAATTGATCAAAATCGGTCCGCCCGTTTGGGGTAAAATTCCACTAAAAGCTGAACATTGATTTAATGACGCATAAGAATAACATAACTTTATACTACGTATATGTGTGAGGAAGTAAAAAAATAGCAAGCGTGGTGTCCTTAGTAGTATTTACTTTCCATCAAATTATGAAATGTCTATTTTGAGCACGGCTATTGGTGGTGTAATGGTTCTAATGTTTCCACGTCTGGCTGCCCTACTAATAGATCAGATGTTCCATGGCTTCAAGACTTAATGTGTGACGTAACTGTTAGTTATTTACTACTGAGAATAAAAATAGAACAAAACTAACCTGCTATTTTACTACACATTAATTGTCTGTTAACTTTTTCCAATCCTAAATAATAAATCGTGTATTCAAAATGGTGTTAAAATATTTTTAATTAACAGTTTCACCCTCATTTTGTTATACAAACAAGAAATTATGTAATTAGTTTTTATCTGAGAATCTGTACCTTTCAAAATATTAGACATGAAGTAATATAATGCGCGATTGCGAAATGTGTTTGTGCGCATGCGTAGTTGATTGACAAAGCTCTCCAGTGTCGCCAAACGCTTCACAACAACTAATATCACTAAAGAAGTATTGCTGGGATTAAGGGACGGAGAGTCACTCAGCAATATACATTATAATTATTAGAAATAAGGAAACATTAAGTTCATTTTCAGTTTTAATAGATCACTCGCCTACAAAAACCAACACACAAAGCCTTATTATATTATGATCTATAAGTTTTGAAAAATAACAAAAGGAATCCTGACAACTAACTAAGTGAATATTAAAAGTGTAACAAGTTTACACATCACATTTTTTGATTGATTTAAATTTGATAGCACTAATTTAAGTTTTCTAATACAAAAAGTAATGAATAACTAAAATCCATTTAATTTCTCAAATATACATGGAATACATATGGAATAGAAAAAGTTGTAATAATAAAACAATTCGAATTATAAATAAAGGAGTTTTCATGTTTTAGATTTATCAGATAAAGTGGTCCAAGTAATTGTGAGGTTTGACCCGATTTTGCTCATTTTTGGTGTGAGGGTAGGCCTACTTGTCATCAAACATGAAGTTTCGATTTATCCGGCTATAATAATTTTCATACAAAGGATCTAAACAAAACAAAATGTACTGGCCGTTAATTTTTTTTTGTTTAATGTTAGTTCTGGAATTATTGGTAAAAAACTGAAAGTGGAGCACCACTGTAATAAAAGGCAGAAAATCTAAATTCCGCTCTCTTTGTTTTGATTAAATGTTTGTCCACAATAAAACACATTGGTCATTATAGTCCCAACAATCCGGGAGTTATGATTCCGACTCTTGAAACTCGATAACGTATCTATAGCCGATTTGTCTGTTTAGTTGTGTGCGTGTAGGAAGGTTTATGTAACACTTACGCACTATTTATTTATTGGTCCCCTCCCCAACACATGCTACTTATCCCATGTAACCTAACATACCTAAAAAGAGAAAACGTTTAGTGGTGTTAACAACATCACAAGACACAAAAATAATGATCCAGACAAAGGAAGACGATAAAACTAGTTTGGACTAAAAAGCAAAACGGAAATACAAAGCGTATCAGAATTGATACTTTCTCTTGTTTTTCCTTGCTTTTCCACAGCCAGTCACGCTCCTATTGGACGACCCACTTGCGACATTTTGTCGTTTCTCGCACCTGCACGCAAACATTACGCGGATATTTGTAAATACAGCTCTAGAAATTAATTTGGCGTCACGATTTACATACGATATGCGAAAATACTACTCAATCAGAACTGAAATAAATAATCCACATGCATTGACAAAACCTTCTCACACATAAACATGTTCGATTATAAAAATTACAATATTCCCATCTTTATTAATTTTTTCCTCATTTACAACATTAAAAGTAATTAACCATAAAGGTAATTCAAGGACGCAAATTGCTTGTTTGACGACCTCGATAACCTTATCACGAACTAGTCTAAAGGCAAGAAAAAACTTCCGAAAATCAATTTCAAACATTCATCATTTTGAAACTTGCCACATTTTATTTTTCAGTAATAATTAAATAATAACGGGTAGTTTTACGTGCCACATTGAACAAACAATAAAAAATGTTTTATCAAAAACTCGTTTATTTTTCAAACTAGGAAACACAAAATTGGATGCAGATTTTAAAGCTGCACAATATAAACTGCCATAGTAAGACCTATAGGTTATTTGAAAAAATAATGTTAGCCTAACAAAAAATAGAATTTTAGAATTTAGGGCTACCAAAAGATTTGTAAGCTATACACGTTTTTATTAAAACTAGTAAAATAACTTTGAATACAAAAACCTAATTTAGGCACCTTATTTGACTAAAATTCAAGTAAAATATCGACCAATAGAAAGAATTACCCGTTATTTTCTTAATTTATAGGTTATGATATCAAAAATTTGCCTTTTTAAATTAATAACTAGCTCAATTTGTATACTAGGAAACACATAGACATCAATGTATGCACAATTCAAAGCTCTACAAATAAGCTACTGTAGGGCATTGAAAGACGTACAAGTTAGACGTTTTGAGTTGTGGAAGTACAGCTAAAAAGCAAACTATTTAAAGTTGCAGTCATTTTGTAATTTACTAACTGATTTTATAACCAACGAATTTGTTAAAACTATTTTTAAACTATGAGAAAAAAGATTACGACACTTATAGGTTCAAAACATAGGTTTAAAAATCCAATAACAATAAGGTATAGATACTACCTGAAATGTCATCCTTAAGAAGGAACTGCACATACCTGCAACCAAACAAACAAAATATTATCAATATATATATGAGATAAGAGAAAAGATATTTTAATTTTAGCTTTATATACATACAAGGTTTGTTAAAAAAAACTATCTTACCCGAATTTTTCCCGCGGAAAAACAAATGAATTACGAGAGATGACCTCTGGTGGGGAGGTGGAGTCGAGAATTGTATGTGTCCATCTGCACCCGCCGCGCGCCGGTGAGATTTTGAGCAGCGGTACTGCATCAACCTTGACGAACCCCAAGAGGAAATTATTCAGAAAATTCAGCAGACTTTCGATAACTATGCCATGGGTAAAATAAGAAGTGGTGTAACCATTTAAAATAGCCGCACGTCGGTGGAGAGTGACTCACGTTCTATTAGGGCCTCAACAAGCCAAAATTACGATGTGATTATTGATCAAGTGCGGGTTTTGGACATCCAGGACCGTCGTGTCACCGTCATAGAACTGGCGGACGAGGTCTAGAAAACCACTGCTTCGGTACTTTTCATTTTGTGCGAGTATTTGACTTTGCGGAGAGTGTTTGCTAATTTTGTGCAGAAGCCGTAAACTGTGGGTCAGAAGCAAGGGTAAATGTTTAAGAGGACTACCTAGATGTCTTCCGTCACCTTTCCGATAGGATGAGGCGCAAGTAACCACAACTGTGGCGTCGGGAACATTGCACACGAAGATACCTTCCACCTTTACACTGCAGATCATCTCCTCTGCTTCATTTGTTTCAGCAAGGAAAATACAAATAGGATACTTTTTAAACCTCGTACATAATTAGTGAACGTTTTATTTTTTAAATTTTCTCCCTATTAAAAGCTCTCTCTCTCTCTCTCTCTCTCTCTCTCTCTCTCTCTCTCTCTCTCTCTCTCTCTCTCTCTCTCTCTCTCTCTCTCTCTCTCCTCTCTCTCTCTCTCTCTCTCTCTCTCTCTCTCTCTCTCTCTCTCTCTCTCTCTCTCTCTCTCTCTCTCTCTCTCTCTCTCTCTCTCTCTCTCTCTCTCTCTCTCTCTCTCTCTCTCTCTCTCTTCTCTCTCTCTCTCTCTCTCTCTCTCTCTCTCTCTCTCTCTCTCTCTCTCTCTCTCTCTCTCTCTCTCTCTCTCTCTCTCTCTCTCTCTCTCTCTCTCTCTCTCTCTCTCTCTCTCTCTCTCTCTCTCTCTCTCTCTCTCTCTCTCTCTCTCTCTCTCTCTCTCTCTCTCTCTCTCTCTCTCTCTCTCTCTCTCTCTCTCTCTCTCTCTCTCTCTCCTCTCTCTCTCTCTCTCTCTCTCTCTCTCTCTCTCTCTCTCTCTCTCTCTCTCTCTCTCTCTCTCTCTCTCTCTCTCTCTCTCTCTCTCTCTCTCTCTCTCTCTCTCTCTCTCTCTCTCTCTCTCTCTCTCTCTCTCTCTCTCTCTCTCTCTCTCTCTCTCTCTCTCTCTCTCTCTCTCTCTCTCTCTCTCTCTCTCTCTCTCTCTCTCTCTCTCTCTCTCTCTCTCTCTCTCTCTCTCTCTCTCTCTCTCTCTCTCTCTCTCTCTCTCTCTCTCTCTCTCTCTCTCTCTCTCTCTCTCTCTCTCTCTCTCTCTCTCTCTCTCTCTCTCTCTCTCTCTCTCTCTCTCTCTCTCTCTCTCTCTCTCTCTCTCTCTCTCTCTCTCTCTCAAGTATTAATATTACATATTTAGTTGCCAACAATGTATAGAGGTTTCTTGCCTAAACTTCAGACGATGTATCTTCACTATTCACGAGTCATGCTTCAAAAAGGGAAATACAATATTACGTACTGTACCAGAACTAATTAAATAGAAACATTTTCTAATCGATTGGTTTAATACAAATAAAAATCAGGAACAAAGAAAGTGGTGCCAATCCAACAATTCGAAAAACTCCGGCATAGGTTTTACTTCTCGGTAGTACGGATAGTACAATAATCGCAAAATAATTCGTTCTCCATATATTTTTTTTTTTTTACGTATAAAGTTTTAGGAGATCCGAAAAGTTATTTGAAAAGATAACCTATATATTGATTTTTTTTTTTTTTTTTAATATCTATTGCTAATTGTCTAAAATTAAATCCACGATAATTTTATCTTCTTTTGACCCAAGTCTAATCCCACTTTAGATAGTTCCTTGTAGAACATACACATTGTAGGCTAAGTATCGCAATACTTGCTGACAATTTGTTTTATGATGCAACTTTGGTTACGATTTTATCACTCGATTTAAATTTGGTTTCCAATTTTAAAAAAAAAATTTAATTTTTTTTTTTAATTTTTAAATAACTTGTTTTTATATAGTTGTAAACTAATTTTAAATGTCTCAATTTGTTTCCAACATTAAAAAAAAAAAAAAATTTACATAACTTTTGATTAGCCACTTGTTTTTAAAAAATTGTAAACTAGTTGTAAATATAAAATGTTGCTCGATGCAATCTTGAGATATTGAGATAAAACAACCATATATCCTGAATGATCTCGTGAAGTTAATCAGTGTATTTGTTTTAAAATCTGTTTTATATGGATATATAGTATATTTATAGTTTTATTTAGGGCCGTTCCCTACGATATAGCTTTTAATTTCTATTCCAATATTCTGGTCAGTCGCTTATGACAATTAATAGCCCTAATGACGTTAAGAAAACAAATATTAATTTACAGGATTAGGTGTAAGTAAATACTTTCACGTTTTCGATTAGGAGGTCCGGAACTAAAATATTGGACATAACATCATCGTACAGAGTTGGGGTTAGTACCATTGGTCGAATATAAATCTTATATTTATACTTTATCTAAATCCTTAAGTTTTTATGACAGTAATAACTAACCTGTCCAGCATAACTTGTTAGGAAATTGTTGAGTAAACCAAATTATTGTGTTCAATTAAAAAATAAATCGCAATACGAAACACAACGAACAAGAATTTTTATATTCAAGCAGCGTGGAAATTACAAAATACCACACATTATATACTGTTATAGAGTATCCTAAATACCACTCTATGTTCTATATTCTACATATCTGGCTTTCTAAAAAAAAGTAATAAAAAAATAACGTAATGCTCTTTACAACCAATGACAATATTACGGTTAGGTATTTTGTATACGATGAAGTGTAAGGGAAGATACAGTATCATCAAGGTAGGAATGTGTCTGGGGTGGAGAGGAAAAGATGGGCCCCCACACTTTGTTGCGTTTACTTTCAGCGGTACAACCCCATTAAAAAAAAATATAGACTTCAAATGCTTCTGTGTAAACGCGTACCCTACTTTCGATTCTTTTATCGGTGTAAATAAGAAAAAAACATTTACAAAACTCTGTCACGAAGTTGTAACTTTAGGAATTAAATGTAGCTAAGCAGTAATTTGTGTACCTAGTTTTGTTGGAATGGGTTGTACCGTCAAGTCAGGCTAGGGAAGCTAGTAGAAGGGGGGACAGGCCCCTTACACCAGACACAATCCTAGTCTGAGGCTACTGTATATTGTGTTTGGGTTGTACTGGCTAAACTAGTATAAGTAAATATTTCCTTTAATTAGTAGTCAATGAAATGCAATACTGTGTGTTTCTGAATTTTGTTTACCTAATTTAATGAGTAATAAGACTGAATTATTGAAAAATAAGTATAAAAATATCAAAATATCGCAATTTATTAATTTACGAACTGTACAAGATATTGATAAAAGGATCCTCCAGGATATACAGTTTTATAAAATTGATGTCAGAGTGTTTCAAATCGGTGGACAATACACAGTCCTGGGTTCAGAGATTTTTCTTTGATTTTATAATACTATAAAGATGAAAAGAAAATATTTTCTAGTATTGCAAAAGTAATTAAGGATATATACAGGACTAACGACAGAGTTCAAGTTTGTCATTTAACCTGCAAAACACATAGACCATCCGTGACGAATATTCGCCGTTTCAACTACCCTAAGTGTGTATACAAAATCTGCTTTCTTCAAATAAGATTTTACACAGACACCGATGTCAAAACTTATTATCTATATAAACATGTTAGACAGAATATTTACAGTTTTGAAGAAAGTAACAAAGCATTTCAAACCCAGCTTCTTCGACTGACACGATAGATTTCTACACAGTTAACGATGTCCACTTCTTCGCAAAATTATATTATTTTCTCTATTGTAGAATCTATACTATAAAGAAAGCCATAGTAATCGTTAAAAAATCGTTGTTCCTAGTTTTCAATTTGGTTCTTTGACAAAACAAATGTCGGATTCAAGATCAGAGTCTCAAAGACCATTGAATACAGAGATAGATTAACCAAGAAAACCCGACAAACCTGTTACATTTCCCATATATAGAAGTGTAGAATATCACTACACAATAATTTTATAATAATTAGCAATTATTGTTAGAAAGTCCACAATAAGAAGAAAAAGAAGAAGAAGAAGAAAAAGACGATTATTCAGCTGGTAGGGCGAAGAAATAAAATTATCCGTTTTGAAAATGGTACCTACATACAGTAGCCTCAGACTAGGATTGTGTCTGGTGTAAGGGGCCTGTCCCCCCCTTCTACTAGCTTCCCTAGCCTGACTTGACGGTACAATCCATTCCAAGAAAACTAGGTACACAAATTACAGCTTAGTTACATTTAATTCCTAAAGTTACAACTTCGTGACAGAGTTTTGTAAATGTTTTATTCTTATTTACACCGATAAAAAAATCGAAAGTAGGGTACGCGTTTACACAGAAGCATTTGAGGTCTATATTTTTTTATTGGAATTTTACCGCTGAAAGTAAACGCAACAAAATATGGGGGCCCTTCTTTTCCTCTCCATCCCAGACACATTCCTACCTTGAGGATACTGTACTAACGACCAACAATAAACTTAATTGTTTTATATTGATAACATAATAATGAAATTGATAAAACTCTCACACCTTCAAATAGGAAAATATTAGTAGGTATTTAAACAAATTTTCTCACATTTACGATTTCTGAATGATCTCGTAATATATAAATCTATCTACCATAACATTTTGTACAGATAATGAGACACTACCTCGTCACCACTATTGACCTTGACTGGACCGCTCTAAACAGTTTTCCACTTCACTAGGTCCCACAGGCTCTCTCACAAATCACCCATTTCCTGTTTCCTTTTCTTGTATCTCATAAATACAAATATTAGCAATGAGAATAGATGACATTTAGTTTTCTAAGATTGAATACAAGTTTGGAAAGGATTATTCTATTTGAAGTAATCCCATATAATGTAAGCGTACTTTGCAAGGTAAATGTAACCAACACAATTTTGTTAAGAACCAAACATTTGAACAACTTCTGTGTTTTATTTTATTGACTCAAACATCAACCTCAAGACATAGAAATACCTTCAGGGGCTCACGGGTGTAGCGGACCCGATGACTAACTAACTGGATCTTCACCTTTCTTCATCTAGTCTTGGGTTTAGATCCTTCACTTTCATCTTTCCTATCAGGTCTTTCTTGACCAACTCTTGTTCTCTTCCGACTCTAACGCTTAGGTATTCGAGGGCAAGGGGGTCTTTATTTTATGATCTTTTTTTTTCTATAAGGTGATGATGACCGAAAGGTTTTTCGCTTTAAACAACAAGGAAAAAAAAAGACAGAAGTTTAAAAGTGTGTATTTGTTAATGTGTCTGATAATTTAAAGAAACACGTAAATAACGTTTTTGTTTTTGAAATTTTCTTTGTTTTGTCCTTATAATGCGACCTTGTATTATTTTGTTTATCACATAATACATTTTTATGTGAACTAAAAACAAAAACTCTGAAGTGTGTACGCACAAATCTTACCTGTGCTATTAAATGTTTCTACAATGTTCCTGAAAGAATAACATAACCAAGAAAATAAGTTGATAGGCTAAAGATTATAAATAGTACTCACTTCAGCTTCGTCATGTAAAATCATTCGTACTTTTCAGTACTATGAAACTCAAAATCTCGACATATTTAGCCTATATTGGTTAAATTGTATGTACGGTAATCGAAAACAATTCAAGAACTGTAGTTAATTTATATTCATGTTTCACAACTCAAGGAATCCAAATTATGTTATGTACGTCTGTAGTTGTAGACATGGCACCTAAGTACCTTAAGGACCATCCACACATTCTTCATCTGTACCTAAGCATCATAAGGACCATCCACACATTCTTTATCTGTACCTAAGCATCATAAGGACCATCCACACATTCTTCGTCTGTACCTAAGCATCGTAAGGACCATCCACACATTCTTCGTCTGTACCTAAGCATCATAAGGACCATCCACACATTCTTCGTCTGTACCTAAGCACCATAAGGACCATCCACACATTCTTCGTCTGTACCTAAGCATCGTAAGGACCATCCACACATTCTTCGTCTGTACCTAAGCATCTTAAGGACCATCCACACATTCTTCGTCTGTACCTAAGCGTCATAAGGACCATCCACACATTCTTCGTCTGTACCTAAGCATCATAAAGACCATCCACACATTCTTCGTCTGTACCTAAGCATCATAAGGACCATCCACACATTCTTCATCTGTACCTAAGCATCATAAGGACCATCCACACATTCTTTATCTGCATGCAAGTACCATAAGGACCATCCACATATTCTTCGTCTGTACATAATTATCACATTCTTCGTCTGTGTTTAAGTACATTAAGGACCATCCACACATTCTTCGTCTGCACATAATTATCACATTCTTCGTCTGTGTTTAAGTACAATAAGGACCATCCACATATTCTTCGTCTGTGTTTAAGTACAATAAGGACCATCCACACATTATTCGTCTGTGTTTAAGTACAATAAGGAACATCCACACATTCTTCGTCTGCACATAATTATCACATTCTTCGTCTGTGTTTAAGTGCAATAAGGACCATCCACACATTCTTCGTCTGCACATAATTATCACATTCTTCGTCTGTGTTTAAGTACAATAAGGACCATCCACATATTCTTCGTCTGTGTTTAAGTATAATAAGGACCATCCACACATTCTTCGTCTGCACATAATTATCACATTCTTCGTCTGTGTTTAAGTACAATAAGGACCATCCACACATTCTTCGTCTGTGTTTAAGTACAATAAGGACCATCCACACATTCTTCGTCTGTGTTTAAGTACAATAAGGACCATCCACACATTCTTCGTTATGTGTTTAAGTACAATAAGGCCCATCCACACATTCTTCGTCTGTGTTTAAGTACAATAAGGACCATCCACACATTATTCGTCTGTGTTTAAGTACAATAAGGAACATCCACACATTCTTCGTCTGCACATAATTATCACATTCTTCGTCTGTGTTTAAGTGCAATAAGGACCATCCACACATTCTTCGTCTGCACATAATTATCACATTCTTCGTCTGTGTTTAAGTACAACAAGGACCATCCACATATTCTTCGTCTGTGTTTAAGTATAATAAGGACCATCCACACATTCTTCGTCTGCACATAATTATCACATTCTTCGTCTGTGTTTAAGTACAATAAGGACCATCCACACATTCTTCGTCTGTGTTTAAGTACAATAAGGACCATCCACACATTCTTCGTCTGTGTTTAAGTACAATAAGGACCATCCACACATTCTTCGCCTGTGTTTAAGTACAATAAGGACCATCCACACATTCTTCGTTATGTGTTTAAGTACAATAAGGACCATCCACACATTCTTCGTCTGTGTTTAAGTACAATAAGGACCATTCACACATTCTTCATCTTCACGTAATTACCATAAGGACCATCCACACATTCTTCGTCTGCATGTTAATACCATCATAAGGACAATCCACACATTCTTAACACAGACATTTAAAAATTGGGTATACTGATCTTTTGTGCAACCTAGTCCTATACACCTGATAGGAACGACGAAAGAGAGAAATTTAACCCCAGATTACACGATAGATTCAACTAGGGTCCTTGGGAATTACCAAGCTCGTACTCACTAAAGCTACCATACTCCTGAGAGTGTGACCATTCAAAAACCCAGTGGTACAATCCTCGAATATCTATAATACAAATAACGAATGTTTTCTGGAATGTTTATCGACATATTTATATAGACCAAATAAGTTAAATGAAGTACAAATCATATAAGAACTTTAAGTACATTATATAGACTATATAAATTAAATAGAGGATTCTAATTATTTTAAGAAAATTTCATAACGTTATATAGATTAATAAACTCAATTGAGGATTCTTGCTCCATTGTAAAACTCAAATGTAAAACTTGCTCAATTACTAGATCTGACCCAAAACGAAAGCGGTGAGTGGAGGTGTTTCATGAAATTTACGAAGATTAGTTATTTAAAATTTAATTGTTAAATACAGGAATATTTAAGGCTAAACTTATTCAATTTGTGGTTTTTTCATATTAAATTTTTTTTTATTATAAAGTTGACATTTACAATGACTCATTTAGTTTTATAAATCTAAAATATCAAGTTGGTTGATTTTACTGGATATAATGTGCATACAACAGTCAATTTTAGTTTTCACTATAAAGAAGAATATAAAGACCAACTGTCTGAAGTTTGAACTCCTATACAACTTTTTAATTTTTTTAGATTTTAAGAAAAATACGTTTAATTTTATGGAGATTTTAAATAAAACAATGGAAATTAGCACCATTCCACTACAACGTGTACACATAAACTTCATTTTTTGACTATTAAATTGCTAATTGAATCTTGTTTGCAATTTAAAGTTATTCAATAGAAGGATTAGCTTCTTCACAAAATGCTGTGACTTCAATCGTATTAAGGATTATAAACACCGACTGGTCGTGTATACTTTGCACGCATGCTTACAAGATGCTAAGTAAATATGCAAGACGTAATGGCTGTGGCATTTCACTATTAATGTTGGTCTAGGTCTTGGTTCGCGGAGGGTGGGTGGACTCGTTCAAGGTCATAACGTTGACTTCCCATTGTGTGCGCATGCGCTCTAACAGGTCTTCGCGTCTCGTGCCTGGCCTGATCCAACAAAGGATCAACATTTGTCGTCGATTAAGTAGTTCAGACACCGAACGAAGTATTGTGACTGCAAAATCACAGATTTTTCAAAAATTATAACTGGCCTCGTAGCTGTGCATACATAAAACAACTTTCACTTAAATTTTGGACGAGTCAATTTTTGTCAAAATCGTATTTTATAAAATTCTTACGATATGAAAAGTAAGGAACATTCCAAGAGAAATTGTGTTACACGTACAGAATGACATTTGCCCGGAGATTGAATTTGTGACATTTGCACTTAGAAATAATACTAGAAAGTACATAACTTAACCTAACCTATCCATTCATTCCCACTGTCCTCATCTTATAGTATTCAGTCATACTAAAATTTAAATATATAGAAGGCATACTTAGTTAAGAGGAGGTTGTGGTAAAATGTCACAGCTCAATCTTTGACTCACTTGGAATTATAAGGTTACTTCCAAGCGGGTGTGCCATTTAAAAAGTGGTCAATTATTGGGTTTTTTGTAATTACCATACTTACCTACTATTATTTATGCAAGGCTGGTTAAATGAAAGACCGGTTATTTCGATAAAATAATGGAAATCAACAATATTTGTTGAAAGATATAACCTACGTATTTCGAGTTATTATCTCAATCTTGATAGTGTATCCCAACGATAAGGGAAGGGAACTGCTAAAATAATACGAGAGGGTTCTTGCGATCAAACTTGAGGCTAAACAACACTTTCAAAAACAATTTCTGTGAAATAAGGTTTCACTTTACATTTCAATAAACACTTTATGGTTTTGTTCACCAAGGAATATAATATTGAGAGAGGAGTGTCAGCTTCAACTACGACAGTGGCAGTTGACTAGACGTTTAAGTTTCTTGCAGATACAATAACTGTGTCCTAGAGAATGAATTAGGAAAAGTCATTAGCGTTGATGATAAGCCACTGGAAAGTTATTGCCAGTTGATAAAGGGTGCTGTGCCATTTCGGGACAGTAACCTTTAGAACAAATTTCCTTCACTCTTTTCTTTTATCTTCATCAGTTACGACCCATATTGGAAAAACCTTTTGTGCTACGGAACATCGGAAAAAATTGATCTTACGTGGTCTGAAAACGGCAAAAACTACATAAAACCCATTTTACAAATTTCAAATCTTCTTTAAAACAATTTAGAAACATATTTTTATGAAAATCAGATAAAACCTACAACCGTTAGAAAAACTACACATACCGTACATAAATAAAATTTCGAATAAACCCTTCCAAAGCGTGTTCTAGTGGTTAAATTTTACCAGAGTACGGCTCCAATATCTACAAATCCAATATGAAGTTAGCTAAGAAACGAAAGAATTTGTTCCATCTAAAAAATCTAATTTAGCTGGTGTGCTGGTAACGGGCAAATGAAATGAAAAGTGCTATTATGTATATCGGGGCAGGGGCAGGGCAGATAGTTGGGCGGACATATGACCTTTGCAGTAGCACTCTCGATCTCAATGTCGCGCGGATGGTTTTTTTTCTTCCAAACCAGTTTTTCAGGTCCTCTCCTCGTCTATTGCAAATATTTTGTACCGACAGTTTGTAGCGAAATCGAATCCGTTCCCGGAATCTTTTATTTCAATTCTCTACGAGGGTTTTCGCTTTTCGGTATGTTGCAGTCTCCACCATCTATCTCTTTTCGTGGTCTCGGGTCGCAGTTTCTACAAGTCATAGAATATCTATGGTTTAAATTAGTTAATTAATATCTTTATTAGACATATAGAATTGAGCAATGACTAAAGGCTCTACAGACCCAACCGCCATCTTGTTTTTCTCATTCATGAGTATAATGTTAATAGGACTAATAATTATTGAAATATCAAGATTAATAAAGGTTAGAACAATACAAATCTTTGTGGAGTAATCTTTTTAATTTGATGCAAAATTTTAGTTTATTTTGACTTAAGTTGTTGGTGAAAGTTAGGAGAGTTTGTGCACTCTTTGTAGTAAATATCAAAAATATAAAAAAATTGTATCATTTAGATTGAATTAGCTTCTAAATTAAATTAGTTTCCATACTATTGAATACAGTATGACGGAAAAAAAAATTCTCTTTATAGTTGGAGCATGTCTGCGTGAAGTTATCTTTTCAATTCACTCCTGTCGAAACCTAGCATCTCATAACAAGACATTTTGAATGTCAGGAAAAGTGTAATAAATAGTTTTAATTATCTTAACTTGCAATACAACAATATTGTAGATAGTTGGACGGCGTTTATATGAAAAATGTGTTTGGAGAGCTCCGTTTAAACATCGGTCAGCTGTGATTTTGGAGTGACTCAACGCAAATACGTTTTAGTATAGCTATACTGTTTTATAGTTATCTAGAATTTTAAAATAATCATTACTTGATCTACTTTATTGATGTCCCGACGATACTATTTAAAATGCTTATCATACTTTAAAGATGTACCATAGAATACTATTTAAGATAATATTTACAACCCAGTCTTTTAAAATGATTATCACAACCCCTTCTCCTTTAAAAACGGGTCAAGTATTTAAGATACTTGAGTTGTCCCCTTCCCACAGCTTTCGGGTCGTATTGGGCTAACAAAATATTATACATAAAAAGAGAGTCTATACCCAAACTAGGATTCCCAAAGTTTACATGTTTTAATTCTAGTTATTAAGAAAAATAGAGAAGAAGCCTTGGACTTACTATAAACATGTTAAAACGTTGTTCTAGGAAGCATAGTTCCAGTTTTAGGTTTCTTCATTATGACAGCTCACATTATTATCTTATAGATATATTTCTTCTTTTTTTTTCCAGTGTTTGCCATTGTACCAATATCGTACATTATGAGATCGTTATTTTAGCGCTTAAGTAGATATAGTGTCTTTAGTGGTCGATAGTTTAATGATGAAGGTTGACAGTCTTAGATCTTCTTCTATTTATAGGATTCGTCGTAGGAGCTCAGAATTTCCAGACATAATTATAAAAAACCATTTAATAATCTCCTCATACCACGTTAGTTATTATTGAGAGGGTTTTAAAATATTTAATAAAATCAAAGAGAAAATCTTCAACAAATTAGTAAAACCAAACAAAAAGCCATAATTTGTGCTGACTGTCAAAATGTACAGACATTTACAGACATGTACAAAACAAGAAGACGTTTCAAAGCCAAAATGGCTGTAGATTAGTTAAATTATGTTTTATTTGGCCGACATTTTGCTAATACTCTTCTGGAGAAAACAAATTTTATAAGAATTTTTGAATTATAATATATCTATTTTTAATATTTTTTTAAATAGATTTATAAGTAAATATGCTTTTTTCTACTTGCATATTTTTATGGACAATATCCTTACGTCTTTTCTTATTATTTACATACATAATCAATCTTCTCTAATATGCTAAAAAACCTGATAATCTATAATGAATGACAGGAAATAGATTTTTAATCTAACTGACATTATCTGCCACTGCATTTTTCTGAAGAGGTTCTGTGGAATGGCTGTCACTTCTATTTTTACAACTATCTTCAATTCAATCTTCAATGCATGCAGTTTTTAAACCCAATTTTAAAAAACTCCGAAAAACGATCACACGAAAATTTGGGAATTGTTCATCATAAGGACGCACAATACAATCAATTTAACAGCTAGATTGAGCCTTAAAACTGAGATGATATCAGATAACTCGCAGGACAAAACACCGTTACGGTAACAGCTCTCCTACAGTTATTCCCTTTCATAGTTGAATACAAATCTGTTTTTAATATTATTTATTTTGTTTATAATTTCGGTAGAAACCTAAACTTTGATAGACATTTGTTTTGACCATAATTGCTATTACCTACAATTTCAATCAAATCCAAACGATTTTATAAATCGACAGCCATTTAAATATTAAAGACCTCTGCGAGACATTATGTACTTAAACATATGCTATCATTTTGTTTAAAATTGACTAATCATTTAACTTAAAAAATCGACGACATTCAAGTGCAATATTAAGTTGCATACCGGTTGTTTCCTATACAGTTTGGTAATAGACTACATTTGACAATTTTCAACTATAAATATAGATCATAATACCTCTATTTTTATGAATAATTAGATGACGAAATCAAAACTTTTGAAATCTTAGTTCGAGAAGGCTCTATTTTGTTTACCCGCCTTTTGGAGGAGTTGCTGGCGAGGGTCAACTCAAAAAAAAAAAACAGAGTAAAGAGGTTGCGTGATGCATCATTTTAGTAGTCTTGAATAACAGAGAAATTTGGCGAAATTAACATAAATTCCGTTTATCCAATCCAAAAAAGCGGCCTGTCAAATTTTCAAACAGATCTCTGTAAAAGCATTTTTCATATAAAATACAGAGAAACAAGCAAATTATTATGAGTTTAATACACTTTTTGGAATATTGGAAATTTGGAAGTGATATGACGTAAGAAAGTATTTGTAAAATGAAAATATTATTACTTTATTTATGTAAGAAAAAGAAAATTGATTACTTACAATTTTCAGAAAATTTAAAGGGTTCTAGATAGACAGAAAATTGTAGTTTTCTGTACGTTATGTATGATCATAAACAGAGATAATCTAAGAATTGTTTATCGTGTTTAATACCCTCTAATCGGGCGCCATTGTAATTTGTTAAACACAATTACGTTTTATTTTCGTCATTTTTCTCTACTGATCAATATCTTTAAGTAACTATTTAAGATATTTGGGATCCCCCCCCACAGCTCATTCGGGATGGTGTTATTTATAACAAGTAGGATCTATAATTTGTTTAAATTATTTATTTTTATATTAATTATTATAAAAATAGGAGGGAGTGTGACTGTGTAAATTAAACATTTGTTCTAAAGCTTAAACTACACTCAAACTTTTCTTTTTATTCAATATTAGATGACATTTCCCTCGAGGTTTATAATTCATGATATATGTTCTTTTAAAACTATTTGTTTCCCTTGTTCACCCCATAATGAAGTGTAACTAGGTACTCACGAAATAACCGTTCATGAGTTTGCCTTATTCACTGATTCCAATATGTTCCAGCCAATGTTATGAACGCAATAGAAGTAACGTATTTAGTAGTGAAACAGTTGCGCGTGCCAATGAAATGTTGAGAGAGTAGTCTTCCCTGTGCCATAAAGTTCCAAAAGGAACAGTTGATACAAAGTCCCCAACGAACTTCCAAATAATGTTACAGAAAACCATCGAGGATACCAGGCTTAAGGAAAATCCTGATATATGATAATCCATATTACAAGTCTCAGAGGCTATTATAATATAAATAACTTGCTGTCACTATTGATTGTTTATTTTTTATATTTTGAAGATGAAACAACATATCCCAACACGTGTGGAAAGACAAATTTCCGACAGTAATACAGTGTCAGTGAAAACAATTCCCTATCTCTGGCCAACACTTCCAAATTTATTACATTTGTGATTCCAATACTAGTGTTTCTTTTACTTGATGTAATAGAGATCAAAGGCCGGAGACATTCAAAATTCGTTGCCTGTGTTCTCGTAAACAATTTGCAAGTTGATTTAAAGAGAAAGTGGCACAGTATCGAATTTCCAAGTCATTGAGACAAACTTATATTAATTTGATTTTTAACTACTAGACACTGATTCTTTAGAGAAAATTACCTCACCAAAGATATTGCTTTTGTAGCCATTCTCATGGTGAGTCTTAGACCGGACACAATCAAATATGCATAGATCATCTATCGAAATGTCTGTCTAATTTTCACCATAATGGGTACTAACTTTGGCGTTTACTGAATATTGTGCTTGGGACATTTTCTTTAGCTAAAATAAGTCCAGTCCTATAATTCCAAAATCAAGAATTATTACAAGCGAGGTAATACGTTCTAGTAGAAACTGTAAAACAAGAATGACTGGTCCAAATTTATGTTCAGAGTACACAAAAACGTGGAAATGTAAAGGTCCAATAACAATACACACAAACCCGATATCTTTTGTTATCTCATAGTTTTTTATGTATACAAAAATCGGGCTGCATACCACATAATTAAACTATCTAGGTAAAAGTATAGTGAAAATTTCATGGAAATCAGTTTATTCGTTTGTGCGTACAGACTAAACACACGTGTAAACACCCTCTGATTTTTGTGGATTTGTTGTTAGAGCTAAAATAATAGTTTTCAAGTTTTTATCCGAAATTCCGATTGCCGTCTACAAACCATGAACAACGTCAACCAGTACATAAAATTCTATACAGAACAGTTTGTTTATTAGCTAATTTATCAATCTATCGTTCATAATTTAATTTTTTTAAAAATGAATTTGATAAAAAAGTACCAAATAAAACTGGATGTTTATTTCAGTTCTTTTTAGTAGATTTTCCACACCAAATACAGCAAACTAATTTGATTTTTTAACCAATTGAGTATCTTTTAGTAAAATCTAGAATCCAAAGACAAAGTATTTTTATAGCTTAACCTAGACCTAGTTTTTCACAACAATGTTTACATGTAATCTGTGCGCTTTAAACTTTGAATACGTCATTATTTGAAACTAGATTAAAGAGGACGTCTGCGTTTCTTCCTCTTTGTATAAAGCAAAATTGTTATTGTTTAATTTACGTTTAATTAGGTATAAATTTATTACTAATCCATATCCATTAGTAACATTTCATATTTTATATTAATTTAAGTTTTTATAGATTGTCACTTGCTGAATTCATTTTTACGAAACGTAGCAATTCGGAAAGCATTGTTGTTAGTGTGTGTGGGGGGGGGGTATCAATATAAACTTTCACAAAACAAATTAGTCTTTAAAATAAGAAAGAATAAACGAAAACGCCTATATTATTCTCAACATTTAGTTCTGTTTAGTTTTTCTCTTATTTATTTTAATTACCCCAAACACAAAGGAAGCGATAAGAAAGAACCCCCGAGACTGAATGTTATAAGTCAGAAGTGTAAGTCAAAAATAACTGATGACGATGTGGTTTGCAGTAAAAAGAGGAAAGACGGGAAAGTTAATCCCAAATATCCGTTCAGGATTTCAATAAACTTGGAAACATATTCCTTTGTGTTAAAAATAAGTACATATAGAATCTTATAAACATTTTACGAAATTTGTTGAGAATTTTTTAAAATTCGGCCAACTAGATCATCACAAGAAAACTTAACAAACAGTGTAAAAGATTTGTACTACTTTTCTACCAAAACAATAATAAATTGAATAATTTTTGTGCGGATGTTTATGCGTTCGATCACACTTGCCCAAAGAACTCGGGCACTACATTCATATAATGGAAGTTTGTAGCCTACTGAGATTCATTTAAATCGGTTGAGTTACGATTTATTCAAATTATCGTGTCACTCATCAAAGATAAAGACGCTCGGTCGCTACGCTTCCTAGTTACAAATACTTACTATTTTATTATTTTGGGGCGTATTTCGACATAGACAGAATTTAAAGTCTAGCTGTGTTCGAAGCTCTCGTAGCGTTCAAGTCTCACATAAGGTAAATTCACCATCGTAAGTATATATCGATTGTCCTGTGAGAATGCCAATTAAATTTCTTTGTGTAGCGTAGGAAGTGTCGGTGGCGGCCATATTGGAAGGAATGACCCACCAAGGCCGTCACGTGGAGACTGCTTCTTCAAGGTTAAGGTCTACCCCTCCCCTCCGCCCCCCGACGCATAGTCCAACACCAGTTTTCTGCAACTGGTCCAATTCCGTGTTGGAAAATTGGTTGAATTGCTACACTGGGCAACTATCTCTTTGATAAAACCAGAAATCGAAATAAGACCGATGGGTCCTGGTTAGGTTAGATCACATATAATGTCCCTACTAAAGGCTCGATAACACGGAGTAAGATAAAAATATCTATCTTCGCAGACGACTTTACTTAATATATCAAACATATTAGCTCAGGAACATTAATTACGTAAGGGTCGGCAGGACGTAGCAGGAATCTTCCAGGATGAACACTTCCATCTTAACTACACGCCAAATTCTGCTCCCACTAAAACAGAGATCCCCCCCCCCCCTAATCTAAATCTTATTGGAGTTAATTTCTTAGGATGGATTTAAATTCCAAATATAATCTTTTTTTTACATTTTTTATATACTTACAATTAAAAAATTAATCTTACTTTATCAGATGTTTAAAACTCAGTGATCATAATATACAATAGACTTCCCTTCCTTTTAAATTGATACTTTGTAAGGATACACAAAACTTTAAAGGATGCAATAATAACTTTTTTTAGAAATTGTTAACGGTTATAATAGCTAATAGCAATAACTTAACTCCGTAATGGATAATTAATTACGGTTATGGTAATGTTTTATGGATTTCAGAAAAATAAATAACTGATATCTTAGAAAATGTATTGCTGTTTAAAATTTAGTAGGAATTATAATTTTCTCACGATTTTAAGGTAGTAATTAAAATTCATATTTAACATTATTCTTATGGGGTTAAAACCCAGATAGATCCGGGGTATATCACAACAAATCAAACAAGAAAGAAACTACACATATTTATTTAGGGTCTCTCTCAAACATTACGGCTGCACACATTGAAGAAGTCAATAGCTGCCATTGTGATAATTAACCAACAATGCCATTTCTCAAAAGCTTTTACATACCCAAAATAGATTTGTTACATTTTCTCTTAGATTTGAGTACTGTTTTCGTGAGATTTCTACTTAACTATAAACAAGTGTTTTACTATTGCTGGCTTTATTTAGTACACCAGATATGGCAATCACATAGACCCCACGTACATAGAAGATAAAAACCTATTAAATTGATAAGATTGTGACCACCAAGCTACTGTAACCGATGCGAACCAAAGTAATGGTGAGTTTTATTAATAGATTTGAAACAGCAGAGATCGCAATAAGTGGAGGCCTACAAGGAAACATGAACAACTAGTGAGTGGAGAACATAGCGAGTGGAGAGTGAAGAGTATCGCCAAGCAGTAGCAAAAGATAAACAACTCTGTTTTGATGCCAAAAATGTCAGGATGGATTTCTGCGTGCATGGATGATAACTGACCGGGGAAAGCGGTGTTCTGTTTTAACTCAACCATCAGCATTTGTTTGTATATTTTGTACGTGTGGTTTTTGTACGTTTGATTGGTAATTAAGGCTAAAACGTATACCAATAATTAATAAATTTAACAATAAGGTTAATTTTTAACTAGGTCGAATGAAGTATGAAAACTTTTTTAAATTTTATTTCCCGTTTTAAACAGTTTCTGCACTGTTTCAATGCATGGATGCAGGTGCACCAACTAAGAATAAAAACGACCGTTACCAACATTTAAATATAATAGTGTAGACAAGGCATACCGAGCAGTCGTACTAAACAAAGGGGAAAACTTATAAAGCTGACCAAAACATAAAAAGATTCCTCACTCACAATAAGTATTTTAAGGTTTTCATTTACAGTACATGAATTAAAACCTATTCGAGTTTCATACAGTTTGAAGAATATCAATTAAATTATTATTTACATAACGGTTACAATGCTTTATTCCACGAGACTTCCTCTAAAACTTTACGTAACTTGTATAATTGTTCAATGCGAATTAGAATAAAATATAAACAGTAGTTTGATTATTTACGCTTCCAACGAATTGGGATACCCGTTACTAAAGCTAATCATTTAGTCAGTTTCGATCGGTGCAGCAGTGGTATATCAAGACCCCATTGCAAGGCGCGTTAAACTAAACTCTGTGCCTGCTAGACGACACACATTCCTATAGCCATTCTTCTACCCTTCTTAACCACATCGCTACCAATTGTAGCTTCCAAAATTTCCTCAAGAAGGTAGGAAAACTCTATAAATGTTTGAATTCAACATAAAACGTTGAAAATGATTATTTCTCCCTGCAAGTTGTGTTTTGTTCCAGTGTACAGTAGTTGTGGTGTTATTCACTGTTTTTCTTACTTTATTAATATTATTGTGGTCACATCCCGTTAGACTCATAAGTCACATTGAGTTTACAAGAACGTTTAATCGAATAATTATTAATCGTAATAATAATCATCAACAAATAAACCTGAGCAATACAGCCAGTTCGGAATAAGACTTCATTCACGTTTGGATATTAAAAGAACAAACTCAATATTGATTTCCCCAAGGTTTCGGCCTCGCCGGAACAAAAGCATTGTATAAGTCAAACTTGTGTAACCATTGTGTAATGATTGTGTAAGTTACAACACAAATTTGGGAACAGGATTTATGAGCAGTGAAGTGAGACCCGGAGCAATACACTATGATCAATCAATCTTTAGTGATGGTAATATACACATAGTTTACACACACAAATTCATCATTAGGCGTAGTTAAGAGCAGGTATAGTCTGGTTTTAATCACGTAAGAAATATATTAAATATGTACTTAAATTACTCCTTTAGTAATATTAGAAAATTATAATTCTTACGGGAACTAAAAATCTTTTAGTATATGGTTATTTTTTATCAAAACCATAAAATATTGCCGGTAACCTATTATCAATGCATTACGAAACATATTTATTACTATTATAATCTATAACGATTTCACTTCTACATACTCTAAACTAAGCGTATTCTTTCAAACTTTTAAAATTAATAGAAATTTGTTTTATATTGAGGTGACGACGCTAATTTCACTGAACAAATGCCCATTATAACACTAATTATATCTTTGCGAAAGTATTTTATTTATTATCGTTCACTGTAAACCGTGAAATTGTTAGATGCAGAAAGCCTGCATTCTTGTCAACCTGCATAAATCTACTACAGGTCGCTGTAGGGTCCACAGAATAAAAATAATTGGCAACAAAATATTATAAAAGAATGGAATTTTATTAATGTTTAATTCCTTTGAGTCTCTGATCAAAGAAGAATCTGCATAGTTTCATAGAAAACGAAAATACAGACACCAAGCTTTTCAGTTTATAGTACTATTTTTCTCTTAAACATTTTTTATTACGAAACTGGAAGAAATGAAGGGGGGAGGGTTATACAACTTTACGTTTCAGATTTATTTTTAACTAATAAATCCGTAAATATAATATGTGGTTGACTTGGCTAGTAGAAAACTTGTCAAATTCACTTTCAGTATCTTAAACACAACTATAAAATAAATCTCAAAACATATAGTCACTTAATTTTGGAGGATCGATCACAACGTTTGTCAAAATCTAACTTAACGGTTCAAAATGCCATGTTAATTTTTTTCAGACCGGATAAATTATTAACTTTTTCCTAATTCCATTAATTTGGTCTAATTTCGTGACCCCAGCCCGCTCTGTAAACGAAGTTGAAAAATTTAATAATTCCATAGAACACTTATCTCACATCTTAAAACATACGTCCTTAATATAGAACTACCTCAACCAATAATCTAACAATTGAACGTATTCACCTCAGACTAAACTTAAAAAGTTTTATTTAATCGAACATGCATGTTTACCTAAGATAATGCATGACAAAAATCTTACTTGTAGATGAGGTTCAATACGACACAAAGCAAGAAACATACGACTGTCGTGCAATAACGTTTTTATTACGAATAAGTAAAGAACACGGATTGTTGTGTTCATACCTTCGTCCACTGCCGCCCAAATGACTAAACTATTTTTAACCTTATTTCGTCATGTACTTCCTTCCGTGGCCTAGTTGTGTTTTATTAACACCAACATTAGCTAACTGGAAACTTGTTATAGGTTGGTTAATCAAAGTATCTTCATGATGACACCTATACTCAGAACCATGAAATGTGCAATGATCGTGGTCATTAGGTCACTAGTAGTTGTTTAAAATTTGTATGCATAAATATTACCTTTTTTGTACAATGTTTCACTGACATCATTTGTTACATGTACACAAAAATGTTACTCATTGAAATTCATCTTCCAAATAACGTATTTGTTGTGAAAAGTCCGTATTTCCTTTCATTTGGTGATTGACGTTTCCACAAATCTTGCTCATTTCAAGTGAAAATTTTCAATATGTTTTAAAACCGTGAACACTTTTCATTACTCAACTCACTTTTGAAAGACCGCGCATATTTCGTTACACCGTAATCGACACATTCATTGAAGCCTTCCATCGAGTGAGGTTGCAAAGTGTGATGTGTGAAGGCGCCAGAGGGAAAAGGCAAGACGTGTTACAACATCGACACCAATACAATACAAAAGCAACACAATACAATACTTGGTCTCATTAACTCTTTGTACAACAACCTTGGCTTACTCGGACATACAAAATCGACTTCTTGATTTGTCAATTCAAGTCGTTGCACTCTGAAATGCCTTCGAGACGACTACACTCACCTAACATTGTACTCGTACTGAGACATTTCCCCTCTAAAGTCAAAACAAAGTTAGTAAATTAAGCTTAGAAAATTTGAACTATGGCAACGAAGCTAATATTTGAAATAATTAAAGTTTTCGTCCCCTCAAAGAGGAACTCTAGAATGGGTTGGGGAATTTTAAAATCTAAAAGAAAATTGGTATTTTTATGAATCTTACTGATATAAATACTAAAACAAGTCCTTAAAGAAGAAGGAGGATGAAGATATACCAGACTGCAATGGGAATTACGAAGAAGGAGCAAAAATGGTGACTATGCTGCTGATGTCCGTCTCCTGGTGTCTTCCTCTCCACAGACATTAGAGGAAAACTGTTGAATTGTATTGGAATAGCAGAAAAAGTTGAACCTACAGGTAAATGAACGGAAAACAAAAGGGCATTTATACAAACCTTGCAGGGAAGTAGATATTCAAGACGGAGAAAATTGTTGAATAACGTAGAGAAGTTCTTGTACTTGGATAGTATAGCTGATATCGTCAAACATGTGAACGAAATTCACACGAGTTCGTCACGTTCAACTCCGCAGAATACACTCCTCTAAGCCCGGAGAGTAGGTACCGAACTGCCTGGACAAACTAATTTAAATCTCCTGTAAAAAACATACGTAAAACTCCAGCCATCCTTGTGAAACTTCAGGCAGAGATCTATGGCCGAAAACAGATGTCATAAAAACCAGTTCAGTTGATACCTTTCTGTTCCTGAAGAGTCGACTACTGAAACGCTTCCAGACTTAAACTATTGTTGCTCAGACCTATTTCAATAGTGTTGGAGCTGATAGTGCCATATCTACACTATCGGCTGCGAGGGACAATAAACAGCAGCATCGATGAATTTCTAAGCTTGGCTACTGTCATTGAAAAAGATCTGGCGCCGACGAAGAAAGAAGAAGTCAAATACAGTCCACTAAACGCTAGAGTTCAGTAGCCAACTCCAGCACCACAACAGAGACCACCGCTGAAGTATAATTTCCACCGAGACTGTCCTAGACTGAGAGCAACCAACGAAAAACTGGAGAAAGGCAGGGAAATCACCAAGGAACCCTGCCCGGAGATCTTCACTCATCCCCATGGTAAAGGTCCCCATAGCCAATACCACCAAAACTCCTTATTGACTCCTTTTCTAGCGATTACTTCGTCCGGACGGATCAAAAAGACTCCAACACTCTGTTGCCCCAAAAGAATGAGTTCTTCACAACCCACCCTGCAGACCAATACTCCGACCTGTAGCTCAGAGATCGAGAACGATTCTACATCCGGATACTGGATCAGAGAATGGATACCGACTTCATTCCAGTCTCACTGATTCAGCGGTCCTAAACTATTTCTTCTGACATATCATTAGGCTGTATGTGACTTCAATTAGGGTAGCATCATTTTTGGACTTCACAAGAGTAAAACTTTCCGTTAAACCACAAGGACCCCATCACCGAAGACGCCCCAACTATAAGACCTGTGGAGAGACACCCACGGACAACCAGAAGACTACACACAGAGCTTCACAGACATGTTTAAACATGCACAATCCAGCCCCAAATGCCGACGGAACCCTTGCAAGAACCCGGAGCATCCGTCATTACATCTAGATAGACGATATACACTCTGCCTACATATGCTCGAAGAAGAAAAGGAAGTTTTTTCAACTAGTATATGCAAGCTGTGTATCTTGGTTGTTACAGACCTCTTCACTCAATGGACATAAGGTTTAGGTTTCCCTATCTGCAACTCCACCGTGCACAAGACAATAGCCATGTTGGAGCACGATTTTTCTCCTGATAGGTATATCCCAGGGTACATCCACTGCGACAAAATACTATAATTCAGCAGCCAAGAATACAGCTGATTTTACCAGAAGCATCAAATGATATTCATCCCTGGGCCTACCCAACAGTGCGGCGGAACCAAGGCATAATTATCGGACTGCGACTCCATCTGCAAATAAAACTTCACACCCGATGGTACCAGCATGTCCCTATGTTGCTTTTCAACTTACAGATCATCAGAAAACTGTTAAGGCGTTAACTCTAAGCGAAGCAGTTTTGGCGTTCAACATCCCTCGTCCGGGAGACTACCTATGATTCGTTAGTTGAACGTTAATAAAACCGATTAACAGATTATATCATGGAAGTTGGGTGTCTGGATATACTCTCTTGTCTGTGCTAAACTGCTTCAATCCTAGTCGAGGGAAAGGCGTGAGATTTACCTAAGGGAGATTCTACGATTATGGGATCATACCCTAATTACCCCGATATTTTAATTCAAAATTTAGCGTTTTCCGTTTCCATTAGCCTACTTAATATAAAGTATGTTATTTTAAGAAAAACATAAAAAATTAATTCATAACCTAAAATACCTTTAGATTAACTGAAGTATTAGTTATCTTGAACAACTATCAAGTTAAAGGTTACAGAAATAAATGAATAAACAAATTTTCACCACGGACGGATGAAAGGTAATCAGTTGCTCAACAATAAAATCGGAACTTCAGTAAATAGGCAAAACATCACGTTCTTAAACCAATCAATCATACGTTTATTTTTGTGGCAGGATTGTGAAACCAACAATGCAATAGCTGATAGTTATAACCTTTAATTATATTTACATAGATTTAACTTCTTATCTTAATAGATTTGTCTGTGCCAGCATTGAGAGAACAACAATGCGAAAACTGATTGTTATAACCTTTATTTATATTCACATATACTTAACTTTTTAACTTTGATAGATTTGAGTGAGGCAGCATTGCGAGACGAACAATGCAATAACTGATAGTTATAACACTTATTTACGTTCACACACAATTATATTCTTAAGCTTAATAGATTTGATTGTGGCAGCAATATGAGGCCAAAATGCAACAGATAATATTTAACAGATTAAACCAAGCTTATGTACTCGTAGATGACGCCATGTCCCTTGGTTCAAGTTTAGGGACAAGTATTTAGGTATGTCACGGGATCAGGTATTTGGGTGGAACAGATATATTTTGTGTCAATCTTGGAGACAGCGAGAGAAAAATATTTAACAAATTAAACCAAGATTACGGAGATGAAGCCATATCTATGGCTCAGGTTTATAGTGGCACTAGCTGATGGTCCCAGTTTCACCTGGGGATAGTTGAGATAGTTTTATAAAGACTTTTTTTTAGCACAACTCTAATGGTGGTGTTATGGAAATAAATTATGCCTAAATACATCAACACACCAATTTTTATTTCAATCGACTCACAAATAACAAAGATATGATACTTGTTTTAGGAGTAAAAAACATCCTTGGAGTTGAACATTTTCAAAACCCTTTCTTAGTACTCTACAGACCTACCCCAAACTATGTTAAAAAATTCATAGCTCTAGACTTCTTGGATCCAGAGATATGTTTTAGGGGTAAAAAACACCCTTGGAGTGGAATATTTCCAATAGTCTTTCTTAGTACACTATAGACCTACCCCAAACTATGTTAAAAAAATCATAGCTCTAGGATTATTAGATTCAAAGATATGCTTTAGGGGTAAAACCATCCTTGGAGTGGAACATTTTCAAAACCCTTTCTTAGTACTCTACAGCCCTACCCCAAACCATTTAAAAAAATTCATAGCTCTTGGCTTCTTGGATCCAGAAATATGTTTTAGGGGTAAAAACACCCTTGGAGTGAAAAATTTCCAATAATCTTTCTTAGTACGCTATAGACCTACCACAAACCATGTTAAAAAAATTATAGCTCTAGGCTTTTTGGATCCAGAGATATGTTTTAGGGGTAAAACACCCTTGGAGTGGAACATTTCCAATGGTCTTTCTTAGTACGCTATAGACCTACCCTAAACTATGTTAAAAAATTCATAGCTCTAGGATTATTAGATCCAAAGATAGGCTTTAGGGGTAAAAAACGCCCTTGGGGTGGAACATTTTCAAAACTCTTTCTTAGTACGCTTCTGCAGAGCTACCCAAACCATATTAAAAATTCATAGCCCTAGGCTTCTTGGATCCAGAGATTTCGTGATCAGTCAGTAGGATTTGACTTATAGCAAGAAGTGACGAAAGTGAGCGAACTGATCAACTGATGGTAAGAATAAAGAACAACCAAAAATATTGTTTCTTGCCATTATGTTTTGAAAATGAGAGTAATATAACAAATGTCATAACTGGTGATGAATCATGGAGTTTTGATTGATTAGAAGAGTAGAACTAAAAAAAAAAAATAATAAAATTTAAAAAAATGAAATGAAATTTCGGATAAATGAACACTCGTTACTTTTTTCAATGTTCGAAGTAATGTGCATAAGGAACATCTGTCTCAAAGAGAAAAGGTTATTCCAATTTTTTAGCGTGAGGTTCTTGATAAATTTAGAAAAAATCACCAACCAAAAAATAAAAATTACTATTTAATCTTTTGTGAGCAATAAATAAACTAAATAATAAAACACTATTTAACAAAAGTTTTAAACGATTGTTAAAAAGTACAACAGTTTGAGTTACTGAAATAAACCGCTCAAACATTGTTTTTGATGGTAGAATATCTCAAAGTCGTCCTAAACGATTTCAATTAAACTTTGGTGAACAATGAAAGTTTATGAAGTAAACCAATTTATCCACCCACAAATACAAGAAAATTAATTATGGTTTGGAATAATTCAGAAAATACCTAAATGAATCAGACAACTGAATTTGTCGCTATAATGGTCCATTTTTACTTTTTGTCGAACGGGTATTTTTGAGATAGCAGCTTTCAATACGTTTTGTTACGTTTCTGTAAGGGTTTAGATTTTAACAAAATGCCCTATGAGCGTTTAAACTATTATTGAGTGTTGAAAAAATTGAAGAAAAAATACTTCTCGATATATTGATATATACGTCCACTAACTAAATGTAATCAACATACACTGACGTATTTGAGCTATATGTGCGACATAACGTACATTTAGCATTCCACAAACAACTATTTTGACTCAATGGACCGTAAAACATAGATTTTCGCAGAAAACGTAACATTAATGTTTGTTACGTATAAAATTAAACTTCCTTTATAGGATAAGAAACCGCGATTCACAAAGACTTGTTACGTCTTCACTGCTGTTCTAAGTATATTTGTAGGATAGAGAATAGAGTAGCACAGCGGAAGTGTGTAACCTGTTCACGGCCGTTACTTCCGTTAGCACTTTCCTCATACGCCCACTGTGCCCAACTAACCAACAAACAATCAGTGCATCTCTACTCCTCGAGTCTCGGCCGCCATTGTACACTCACAATAAAGATGCTTCGTGGCGGGTAAACAAGCGTTCTCATAAGCTGGAAAAATTAAGTTTATGTTATCGCTCTTATTTTATATTTAAGTTAATATGTACAATTTGGTTTTAAATATTAAAAAATTAATTGCTATATTTTCCCATTTTAACGGGTAATTTTCTCGGACTTTTGACTTAAACAGCAGATAATAACAGTATATAATATTGTTTTAATAGTTGTGATTTTTCTGTAGTTTATATTTCTTAAAAGAGGAAAATCTTTTGTCTCTTGTTAGTATTTTACAAAGTTAATTAGTTTTTGAGATATTCGGCATTAAACAATTTAAAAGCAATTTTGAAAATGGGCAATGAGTGTCTTGGTTTTCTGGTAAAAAGGTTACATAAATAATGCTATGTAGTACTGGATTTCACTTTTACAAGCAATTTATTTCATTCAGGAATACAAGAACGATTGCTTCGTGTGTTGAAACATATTTTGGTAAGGTTAAATCAATATTTTAAATCCAAAAACACATAATAAGGCTTATGTTATTCAAAGCACGAAAATGGAGCGCAAGATACATTCATCTCCGACTTGGAAGATGAAGGAGGTAAATTAGTTTATTTATAACTAACCTATTTTACAGATAGGACTCTTCTTTTTTCTATTTTAATTATTTCCTTCGCTTAAGTTGTTATAACATACAACTATTAAGAGAAGTTGTTTCCTTCTCTTTACAACATAATTATATTTATTCAATTATTAAATATGTTACAAGGAAGAAGTAGTTGAAGTGATTAAAGTTACAGTTCTTAGATAAATAATTTTGTTTATATTGCTGAAAACAAATTAATACATTTTCAAAGGTTTTATGAATATCAACCACCACGTTTGTTAAATTTATTACCTAATAATACAAAGGCGTTAAAAAATTGTTATTCTTTCTGCACTGGTTAAGAAATGTATTTTTCGTAATTAAATGAATGCAAAATATGTTTTAATCGTGTAAAAATGTTTTCTTAATTTAAAGGTTGGTTTAATTTATGTGATATTGGTTTGATCTAGTGTATATTTAACAAAATGTACATGGTGTTAATTATTTTTCTAATACAATCTCAAAGAAGTGTTTTGTTATTAATTATTAAGAATGTTTCAAGGCATAGGACTTGTTAATCTATGTAAAATGTTCTCTCTCTCTCTCTCTCTCTCTCTCTCTCTCTCTCTCTCTCTCTCTCTCTCTCTCTCTCTCTCTCTCTCTCTCTCTCTCTCTCTCTCTCTCTCTCTCTCTCTCTCTCTCTCTCTCTCTCTCTCTCTCTCTCTCTCTCTCTCTCTCTCTCTCTCTCTCTCTCTCTCTCTCTCTCTCTCTCTCTCTCTCTCTCTCTCTCTCTCTCTCTCTCATTATATAAGTAGACGGTGCACTCATTATATAAGTAGAGGGGAAACTTCTATTTTTTTATTATTTCTATGGGCTATATTTTTATTATCTATTCTTTATATTTTATAAATAATAACGAAGTTAATATCTATTGCTAAAATAAATGTAATACGTAATAATTGCTCTCTCTTCTTGGTAATGGTTTGATGGAGGAGCTTGTAAATAATTACTGTATATTGTCTGAACGTTATGTCTTCAACTACGTAATTAAATCTTCGTTAGTTCTCTGAGAAAAATACGAGGTTGGTCCAAACATAATGAGACTAATTGTATAAAAGTATTTATCGTCAACTTAATGACAAAACAATGTTATCTTCTTCAAAAAGCCACACATTGACTGAAATGCAATGGTTGGAATATTCAGTTGTCAACGCCTTCATCTAGTCCGTCGTATTTTTTCGTAATGCCATTTATAAAAATTTGTTTTAACTTTTGAGGGTAAATTCGAATTTGATATAGTTTTGTATATACTACTTGGACTAATGAAAATAAAAATTCATTATAGGCCCTAAACTATTCATAAAATATATTACAACTTTTTAAAATTTATTCATAAGTTTATCACTAACCACTTCCAGGAAAAATATAAAGGACTGAGAATATTAGCCAACCACAATAACCATCATTTTACACTACATCCTATTGTTAAAATTTGGAATTGAGAACAAGAAAACGCCTTCCTTACTGCAATACTCATCCCACTGATAACGATAAGAAAAATGATAACACCAAGGTCAGACTAGACCACGAGAAATAAACAAAAAATTGCCAAACTTTAGGAAACAAATATTCTTAGTCAAATTTAAACTTTATTAATCCTAACTTTTTGACAAATTTTAATAAGAAAAACTATTCTAGACTCATTATTTAGAAATGTGACCCTTAAAATCTGAGATTGTTTCAATTAAAATGTATTGATTGACCCGATTCTTCGGTTGTAATTTTGAATCTAATTTGGTTGTTTAAAGTTCTGTTTTGTTGTTGTTTTCACCAAACAAAAAATTGTTATCAGTGAAACAATAGATAGAACTAATTGTCTATACATTTTTTGAAACCAATTTGAAAATGTTGAGAAAAGTTTGTTAAAATACCTTACTTCCTGATAGAACTTTATATATTAAACGTTTGTTTTTTGTACAACCAATTTTCATTAAATTCTGTAAGAAACCAAATTATTACATTTTTTCAAACGTAATGGTTTGTTATATTCAAAAGGAAAATCAAATCTCTCCTACGAACCTTATTATGAATCTCTTAACCAAACTTCGCAACGGTAGCTAAAAGATTAACCATCTCTCCATTCATCTATACAAAAAAAATGTTTGGGTTATTTTCTCCATTAATTTTGATCAAGCACGTCTCAACAAAGCGGTGAATTCATATTCATCAATAGGTGAGATTTTCATGTTTCAAAATCTTTAAATTACAATTTTAAAAACAAACTTGATATAATCTAGTTTAAAAACAAATTTACATAAAATCATGACATGTCCGGTCATCCCGTAGATGACATTATGGATTTTGAAATTTTTTGTTACAATATCAGAAACCCTCAAAAAGGTTTACAATAAATAAGTTCATTAGGACTTTTACGCTTACCTTTTGCTCATTAGAAGTAACCTATAAGGAGTGCAAGTTAAAAAAAAAGAAGAAATTCAAGAACTCTGAAGTGCCTATTTTTTTTAAAGAACGTTAAAGAAAAGATGAAAATTGGTGGTGGATATTTTTTCAGGGTTTTAATAATCACGAAAACCTAAGATTGAGTATGCTGCATTGGTGGAAAGTCTGAAACAGTTCAAACCTCAGACAGTATATGACTCCATACTGACTGCGGAATTGGAGGTATTTCAAAGAAAGAGGCTAGTTAAGGATAAACATTTGTTGTTCCAGGCAGAAATCTTCTAAGGTATGAGAGCAACGTGGGTTGCTACCACAGGTAGTTCTAAGCTCGTGGGCAAGAAACTACGGTAAACTTTTATGTATCAAACATGGAATTGGATTCTTCCATTTGAGAGAATAAAGAATATTGAATAAGAAATATTCCATTTGAAGGAATAAATTCCATAATAATTACAATAAAATAACTGTTGGGGGGGGGGGGGGTTAGAGGGTTTACATTAACGACAAATAAACATGAAGTGTTATTAATACATTAAAACAAGATGTGTTTTTAGAGCAGGCAAAGACCAAAAACTAAGATACTGTTCTCTATTTAATTCTATGAAGGAGGAAAACATTGTCCACATTTAAGTAAATCTTTAACTTAGGCGAAATTAGAAATGAGTATTTTGGCAGAGTCCTGGGGGAAGAAGAAATAATAAATATATATTAAAATGGAGAAATTGGTATAATTTGATAATGCGTGAAGCATCGAAATATTCATTTTGGAATTTAATTCTTAGTATTAATTTTGAAACAAATATATTTTTGTTCATGTTGCCAACCTAACAACACGTCTTCTGTAAGTCTGGTGATATAATAAAAAACTAAATTATTATTTTCCATTTTATTTTATTGTATTTAATTGTGTTGCATTTTCGTTTGATTATTTTGATAAAGTACTCATAATACAAATATTGTATGTTTTCTTTGTCCGATAAATGTGTACCATGAACACATTATTATAAATTATATGCCATCTTACATTGCGTTTGACTAAATGAACTCAAGACATTTCAACTAAAACAAGACACTCGAGTGATTTCTAAATTCCACAAGGCTAATTTGTTTGTACTTCTCATATATTTAATCAAAGTAAACAAATCGATGGAAATTTTTGTAGCTAAGCCAACTGTTGTCTGTGTAGTGTCATACACTCAAAAAGAGTGGACCGACTTTGATCAAAGTTGGTATGTGAGCACATTTTGGGCTTGTCTCCAGTTTTTTCTTTCAATCATTTTAATAACTAAAAATTTTTATTTTTATCGAATTTTGCTCAAACGCAGCCTGAATGAGCCAAACAAAACGTATTGGGGGATTGGTTACCATCTTATCTAAAATGGCGGTTAGAGAGTGATAATTTTAATAGGGGAATTAACCATAGATACGGTAATAAGATTTCGAATATATCAAAATCAGCAAAAACCATTTCATTAATTGTTTTTGTAAAATGTGAAGATTTCTAATTTAAACCCATGTATAAAAATCGAAAGTGAAAGAAAATGACTGTTCGTGTGCAATTTGTAAACACAGACTGCCATGTAATCTATACCATTTAAATTATTTAAGTATCACATAGCAGGAAATTATTTTAAAGGTAGTTCAGTTATAAATAGGCTTGAATCCACTACCGCAAGGTAAATCACTATCATTCTCATCCCAGTCACACAACCTAACTGGACATTCCATACTTTGGGTGTTTTGTTTGTTGTCACTAGAATTGACATTCTCTACCGCATTCATCTGTAGTGTGACTATATTCTTAATGCACGCAGGATCGGTATTTCAAGGTCTTCTGTAAAAACAAGAAGAAAGGAAAACAAATATCACAGAAATCCAATATTTATATAAAAACATTCAGGGAATGCTGAAATTCTGCGTTCTATATCTCCAATTGTGTATAAGTAAATGCACAAAGCCCCATCGTTTGTTTCGCCTGAAATTTCAAACTGACGAACAAAGAAAAAGAGTGTTTTAAATATTTATCGCATGTAAAAAAAAGTAATTTTGTTAAGGAGAGTCAAATTTTACATATACCGAGTAATAACTATATTTTATGTAAGATCAATGATTTTTGTATAAATTGAAATAGCGTGTATACAGTGTTTTAAAATTAAGCTCTCATAATTAAGAACCCAAGGGGACATAGCTGGATTTATGCCTTCATGTAGTCTTGGCTGTATTTCAGGTCTCTCTTGACCAACTCTTGTTTTTTTCCGACCCTGATGGTATTTAAGTATTCGAGAACGAGGAGTCTTTATTTTAAACACCTTTTCTTTTCTTCACGGCCATTATGACAGAGAGATTTTTCACCTTAAACAACAAGAGGAAAATGTAACTAAAAAAGATGTTAAAGGTCGCAGATTTATGGCGATTAGCTAATTTTGCTTTTTGGAAATATTTTTGTGTTTAAAGTTATTGGATAATATTGGGTTGTTCATATTATTGGTACAATTTATTCATTTCTGTATTTCTAATTAATAGATGACGTTGAGAGAGTGTGGCTCACCTCGGAAAAACTGTTAGATATTACCTCGTTGGCACAAACACTTTTGTTCAGTTGAACAGTGTAAGTAATCGGTTCAACTTTATGGTTTCTCACTACTTGTACAAGTAGTTGTTTTATAGTTTTTTTGATCAAGTCTTGGAAGTTTTGACATCTGACCTAGGTCTAGGACATCTGACCTAGGTCTAGGTCTCTTTCAGTTTTAGTTTTAGCATAGTCCGAGGTTACTAGGTTAAGTTATAGTCTACCGTTTCATGATTTATATGTTCTGGGTTTATCACTTGATAACGTGAGTCGATTAACAATCTCGAAACGTTGTGTATTAATTGTATACACATAAATGATAGTATGTATCTGAATAAATTATACCAACATAAAACAAATTCCATATTTAGAACTTGCTCCGCCAACTATTGGAGGGTTCGTTAATTTTAGTCGCACATAATGTTTGAATAATGTACGAGTTGTCATATTTTGCATAAATTCGAAAGAAAAAATATTCTTTGTAATTTCATTCCGATGTTTGCCGAGTTTCAGTCAGAGCATTCTTCAAAAATATGAATTTGGATTATTAGCCGGGTTTCCCCCAATTTTTACTCTATATGAATGGTATTGTTTGATATAAAATTGGTATTATTATTTGGTTTTACAATTTCTTAGGCATGAGTGTAATGTAAATTTTTTAATTAGCAGATGGGTTAATTTTAAATGGTCATTTTCAGTAGAACAAGTCCTATAACAAATTTTTTCGAAGATTTGTTTTCCGCTCGTAAGAGAGACGGAAAATTTGAAAGAAATAAATATTGAAACTGTTATACTTTAGCACGTTATGTAATAGAAATTTGAGTTTTATTGAAGCGAAATATTGAGAGTTGTTGTATATTTGTGTATTTTGGTCTCTGTTTAAATATCTATAAGTATAACAAGTATGATTATAGTTTATCTAAAAGAAAGAGTATATAAACAGAGTAGGCCTAATACGGGACTGATGGGTTGTTGTGTGACACAGAGCATGACGGGTCAGGAAGTGGGTGTGCGGCCAAGTGGAACGAAGAATTGTTACGACGTTCCTAACACAAACACACATACAAATCAATTACCAATTGAATAACAAAAGGATTGCGTGTGACAAATGTCAAACCCAACATCAAACAATTCTTTTAATAAAATGCTTTATAGTAGTCATATGACAATAAGATAAAATTTGGCTAATAACGTGGCTCACTTATGGCTCTTTTTAGACCTTCAAGCATTTCACAAGTACTAAGGTACTTTGCGAGCCCTACAGGTAAGAAGGTCCTTTCAAAAAACATTTTAAAACTTCGCCATTTTGAAAATGATATATTTTCAAAATTATTTGTACCACCAACTGTAAAAAATACCCGAACCAACAGACGAATCGAGAATTATCGAGAGTTTTTTTAAATATAGAGCGTGTTAATTTATTTTTATTTTTTCAAAATCAGTCGACTTTTTTTAAACCATAAATATTTCACTTTCATTAAAATCGACCTATAAGTATAAAAATATAGCATATTTTGCGGTTACGCTTATAATTTAGGAAACTGGCGTTTAACTTCTCAGTGTACTGGGAAACTGTCGTTTAACTTCTCAGTGTACTGGGAAACTGGCGTTTAACTTCTCAGTGTACTGGGAAACTGACTTTTAACTTCTCAGTGTACTGGGAAACTGACTTTTAACTTCTCAGTGTACTGGGAAACTGGCGTTTAACTTCTCAGTGTACTGGGAAACTGGCGTTTAACTTCTCAGTATACTGGGAAACTGACGTTTAACTTCTCAGTGTACTGGGAAACTGGCGTTTAACTTCTCAGTGTACTGGGAAACTGGCGTTTAACTTCTCAGTGTACTGGGAAACTGACTTTTAACTTCTCAGTGTACTGCGAAACTGACGTTTAACTTCTCAGTGTACTGGGAAACTGACGTTTAACTTCTCAGTGTACTGGGAAACTGGCGTTTAACTTCTCAGTGTACTGGGAAACTGACTTTTAACTTCTCAGTGTACTGGGAAACTGGCGTTTAACTTCTCAGTGTACTGGGAAACTGGCGTTTAACTTCTCAGTGTACTGGGAAACTGACTTTTAACTTCTCAGTGTACTGGGAAACTGGCGTTTAACTTCTCAGTGTACTGGGAAACTGGCGTTTAACTTCTCAGTGTACTGGGAAACTGACGTTTAACTTCTCAGTGTACTGGGAAACTGGCGTTTAACTTCTCAGTGTACTAGGAAACTGGCGTTTAACTTCTCAGTGTACTGGGAAACTGACGTTTAACTTCTCAGTGTACTGGGAAACTGGCGTTTAACTTCTCAGTGTACTGGGAAACTGACGTTTAACTTCTCAGTGTACTGGGAAACTGGCGTTTAATTTCTCAGTGTACTGGGAAACTGGCGTTTAACTTCTCAGTGTACTGGGAAACGTTCATACTCACTGCTGAATATTTTTCCGTTGTAAATTTGCATAATTTTTTTAAACAATTAATTTCTTCTTTTCTAGATTGAGGATAGAGCTCATGTCTATTTATTTCGACCTGATATATTCATTATTTCTACTATTATTATTATCTTATATGTTGTATACGTTTAACAATGATTTAATTACTCGAATTATTAAACGTTGATTTTTGTAACGATTAGTGAAATACGTTTTTGTTTATTAAATAATATAAAAACCTTAATATTTTGCTATTCATCCACATTCGGATAAGTTTTTGTGGGACTTTTTCTACATATATTTACATTAATAATTCAATTCATGTATTTCTTGGTGAAAATAAATAACTGAAAAAAAACTAAATTCAGTACCCAAAAGGTCCGAGAAGAACTTAGGCCTGCAAGACGGTTTTTCAGTAGGGTAATGTTATAGCTTTCTGAACAATTCACTAATAAATGTAAGTTCTCAATTTTCCTCACGAAGCTAGGTCAACTCTGTAAAGTAAAATATACGCCTGATAAATAAAAACGTTCAAAAATTTGAATTTCTTTTGTGGGTACGAAACTATTTCTATACTTTGTACTACATACAAATGTCTAGTATATCTATAAATACGATATTATACACTATATATAAAAACATGAATTTGAATAAATACAATGTCGTTCTTCTGGAAGTCCTAAAACTCCCACAAACAATCGTACATGAAAAAAACTGCTTTATGCAAGAAAGGAGGTGAAACACAACTATACTGTAATATGTCAAGTCGATATGAAGGTGGGTCAATACCCATTATACTAGAGTAATGGGTACATGTTTTGCTGCTATAGGAAGCATCATCAGGCCAGCTGATGTTCACATACATATCACAAACACACAAAACTCTCGGCCTGGCACAAATAATCGTGCAGAAACGATTTTTATGTGTTTGTGATGTGTATGTGAACAAAAGTGTTAATGTTATTAGCTGGGCTGATGATGCTGCCTATGGCAACGAAACATGTAGCCATTACTCTAGTATAAAGAACTACTATCAACTTGAAATAAGGTATGTTAATAAATTAAAGTATTTCTAAAGCAAAACAATTAATATATAATGTTTCTTTTAAAACGAATCTGGAAAATAATATGACCAATTCAAACACTATATTCAACCAATAAAAAAAAAATAAATTCTATGTCTTCAAACTAAAAATAAAACAAAACAAAAAATAAACAGGAAAAGTTTGATGTCACTTAATACAAAAGAATTGTAAATTAAAGATAAGTTGTCTAATTTTAGCAAACAAACAGCTTGGCGCCATCTCGAATAATGCCTCTTTACACCGGTCTAGGCCTAGGCGGAGAGATAACTACACTCGTTCTGAGAGAGAATTGCATTCTTTTATATATCTTCGATATTGTAAAACAAAATACTTAGCAAGCAACATTGACAGACTGACATGATAAGAGGCAAAATTCTAGGTGTAATCGCCTCTTTGTACACATTTATCTTGGCAGTAATATATGCAGATCCAAAATGAGCTATTTAAGTCTCATTATAACCGAACAACTTCTTCAAACTACGGCCATTTAAAAATGTTTTAGGTTTCGATCTTTTTTTTCTTCTTTTAATCGAATTCACCCAATTATTACACGCTCAATTTGACTAAATGTCAATTAAAATACCGATTACTAGAGCTAATATCGCTGATTTATTTAAAAATTTGAAGTTATGTTTTAACAATTAAGAAATAACTCACTTATTTTTATAGTAGTATTTATTTGTTTTAGTAGAAATGAAGTGAATCATAATTTGAATCCGAATTCATATTCATAGCTACAAAAAGTGCTTTTGTTTTGTTGTTAAAAACTCTATGGTTATTATTGCACGACATTCGAATAAATAGTATCTTCAAACTCAGTTTTATGAAATATGAAAACGCCATTTTAATTTACTAACCGATTTTGTCTACTTGTCCAATGGTTTGCAATACCGAGCCTAAGCAACAAATTTGAGAAAATCAGATTACAATTTTGACATTTAGAGCGTTTAGATATATAAATTCGAGGGTGGTGAAAAGTCCCGGAACGGGTTAATTTTTTTAACCGTTACAGATGGTACTATATAACTTGGTACACTGTTACTGGGCATAAAATACTATTTTACCACAATTTCAATGAGCCGCTACCACTTCGGGGGGACGGCCCACAAGGAGTCAGAAGAAAATCTTAAATGAGAGCGTGGGTTGAGTTGTAAATCAAATTAAAGGTCTAATTTAGCAGAGTACAATGCCACAAATCCGAATTCAAACGGACAACCACTGTTACTGTTTGAAGTCGGATTTGTGGCATTGTACTCAGCTAATAAAGACCTTTAATTTGATGTACAACTCAACCTATGCTCTCGTTAAAGATTTTCTTTCGACTCCTTGTGGGCCGTCCCCCATTAGAGGTTAAGGGTCAAGTAGAACTCTAAGAAATAGCTTTATAGCTCCACCACTGATATCTGGGCGTTTGTTTTGAAACCTGTACCGAGTAAACATGTTCCAGATATCTTTAACACTCAACGCCATAGTAACTTTCATAAACTTTAAAACGCCACCATTTCGTTTAGGGTGAACCTTTTGAAGTCGGATTTGCGGCATTGTATTCTACTAAATTAGACCTTTAATTTGATGCACAACTCAACCCATGCTCTCATTTAAGATTTTCGTCTGACTCCTTGTGCGCCGTCCCCCCGAAGTGGTAGCGGCTCATTGAAATTGTGGTAAAATAGTGTTTTATGCCCAGTAACAGTGTACCAAGTTATATAGTACCATCTGTAACGGTTAAAATAATATTAACCCGTTCCGGGACTTTTCACCACCCCTGTATACTTAAGTATACATTTATAAATATATGCAAATAAACATATAAAAACATACATACAGTGAAGTCAAATTATTTCAATGGATATGATCAGTGGATTTCCACGGTCTCTGGTGTCAGTGCGGAGATCTGAAGTCTTTGTTGGAGATACCGGTCAAAAAGTTAACACGTACCTTAGGCGGCGGTATAACTAAAAATTAGACCCAAGAAATATCGATGTTGAAATGTGAAGATTAATGATTGAAACTAAGTTAATACATTGCACGTAAAAGAAAAACATGGGTAGAGAGTAATTTACAAAATACCAAATTAACTTTGATTGCAATCGGTCCCTAACATTACTAAAACAAAATTTCAGTAAAATAGAAGACACTCCCCTATTAAAAAACAACAACTTCTATTAAGAATATTTAATTCCGACGTTTATTAAAAGGGGAAAAATGGTTCGTTCTTTTTACCTTTTTTGAAGAAACTACGTTTATAAAAATGGATTCAAAGCAAAAATTTTGCTTGTTCTTATTTTGGTCCATACATCTAAACTGGTAATGGTAGATAAAAATTACAGGCAACAAATTTACCATTAATCCATCTACCCCTTACGGAGCTTACAAAACTTTACTGACACAATGTGTTTGAATTACTCTAAACAAAATTACAATAAAATTAAAAAAATTTGCAATAATTATTAATCTTTGTCTTTAGTTTGCACTTATAAATGAAGAAAGTCGTAATACTTAACGATGTATGTTATTAAACAAAATCAAAAGCGAAGCACAAGATTGATTGTTGTGGCTATGATCCAGCATAGTATCAGGTCTCAACAATAATAAAAATAAATGACTTCGGGTTTAATTTTCCTCATTGTTTAAAAACAAACATTTAATATTAGGAATTTGTATTGGCAATTCTGGCTACTGAAGGAAGAGGAGTGAAAACTGTATCTGTCCAACTGTTTAAGCTATAGAAACTATCCATTCACACTATCTTTTGTGATAAACTATATCTCTTATAATACCTGACGAAGACAGAACACCACGTGGAGCCAAAACTCTGCACAAGTTGAGAAAACTCTCATACGTACCTGCAACACAAACAATCAATTGAGATAAGCATTAAAAATTATAAAATACAACCAGAACATCCCTACAGGTAAAATGTTATTGGCATAACCAACGAAATATATTATATTAGACAATGACTACACTAGTTATATTTTTGATACTAAACATTGCATCAAGTTAATAAAAAACTAAGATGTTTGTTACAAGGTTAGATAACAAGAATACTTCTAACAGAAGATTTCTATGTTTAATATTAACATTGTGTTAATTGAAAACTAAACGAATGGTGGGAAACAAAACTGGACGTCTAATTTTACTTTCTTATTTATACATAATATAGAAAAAGTAGAATGACCATAAAATAAATTACTTAAAATATATATTTTTTAAATTTTCCCTGAAGCAGAAAAACTGTTTAATGAAAAGAGTTCTAAACAAACAAAACAAAACACCGTCTAATGAACTATTATAAACTGTAGATTTCATATCGATTCTACACATTTTGTATAAAATTTATTATCGCAACTAAAAGAAAACTACTTTTCACGGGGTGGTTTATTTCGCATAAAACAAAAACAACCTTGACTATTGTCTTAATAATAAATTAAAATATAGTTTCCAATACAGGAATACATAAAAGATGTAAATTAAGCGCATATTAGAATTATGTAATACAAAACGTTGTGTTTTGTATAACTAATCTATGTAAATATTCTTTTTTTGCAAACTAAGGCTCTTTTTATTTTCAAATTAATAAAAATGTACATTTATATATTGTGTTTATATAATAAATATGTATGTGTTTGTAAATATGTCCGTAAATTACTATAATATGCTACACTACTTCTAATAATAATATCTTCTCAAATCATAAAACAGAGGGATTGTTAAAATACATATATCAAAATATAAACAGTTATATATATATATATATATATATATATATATATACAAAAATATTAAATTCTTCAGAACATCTATTTGTAGAAATCTATTACGGGGGGGGGAGGGGTTCGTTTCCAATACAGGATTATATAAAAGATGCAAATTAAGTGGATATTAGAATTATGAAATAGAAATCGTTGCGTTTTGTATAACTAATCTATGTAAATATCTTTTTTTTTGCAAACTAAAGCTCTTTTTATTTTCAAATTAATAATGTACATTTATATAACAAAAATTTGTGTTTGTAAATATGTCCATAAATTACTATAATATGCTACACTACTTCTAATAATAATATCCTCTCAAATCATAAAACAGAGGGATTGGGCTTACACGTTAAAAAAATATATATATCAAAATATAAACAGTTATGTATACAAAAATATTAAATTCTTCAGAACATCTGTTTTGATTTGGGTTGCTCAGTGGAAAGCTATTACAGGGGGGACGGGACCATTTACTCCTGAAGACAAAGTGATAATTAATTGTCGGTAGTTGATTACACTACAATGCCAGTAGTACCCTTGGAGAAACAACACGAAACACATTATAACAGACCAGGAAGTGTTAGTTTAAACTGTCAGTTGTTCGGCAGAATTTGGCTAGTTGACCTTGAGAGTCCCCCCCCCCACTTCTTCTCTTCTACTACTGAATATGGTAAATAACATACAATGACGAAATGTCAAGGCTTAACCAAATTTAGGTTCCGGGAAGAATCATTTGGTATGAATAAAACAATAAAACTGACGAACAAAAAAGATGTTTTAGCAGATGATTTACAACGTTTTGTTAGAAAAGATTTGTAGGTTATATTTGTACAACTGAAATTAAAACTGCTCGGTTTAAAAAAAAAAAGATTTACTAAATAATTGACATCGTTTGGGCGAGGATCACTTAAAATAAAAAATGTTAATGTATAAATTATTTAAGGGAAATGGTTCGAATTTAAATTGGTATTTACGTGTGTAATTGGAAAGCCATGTAATGTTTATAGTAATGGCAGAAACACCCAGACATTAATTTTAAATATAATAAACCACAAAGTAGGCATGAATTAAGAAAACCTGTCGATGTCGCACATTGTGTAAGTTACTAAATAAACACTTACTCTTTTTTTCTTTACATCTATTATATATCAGTCACAACTTATACAAATAATCTAATAATAAATCTGCATATTATCTAAATACATTGTTATCATATCCTGCACGCAAAGCCTATCCACAGAATTCTTTAGTCTTTACGTCAGTGCCATTTGACGTCAGTAGGAAATTATTCGACCGCGTCTACTATACTTCCTGATACTGTAAGATTGTGTCTATAAAAAACAGTTTTACACGCTTAACAATACAAACCAGTTTGAGATAATGTTAAGAAATCGAACTCGTAAATCATTGGTTTGAGTTTAACCCAAAATATAAAATATTTTCGTTCAGTTTTTTTATACAGACACTTTCAATTTTGGTATTTACGAAGATATTTAAATAATTGAGCGAATATTATTTTTTAAATCTATTTCTAATGATGTTTATTTGTAAGCTACCAAAGCAACCATTTTTTTGATTTAACTCAAAAATAAGCTCTGTTCCAACGTCCAAGTTTGACGTACTTGTTTCAATTGTGCAAGAAATATGAATTGTAATGATAAGTATATATAGATACAGTATATGTGTTAATGGATAATGCGATAATGTGTGTTATCGTATTTATTTATTAAAATGCACTGATGTGTTTTATATTAATAAAATGTCATTATTATTGTGTTAATGGATATTCGTATTTATTAATTAAAATCCACTATCTCACAACTATGCACACAAACAACAAAAATATTCGTTGCCAATACCTAAAAAGGTCTCTATTCTTAAATGTGAGAAAGTAAAAAAGCAATGTTCTCTCATACTGAATTCCCCCCACCACCACATACTTCTTAGGAAGATAATTTGATTCTCGTAGTCTATATATAAACAGCCCCGCTAATCAACTTTTCTAAGATGATTAAAAACAGCCTAAACTTGCTTCTATTGTGTCATGAACTCGTCGAGTACGAGTACATCGCATTTGTTTGAAATCGTGGTTTTTAATCACAGTTTTGTTTGTTTATTTGCCAAATTTTCCTGAACTGTAATTTTCATTGAATTCCAATTTGGCACATTGGTTTGGGTAATGTGTCTTCTCATTTCACAAAAATTTAACGAAATTGCCAGAGCTGATTTTAAAAAAATAGGTCTTTTAAAACAGTACCATGGTCAATTTTTAGTTGTTTTTCTTACTCCCGGACCGATAGAACTTTAACATTTTGAAATATTGCAACAAAAGATTTCAATATTTGATTAAAATCGCTAAACCTAATTTTAAGAAAATTGGAATTTCATGCTTTGGTCAGCTATACCAAAATTTTGAATTATCAAACAAAAAAATATATAAAAGGCTTGAGATAGAGATATGCTCACATCGTTCTTCTGCTTCAAAACTGCTATATCCTTGAAACACTCATCGCCGATTATTTTGACAGGTGGGAAAGTTTAAAATAGAAACATTCAAATTTTTAATCTATTAATGAAATAATTGTTTTCTACGAAGCAAGAAAGAGGTCAAATGTTACACAACCAACAATATCTTAGGTACCAAAAGGAAGTAAGAATCCCTATACAGTATAGCATTACTCAATGGGACACTGACTCATTGATTCATATTCTCAGAATAAATGGTAGGAAAGCAAAGTAACCCTCTTGCGAATGGTGGGAAATGAATTAAAAACTTTCTTATATACCCAATTAAAGTTTTTATTTTATTTTGTAATTAAGAGTTTGACTGGTTTTCAAATAGCTGGACCGTAAAAAAAAGTATTGTTTTCTACTTTATAAGCTGCCACTTTGCTGATAAACGTGGTCAACAAATTACTAAATAGTTAACTCTTAATTTATATATTTTTATATAAGGAGGAATAAATCATTATTTCATTTCGAAAAATCTAACCGGATTAAAAAATTCTTGATTTATACCGTTGATTTTACAGATATGCCACTTCTATGGTATGGTTTAAAACACATAAATTAGGGATCAACAGTCCACTTTTTGATAAGCTCAATAACAGCACTGGAGCATTCTGAACCTGAACCCACAGAACTACAACCGTTCAAACCGCTACACTTTATATATAAATTCATTGATTATGTTACCTATTGTCTTATATTATCTTCATTCCTTCAAATTTTGTTTTGTTTTTTGTAACTTATTCTTATTGTTTTGTGTTTATACAATACAGATATTGTTTAAATATCGATCCATTAGATTAGGTTAGGTTAGGTTAGGGTTCACTTTATCGTACGTTAGTTGGGCCGTTCTGTTTACAAATATAGAGATTCAACCTCATCTTTATCACGCTCAATTGGGGAAACTCTGCGTCATTTCTCTGTAATCTGCGCATTTCCTTCTCATGCTCTTCTTAATCTGAAGTGGTAAATCCTCCCTCCCCTCCCGACCGATGTCGCGAATGCAATATGTTTAATGACACACCAGCAGGAAAACACACGAGTTCGATAACATCTCCTATAAGTCAACATTATCAGATAAACTTCTATCTTTATCTAAGAATATCAAATATCGGTTTAGATGAAATATTTCTTTCGCAGACGAACATGTCGGTCATTTGAGATATTGTCTGCTCTTTAAAATGTTTCAATACAATATATAACGTAATGAGGTTTGATTCCATCAGGGTGGGGGGGGGAGTAATATCTATTTTTCTATAACGTAGTAGTCCGTTTTGAGAACTTAACAATTAGTTTGAGACTCTGGCACTCCGTTTTTCAGAAACCTAATGAACGGCCGTTTTGACAACACAGTAGTTCGTTTGGAGAAAATATACTTTAAGACTGTAGCAATTCATTTTGTATACTTGGCAACATTTCGTAAGAATGTTGATATTATTTATTTTGAAAACGTAGATACAGTATTTATCTTGGAAACGACAGTTCTTTATCCTCTCCAAGAATTAGTTTTGAGAATGTAGCTGTCTGCTTTTGGAAAATAACAATCTGTATTGTGAACATTACAATCGGTTTTGAGAATATAGAATTAAGTGTTGTTACTTTAGGTTTAATTTTTATGTTTATGTTCTTTTCGTCCTTTTTTTATAAGGCGATGACGACAGATGTTTTCGCCTTTAAACAAAGAAAATAATATACATATGATTTTCTTTACATTAGGTGATTAAATCTATAGATTTCACCAAAATTTACATGAGATATGAAGGATGAATACGGTCTTTTATTGTACAATTTTAAGATTATTTTATTTATTTTTAATTAATAACTCACGAATTCAACTTTTAGTGAGAGGGCGACTCTATAGGAAAATTTAATTAAAATAGTATGATTTGAATCATTGTGTTTATTCTAATAGAAGTTACCCCAAAATGTTGAGTTTTAAATATATATTGTATGAATAAAAAATTTAAAAAAAAACAAATTACACATACACAAAATTTAACTAAAACCCTTTGGATCGCTAGGTCTCTTTTCTAATCTAAGTATTTGTGAAAATTTAATCCATACACACACATTTAGGAAGACATTTTTTTTAAACCAATGTTTTTGGATATAGGTGTTTCTAAAACGGTTATTTCCATGAAAATCTCAACATGGAATTTATCACGTACATAGTTCTCTTCGCGTGAGAAATTAAAACATAAACTAAACGATAGTTTGAAGTTTCGCGTGTCCAGTTAGCTAAACTAACAAAGTACAAATTATAAAATGTTGGAAGTTTATACGTAAAGGTTTAATTGATGCCGCGATTGTTGACGTCACACACGGAGGAGGAGGGGGTGGGAGCAGACACACAGAGAGAGAGGAGAAGTAGAAGGGGGAGTTACCTTGAAAAGGTCGTAGCACCGTCTGCCTGGAGAATGTACTAACCGTGCAACTAACATTCGCCACCGAGGTCGCTTATGCTAATATGGGTTATGTGTAAAGGGATACGCGTTTTGGTAGGTACGATTACTATCGGTAAATATAACGTGGGTATTTGACGTGCAAAAGTAATATTGATAAATCCTATTTGTATTTAAATATGTGCAATGTTGTAAATAAAAAGTAGAAAATATATTACGTACTGAAATGTAAGTACTAGCCCAGCTCTTTGCAGACATAAAGGTGACAAAATGTTATGTAACAAATCTTTCATTTCGTTATCATTCAAACTTTTGAGTACCATTTATGTACTAAGATAAAATTGTGATGGTATGAAAAATTCGATAATTAGGCTATGGACGTTTTGAGCCCGTAGGAAACATTGGCAAAGGAAAGGAGAGGGAACTATCACCAAAAGGAGGTGATACCAATTATGATTTTAGGTAAAAATATATTATTAACTGATGTTTTATGGCTATTTTAAATAAAGATGTTGTACTTTGTAATAAAATTATAAGGGGTTTAAATTTTAGATGAAAGTACGCTTATACGAAAATGAAAATGTTGGGGGTGCCGAACGACTCCTGACACCCCTACTCTAAGTCCGTCTATGCTGAGAGTTCATTCTCGAATAATGCCGGTTTATCCACCAGTCCGAATGTCTATTGGAGGATTTTTATCAGGTATATCTAAAAAAACGAGCAGTGGGATTGAATAATATTTTGATGAGGGGTCGTCTCACAATATGATTAAATTAATGTCAAAATCGCCTTTAGGAGTGTGAATAAAAATAGTTTCAAATGTTTCAATAACTATCACATCATTAAAAAATAAGTTTGTATATTAACTGATTAAACCAAAATGAGGGTCAAAATGCTTTATAAATTTTAATTCACTATTACAGTATTTTCCAAAATTCATTATTTTTGGTGTAATTGTGTAAATTCGTTCCTACAATAACACATGTTTGGCCTAAGACAAAAAACATAAAATCTAAAGTCTAGTAACGAGAGGAACTAATTTGTCCAGTTGGAGATAAAAACACGCATACCAACCAAAGGCAGAGGCAAGAAATGAAGCGATTACCCCCCCTCCCTTAAATAGGCACTTCCTTTACTTTGAGAGTTGTATGACTTATAAACCCCAATATAATGTACATTTGTATTTGATTATTAATTTCAATTAAACTCATATTATTTATGGAGTTGAGCGAAATTGACATTGACATTCCTTTTTAAATAGAATGAAAGTAATACAAAGGCCACGTTAACTATATAATAATACTATGTTTCATGAATTTTCTTTTACTTAGGAACTATCTAACCATCCTTACCAGAAGTGACGGTAGGTTTAAAATATTTAATTATATTGTTTATCCATAACTACTGAACTCTAAAGTTACATTAGATTTCACATTTAATTAACTTATTTAAAGGCGATTTCAAAGTAATCTTTATTGATAGCCTACTAGCTTGACTTTAGAGATTTTCCGAATCTGATATGGAGGGGGGATAGTAACAATAAGATATGCTTAAAATTATAATTAACTGAGTAAAATTTGATGATCAGAAAATATTATTATCTCTTTTCTCTTAGAATGAGTTCTTTAAAATTTCTAAATACATTGCCTATTTTCTCACAATGATCCATTTATTTAGATTTTTAAATATTTTTAAAAAAAGTCACGGCGCACTTTGATTGATATCTTCTAGTAGATATAGGATCAGCTTACAGGCATAATATCAACATTTGTTTGCGGGTGTGGACAAAATCTGCTGATATCTTCGACTACACAAGAAGTATGTGGGTTACTATAAAATGTCTGACGTACAAACCTGAACCGAGTTACGAAACTGGCTTCCTGTTAGCCTTCAACATTTATTATGTACGCCTCACCCAAGTTTATTAAAACTAGAAAATAATAGAAGACGTGCAAAGCTCAGGGACAAGGTGCCGATGTCAACGCACCTCTGATTCAGAGACTCGGAAGTATACTTGTGGAAGTGTTAGGTTTGAAGTTGTTAATGATCATTTTGATAACTTTAACCGGCGATTAAGGGCCCCATCGACAACACTTGGTAGAAAATTCTTTGGTAGATAGTGATCAACGCAGCTTTATAACCAAATTAACGTAATTACATTATTAATATTATTACTTAACTTATTATTTCATAAAGCCCCATGTCAGTGTTAATCTGCGTTAAAAATAAATAAATTTAAAATATATATATAATCTATGGACAACTGTTTCACAATATTTTTGCTCCTTACAATTGCACTTTTCCCAATAAATCATCAGCTTAGATATCATGTACACAAAACAGCCTTGTCTCTTACAGTTTAGTGTCACTAAGGTACACTGTAACAACTGAAAATGATTGAAATGTCGTCATATTACCAATAAAGCGTTTTTTGTTGATAAATTATGTATCCTTTTATTTGGCGATTGAAGTTTTCACAAGGGTTGCTTATTTCAAGTGAATCCGATTAAATCTCTTCTCTTTAAAAGTATATTATAGAGCGTCGTATCCAGGAGTGTATTTGTTACGATGATTTCTTTGAACGAAGGTTCAAGCTTCTTTTTACTTTAATTATGGAAGCTCCCGTCTTTTTTATCACGTTTTTATTAGTTCGGTTTCCGTCATATCTGTCTGTCTATCCGTGTGGAATTTTGCAATCGAGTTTAAACTAACTTCCCGATAAGCTAGAGACTTGAAATTTTGAACATAGCTCAGTATTGGATGACAATACAATATTCAGTTGGTTTCTTGTCTCTACATTTGTTTAAACAATAGTTATTTAAACAAATAAAAATTGGCCAATGAGATATAGATTTGTTTAACCGTGTTATCGTTTAAACGCGGTATCGCTTAAACGCATTATCGCTTAAACGCCTTATCTCTTTTGAATAGTAACCGGAATATTGAAGTAGGATGAGGCAAATTTTTCATGGCTTGTGAGAGTTATTGGATTAATAATAAATCAAATAATTTTTTTTTTTTTTAACACCACGTTTTTAAAACGAACTGAAAAGTATAATATTAAAAAATTTAACATACCACGTTTCTAAAACGAACTAAAAAGTATTTGGCCTCTATTTCGTCGTGATCAGATGTTCCATATTCCATCTGTTAACTTCGGCAGAGATGGAATTCAATTAATCAAGTCCAGATCAATACAGTTTCCGGCATTCCGAAATTATGGAACAATCGAACGAACATAGTTACCGTTAATACTGTGCTGGGCCTGCACAATGCAAGGGTGCACAGTGGACCAGGCGGTTGTATACCTCGGATCTGCACTATTTGCTAAGGGACAAGCACATGTCGCGCTGAGTCGTCTCAGGTCACTTGATGGTTTAAGAATAGAGGAGATAGATTGCTCAAAACTCACCTTGCAATGAAGATGCCATGATGGAGATGGGAAGAATGCGTCTAATACGACCTTCACCACCATAAGTTTATGATACATTTACAATTTGTAATGGAGAAGGATCTGACATTGTATTGTTTTAATTCATGTACATGGGAAAAAAAAAGTTTACTTCTTTAGTTTGATTTTCTGAGTTACAAGACTAATAGAACTATTATAGGTAATAAGAGGTAATATTTTGAATTTCAGACATTTGCAGCTAAACAGGGTGTGAAATGCATTGGGAATGTCCTATATATGTCCTGTCAGAGTCTCATCATTATATACAGAACCGATTGAAATATTTCACCCAGACATAAGACTAAAAAACAGAAAATAATTTTAAAAAAATTAACATACTATGTTTTTAAAACGGACTAAAAAGTATAAAATAATTTTTCATTATTCCCTCCTTTTACAATTTTGAGGGATGATTGTTAGTGGTTATGGATATATTTGGAATACTTGGAGAGAAAAACGTGGGGCGCAGGCAATAGTTAAGGAGGATTAATCAATTAAATTACAGTGAATCTCATTTCCGATTCACTGAAATTAACTGTGAATTCATCCGGATTGTCTACTTGTATTATTTACTGGCTGCGCCCCACGTTTTTCTCTCCAAGTATTCCAAATATATCCATAGCCACTAACAATCCTCCCTCATAATTGTCGAAGGGCCATTAAAAATTATTTTATACTTTTTAGTCCGTTTTAAAAACATGGTATGTTAAAAAAACATTTTTATTTGATTTATTATTTAGCCTTACGGGGGATACTATGGATGTACATAGAAAATAATACGGTAAAGTTAGATTTCTCCTCACTAAGTGACCCAGTAATGTGTAATTGAGCAACAGGTTGACATCAAAGTTGGCTGACAAAATGTCCGTGTGTTTCGGTCTACCGTATCACGGTACAATAAATTGATGGTTTAATAAAATAATGAAACTGTTTGAGCAAATTAAAAATGTTAAATTTTTATTGAGTTTCTGAAGGAACAAATATAATAAAGAAAACATAATTATCAAATCTGATACTTTTATTCCGAAACTACGTCAAGTGAGTCCTAGTTTCTTTTTAATTTTAGTCTATCTGTTTTTTCCTTTACTTTATAAAAATCTCTTAGGAAAATTAACGACGAATTATAGTTCGTCTTCTTGTGGTACACAATTATATCAAACTCGTTAAGAATCTACCCCCAAAACTGACATCACAGATAAACATTAAAGTGCATGAGGTGATTAAACAGCAGTGCTCGTCAGGTGAAGGAGTATTCTCTTATATTTTATATTGTTCTAGAGTAACGTCAGATTTCAGATATCAAAACTGAAAAACTCAAAAATTAAAGAAAAAAGATGTTTCGGGAGTATATTTCCTAAACTCGTAAACTCAAGCATCAAAACGAGGACCCGAGAAAGTCACATCGAGTTTGAAGTATTTTGCAGCGCATATAAGTTTCCTGTCTCTGATATCTTAAAACATTATTTAAGGTTTCTTGTTAATTTCGTGTTTTACATATATATATATATATATATATATATATATATATATATATATAAACAACAATGAACATGAAGAGTGATTGAATTGTAAATTTATTAAGAACCTCATTTAATAATTCTTCAAATATCAAATTTTTTAAATATTTATTAAATTCTAAAACTGATCTTAAACCTAGAAAATAATTTCGAAAGAATATTAACATTTCTTTTGAACTGTTGTAAATTTTTCTTATCGGCATGATAACGTCTTAATTGTATCACTGCCGCAGGTCCACGATAAAGTGGTGACACCGAGTTCTTTGGTTGAAGAAATTGAATTTATGTTACAATTACAGTAACACTAAGATAATGTTGATTTTTACTGATTTTGGTGATACTTGGTTTCTACAAAGAACCTAAAAACCAAAAAGATATTTATAAAATCAAATCCGAAACAGGAAGTAGGTTTTTTTACAATTTTTTTTTTACATTTTGATTGTTTAAAGTAGAGGGAGACGTAGCATAATAAGTTAAAAATCATTATATTGACAGCAGTGTTCTGTTATTACTTCATACACACGAAATATTCAGTCTAATCGGGAGTTTAGGTTGCACATGAGTGATATAGACACGGAGATTTGAAAACCATTCCAAATCAAATTTAGATTTCAAGTATTCTTATAACGGACATTGAAAATATCACAATAACTCCCCCCCCCCCATCTCCGCACATAACCTAACCTTCTCTATGATCAAGACTTTACGTGAGAAATCATCTCACCTTTATATATTTAGTGGACAAATAATTTGAGTACATTTACTTCCTCTTCTAGGATTGTCTTTTTTACATCATGAGTTGATTAATTCGGAGTAAATGCATCTTTACAAACAATGGCAAAAACACGTAATCAAAATACTTGCAGAAAGTAAAACAATGATATTTAATTACATAACAATGAGCCAATGGAAAATAAGCCCTATAACTCAACAAGTGGAATTCAAAATTAAAATGGTAAAAGCAATAGTCTTTTGTAAAACTTAGGACATGATAGTATGGTCGAATTTAAATGTCGAAATCTGATTTTGTATATAAGGAAACTAGAATTAGTCACGGCACGGTAGTGTAATTGTCACGCAAGGTTTTTAGTTTGCAATCGTTTGGCCTTCTTACTTTCTTACACAATTTGTATTTACACAAAGTTTGTAAAGATAATTTAACATGTCCGTACATAATTGTTTAATAACAATTTTATCGGTATTTTATAATTTACTTAGTAAAGAATATAGTAACGTGTGTGAAAATTTCAAATCTATGTTCTCTAGTTAGTCCTTTATGAACATTAACAACACATTTAAACTGTTTTCAGAATGTTGTCTTTTGTCTATCACACGAATGTAAAAGTCCGATTAATGTAAAGATTGTAGTGTGATGGGTGCCGCATGGAGTTATTACTATTTCCCCAGCATCCTCAAGGTAGGAATGTGTCTGGGGTGGAGAGGAAAGAGAGACCCCACACTCTGTAAGAATAAGTCTGCCACTCAGCCAGTCTATTAATTAATCGATTATAAACTGTAAATTTCTTTTTCATCTTTTATATCAGGTCTCTTTTAATCAACTCTTGTTCTCTTCCGACCCCAACGCTATTAGAGTATTCGAAGGCTAGGGGTTTCTATTTTATGTTTTTTCAAGAGTATGATTTAAAAAAAAGCTGGCCAGTCAGTCAGTCAATAAACAATCAGCCTGTTACTCAGTCACTCAGGTAAGCAATCAGTCAGGTAACTGCTTAAGCATCAACCAGAAAAATAAGCTAGATAGATAATTATTGTACAGAAAATGATTAAGCCAGTTAAGCAATAAGTCTCCCAGCCAGTCATCCAGCAAGGTATCAGCCTGCCATTCACTCAGCTAGGCTGATAAGCAATCAGCTTGCCATTCAGACACTCGTTATCAGTCTGGTAGTTAAAACAATCAAGTCAGCCAATTAAATCACAATCCACTCACTTAGCTAGGCAGTTAAGCAATAAATTAGTCACTCAATCAGTCAGGCAGTTGAGCAATCAACTTGCCATCCAGTCAATCAGCCAGTTCGCCAAAATCAACGTTCCAGGAAAGCAATTAGTCAGCCAGTTAAGCACTCAGTTTGTCACTAAATCAGTCAGCCGGTTACACAATCATCCTGCCAGCCAGTAAGCAATCACCCTGCTACCCACTCAGCTAGTCAGTTAACCAATCAGCTTGCCACTCAGTCATCCGGTTAAAAAAAATCAGCTTGCCAGTCAGTCAATCAGAAAGTTAAGAGATTAGCCTGCCAATCAGTCACCCAACCAGTTAAGCAATAATCCTGCAGCTAAGCGATTAGCCCACCAATCAGTTAGCTAGTAATCAATCTGGTATGTAACAGGAGGAACTGATAATAGAGGGAAAATTGGTGAACTTGTGGGTAACCCTATCTTAAGGATTTCTCAACACTTGAATATAATTATCTTAACACTAATAACCCCGTCAAACCAATCAGGACATCAAGGAACATGCTTTGATAATTAATTTACAAACAATAACAATAAAGGGATTGTATATTAACCTAACATAACCTATTTCTAACGCCATGTACGACCATAGAACTAGGGAATTTTCACAGCCGGTGATAATACTGGTTAACAACCTACTAGGAATAACCCAAAACGACACAAACTTCGGTAATTGGCCCATACATTTTAATAATTATTGAACTTCCGAATTAAAAACATGGAACTTAGTTGTTAGCGCTCAGTTCCAGATCGTAAACTCGATTTGTGTATGCTTTGGACTACTGCGAAACACCATTCCACTATCAGTCAGATAGGGAATCAGGGTACCTGAGAGTTCGTCAATGGCTAACCAGCTAGCCAGCCAGTTATTCTGCCAATGCCACATAGGGCTCCCTATCTCGTGCACGTTACAACAATGAGAACAATCGTTTATTTTATGAGAATTTAGACACGAATGATGTGTTGTGGATGTACAAATAATTATTGTGTATTTATGCATACCTGTATGTGAGACAGAAAGAGAACGAGTGGACTAAATAAACCAAGTTGAACAACAATAAAGGAAGTGAATCTACTAAGGGCGTAAGAGATAATGTCCATTGCACCGACGTGTTTTATTGTTTCAAGTACGTACAAGTCAACAAGTTCCGTGGCGCCATCTATGTTTAAGATGGATTAACTTTTCTTTGTCTACATTTATATTAAGTTTTTATCTGAGCAAGACCAAACAAACACTTCCGAGATTACACTTTCACTAGTTCCGCCGTGTAAGTCCTGCGAATACGTTACAATTCACATAAATTGGTAAGAAATAACACAAAGCCGGGTCACAAGTAGAGTTCAACTCTTCATGTCTTGAGGCTTGAGTGCGAACTTGTGCAATGCATGAATTCAGCACAAATGTAGATCACCGCGTTCTTGTCCGTCCGCATGTCGTGTGATTCTCCATCTAGATTTTGTCTATTTAACCATTACACCGATTATAACAACATTATATATGGAATTTTTAGTTGTCAAGATACACTACTTGTGATACCCCTACACATTAACTAAAATCCTAACGATTTCGTCTTTATTTGACTGAGCAAAGTGAAGTTTTTTTTTCAGCATTTAGTCTGCATGTTTGTGTTTATTTTTGGTTACGCAGTTATAGTCAACACGTATACCAACATTATGAAATTACTTTAGGAATAAGGTTTTTGCAACAACGATGTATGTACAAGTAATGAATTCATTTTCAGTATCCAGATCACTATTATTTTAAAATATGTTTCCGTCAAGTGACCTCTTTTTTGTAATCGTGACGCGTTTCGGGACTTTTATCCCATCTTCAGACACAGGTATAGTAATTAATATACCTGTGTCTGAAGATGGGAAAAAGTATGTATATAAGGTTTCTTTCATTTAATTCTCAGTTTCAAAATGGTTCCCACTCAAACAATTTAAAAGTTACACAGTTTTATTCCTATACTTTCCTGTAAAACTACTTGAATGTTTCTTCCATATAAATTATAGTAAAATATAAATGGTAGTGAGATTGTTTACTCTTACACTAGGCCCACCATACAGGGATGGATGTAAAGGTTTGTTTTTTCAGAAAAAGCAGTCCAGCAGTTGTATAAATCCATAGGTAAATTGAGAATAATTACTATAATTGTGATCCCAATGGTAAATCGTAATCAGAATGCAGGAAACAAACCATCCATAAAGCATTATGCCTCTCTATGATTGTAGTAATTAAACTTGTGTTTTGTTCAAGTATATATTATATTATTTATTATTTAATGACACATCAACAGTCTAGTTAAGAAGCGAGATCCTCCGTTTTACACAGAACCAATAATTTAAAACCAACATTATTACAAATGAGAGTTTACCCATATAGTAATTGGTATTTCCTAAATTAAACAGTAATTAAGGGATATAACACATTTATATCCCTTGTAAATTTATTTTTGACTCTTTATCAAAATTTTGGCACAGCACAAATTGAGAAATACATTTACAAACTAGTTTTCTAGAGAACCTAATTATATAAACTTAACATATAGGTTATTTTAGGTTTGAAATCAAACCAGTTAAACCGTTTTCTAGATAGTTTTAAACTATTTTCCATATTTGTGCAATTATTGTCCTTGTAATATAACCTTAAATACGATCAAACAAAATTTTCCGAACTTGATTCTGTACGTAATGTTTGCTAACTAGTAACTCTTGCGATAATGAATTTGTAAACTATAAATGAAATTTAAAAATTTTGACGGTATACTCAAAATTACAATTTCTTGTACTCCCAAAATTAAGTAATAATAGATTTCTAGTTACATTAAATACACGGAATATGGTATGTATGATTTGTGAGAAAATTTTTTTGGAACATGTAAAATACACTAATCTGAAATCTTTATACAGTACAATTAATTTTTAAAATAGGCCATAGAAATAAGTCAAAAATGTTGGAATAGGAGATTTCTAAGCGTAAAACACACGAACTTTGCTGTCATACGTACTAGTTTATGTTGTAAAACATAAAACTTTAAAATATAGGAGATTGGGTTCTCGTATACAAGAACTGCTTGTCGCAAATATTAAAACCTCTTATTAAACAACAATTTACGAACATAGGTTAATATTTTGAGCAAAAGCCATAGAAGGAATGTATGCATTGCCCCAAATGTAAACAAATAGCGGAATAGCCTATTTCTACGTGAAATTGAGCGATTCTCTCGGTCGGAGAAGGTCTGCATAACCCTTTCTTGTATTTGAGACGCTGAGGCTCGAAGATTGAAGACGGAAGGGACAATGGCGAGTCAAGTGCCCGGAAGTGTAGAGCACTCAAGGTCAGCTACTATGCAATCCAAAAACATCCGGCATAGACTCTCACCAAGCGGAAAAACCAGAGCGGAGTAAATGCAGAGTCACTGAACAAACTGTTACTGTATGTTGACTTAAATTCACTTTCAACAAACCTTACTTGGAAGACAGTAGGTCGGGCTCACTTGTAAGAAACACTTTCATAGTTCTATAATAAAGTCATAACACATTTTCTATCTAATATAACAGAAGAACAGCCGAACAACCTAATATAGCAGACTCAATTCAACTTTTAGATGCATGTCGCTGTAGGTTCACGATTATAGAAAGCAGTCAACATTTAAAAAACAAGTTCATAATTTTCATCTCACAATAATCTAAGAACAAAAATATATAAACAATAAATTTGAGGATGTCCCTATGTATTCACGGCTGAATGTATTGATTTCTTGTAAGTCTTACTACTCGTGTAGAAAAAACTCCCAAAAAGGAGAATAAATATTCTTTACTCATTTTCGCCTATAAAATTTAAACAACAAACAAATCTTGATGAATCTTCGAGAATTACTGATGCGGTTAGATTTTTCAAAGGAAATTAAAACAACACGACGGGAGTGTCAATCAAGTCTTCTGATTATGTTTTTTTCACTAGAAATAAAGGACGTGATTAAGATGGTGTTAAATATTTGTTTAGGGGCTTAATAATGACGGAAATATCGAGTTTGACCAAAATACGAAAGGAAAAAAAAATCGGAAATGATCAAACCAAAAACATCCAATAAAATAAAATAAGGATAGAAAAAAGGGAACAAAATTTCCTTTTACAAAATTGTTTAGAGCTGTTGAGAACAAAAATCGAGTTTCATATTGTACAATTAAACCATAAAACAAAATTACCGGAAACTGAAAACCAGCGAAAACGTTCAGGCTGTATACGTGATATATCCATACGTCTAAACATAGTTCATTATTTATTTTTTTTACATACTGTTAGGGGGGGGGGGAGATAATCTGCGAACATTTTGCTATGGTGTACTCTAAAATCGAGAGCTAAAGTGTCATATATTTTTGCAGTATTATGGCAATACCGAGTTTTATCAAATATCCAAAACTTAAAAGATGTATTTTGTTTTTTACTCGTAAATGTAGTTTTCCCCATGCATTTCTTATACGCGCAAAGAATGTATAAAGTTAACACCTTATCACCTTGCTGTACGATTTTAGTAATTGGCCTTCGTGCAGTACACAAATAAACCACAATCTTTGCGAATTTGGTCTTAGGTATGTTTTTTAACGAAAGTTAAAATTTTTCTAAATTTTAATTGTAGTTTACAAATTATTGAATTTTATATTCCCATGTTTATGGAACCCTGAAAAAACATGGTATAAAGTTAACACTAATTTGTTTTTATATTATTTACACTGGAAAATGTAAACCTAACCCCATAAGTAGGCCCTAATTGTGGAACTAGATTTCTGACAAACGAGCTGTGGAAATATGGCTTCACGAAGGGTATATTTCTAATTGTATATAAAATGTTGGCGTAGCTGTGTATTACGATAAAGTTCGCGATTGCGACAGCGGTTGTGACCAGGAGGGGCAAATAGTTATTTGTGAAACCTGGTTACTTAACAGGAAGTGAAATCTTGGACTCAGTTATCTTGTGAGTCTCCCTTCCCCCCCCTCACCTTCCAACCTATACTAACAATCTGACCGATACAACATAAATAAAGTTACACGATTCAGATGGGGGATGTACTCTACCTCGCGAGAACATACAAAAACTATTTACGAGTTCATTATGGTACTTACCCAGCTCAGTCCATACAGACTTACTTTATCCTGACTGGACTTTCTTGATTGTTTAAAATTTTTAACCTTTCATGCAAAATAAAAATACGCAACATTTGATGTAACTTAGTGCGATTTCAATTAAACTATAATGCAAAATAACTACATCTTTTTATATGTAAGAATTTTTATACATCAGTTTTGAGGTCCAAAATATGTATTTTTAAAAAATGATGTCTTCTCTTTTTAATTACAATATTTTGGCTCTAACGATTTAGATCAAATTTAACTAAAGTGAAAACTAAACTAAAAAAATATATTCTATTGATTACCATAGCTACAAGAAAGGTTGGTTCTTGAGTTTTATTTTTTTAACACATATATACAGAACCGAGATTTTTAACAATGAATAGTTTTAAAATAAATATTGAGCTTGACTTGTGAGATAATATTAGATAAAAAAAATAAAATCTAGAACACAAGATCTCACAAAAATTCCGTTTATTTAATCAAACGCGTTTCAACGACAAAGTCGCCATTCTCAGTGATATATGACCTACAATAACAAAATTATAACTTATAACTATAGAACTAAGTTATAGTTTTGTTATTGTAGCTCATGTATCACTGAGGATGGCGACTTTGTCGTTGAAACGCGTCTGATTTTAGATCTTGTGTTCGAGTTTTTTTTTAAATGTTATGAATAGTTTTGTTTGGTGAATGGGTGTGTAAGAAAGTTTGTACAATGTTTTTACTCTGTTTATTTTTAGAAGATTTTGTTTATTTTTATTAGTCTATTTTTTATATAAATTAGTTATGGAGGAATAAAATAATAACCATCACTATACAGGACTTTGAACGCTTTATTTAATTCTTTTCCATCTAAATTTTACCTACTTTTACCTCACAGGACTTTGACCAACAAGTGGGGGCAATCTTTAGACCGAATTTTTATGGTCGTGATTTATAAAATTTCCAGCTACTTTACTTAAACGAATGTTGGTATTAAATTAACATTAATTAGTATTTAAGTTGGTAGCCTACATCGCTTACTTAAATAACTTCAAGGAAAAGTAAGAAAAACATTAATAGTTATTTTAACTTTAGAATTTCAACACAATCGATTAAGAAACAAAACATTGACAGTTTTCATGGTTATTTTTGAATTTTTAGAGCACACGATAAATTAATATTAGTGGATTTCAGTTCTTTTCCCCGATACATTATACTGTAACATCTATAGGTCTAATGTTTCTAAATCAGGTGACAGAGATTCGATCCATGTTTTTCTAACGGGAATTTAACCAAACAGTATTAACTGGCCGCCTCATGCATTAGCAACTGTCGTGAAACATGCTATAGATAAAATCAGAAAATCAGATAAAGCTGAAAATTGACAACATTTAATAGAAATGGAGTTTCGTACTAAATTATACTCTGGCCGAATCGCCGAACGGCTGAAGGATTAGAGGTCCCTTAGCGTTCGCACGCGCAGGCACGGCCCGCCAAAAAATAGTGGGTGTAAGGGTGTGCACACCGGTCACCGAGTCTTACAAGACGCCTAGTGCTTAATAATAACTTTTAATTAATGACACATTTCTTTCTCCGATTACATTGTTGGATTCTACTTTAAATTTTATGAAAAATTAACCCAATCAAACTCGAACATGATATGATAAAGCGTAATAAATATAGAGATTTATGTAAACGTTTATATCGTCTTCAATATGTGTTGTTTGAGAAAAGTATATATAAAGGTTTAATATAATAACTATAATCTTATGTATTAGTATTTAACAATGAACCACTGTAATAAATAATAAAGACAGTAATTAAGAAGGTGTATAAATATTTTAGATATGTTATTAGCCACTCAATCAGGCCTATATGAACTTTTATTATTGTACAAACACGGAACATATGAAAATGTACGTTAATTTCACGAAGATTGAAGGAGTTTAATTTTCATAGAAAAGAATTTGAGAGATAAAAAAGTCCCTGACTTAAAAAGTGATTTTCGGAATGACGTTTGTTTGTCGACCGTGCAATAATGAACTACGGCCACAACTCGAGGATGACGTTTATTTGTCGACCGTGCAATAATGAACTACGGCCACAACTCGAGGATGACGTTTATTTGTCGACCGTGCAATAATGAACTACGGCCACAAGTCGAGGATGACGTTTATTTGTCGACCGTGCAATAATGAACTACGGCCACAACTCGAGGATGACGTTTATTTGTCGGCCGTGCAATAATGAACTACGGCCACAACTCGAGGATGACGTTTATTTGTCGACCGTGCAATAATGAACTACGGCCACAACTCGAGGATGACGTTTATTTGTCGACCGTGCAATAATGAACTACGGCCACAACTCGAGGATGACGTTTATTTGTCGACCGTGCAATAATGAACTACGGCCACAACTCGAGGATGACGTTTATTTGTCGACCGTGCAATAATGAACTACGGCCACAACTCGAGGATGACGTTTATTTGTCGACCGTGCAATAATGAACTACGGCCACAACTCGAGGATGACGTTTATTTGTCGACCGTGCAATAATGAACTACGGCCACAACTCGAGGATGACGTTTATTTGTCGACCGTGCAATAATGAACTACGGCCACAACTCGAGGATGACGTTTATTTGTCGACCGTGCAATAATGAACTACGGCCACAACTCGAGGATGACGTTTATTTGTCGACCGTGCAATAATGAACTACGGCCACAAGTCGAGGATGACGTTTATTTGTCGACCGTGCAATAATGAACTACAGCCAAAACGAGTGGATGACATTTATTTGTCGACCGTGCAATAATGAACTACGGCCACAACTCGAAGATGACGTTTATTTGTCGACCGTGCAATAATGAACTACAGCCAAAACGAGTGAATGACGTTTGTTTGTCGTCCAAGTAATAATGAACTACAGCCAAACCGAGTGGATGACGTTTGTTTGTCGTCCGTGCAATAATGAACTACAGCCAAAACGAGTGGATGACGTTTGTTTGTCGTCCGTGCAATAATGAACTACAGCCAAAACGAGTGGATGACGTTTGTTTGTCGTCCGTGCAATAATGAACTACAGCCAAAACGAGTGGATGACGTTTGTTTATCGTCCGTGCAATAATGAACTACAGCCAAAACGAGTGGATGACGTTTGTTTGTCGTCCGTGCAATAATGAACTACAGCCAAAACGAGTGGATGACGTTTGTTTGTCGTCCAAGTAATAATGAACTACAGGCAAAACGGGTGGATGACGTTTGTTTATCGTCCGTGCAATAATGAACTACAGCCAAAACGAGTGGATGACGTTTGTTTGTCGTCCAAGTAATAATGAACTACAGGCAAAACGGGTGGATGATGTTTGTTTATCGTCCGTGCAATAATGAAACACAACCAAAACGAGTGGATGATGTTTGTTTATCGTCCAAGTAATAATGAACTACAGGTAAAACTCGTGGGTGATGTTTGTTTATCGTCCGTGCAATAATGAACTACGGGCAAAACGAGTGGATGACGTTTGTTTGTCGTCCGTGCAATAATTAACTACAGCCAAAACGAGTGGATGGCGTTTGTTTGTCGTCCGAGTAATAATGAACTATAGCCAAAACGAGTGGATGACGTTTGTTTATCGTCCGTGCAATAATGAACTACAGGCAAAACTCGTGGATACGTTTGTTTGTCGTCCGTGCAATAATGAACTACAGGCAAAACGAGTGGATGACGTTTGTTTGTCGTCCGTACAATAATGAACTACAACCAAAACGAGTGGATGGATGTTGAGTAAATTTGTACTAGGCTCGTTTTGGCCCTATTAACAAGCACTTCTTGATCACCCAAATTGTTGGGTATTACTGTCATAAGAAGAAAAAAACATCAAATTATTATTATTATTTTTTTAAATATGTTCTAGCTATCCAAACTAATATACCACTTTCATAAAAAAAAAAAAAAATTAAAAAACCTGTTTGGGAGCTAACCCTGATCATCGTCAAGTTTGCAATTATGTCCAAATGTATTTGCAAAGTGTCATTTTTAAAAAATGATCTTGGCACATCGGTTTGGGTCATGACCTTTCATAGTTCACCAAAATATTTGATATGGTTTATTTTCGCTTTCTAACTGATAACGCTCGTAACGGCAATTTTGAGAGTTTGGCAAACGTTTTGTTTGTAGCATTGTTCAAGGCGTGAAAGTATGTTACAGTAGTTTATTTCCCCATTTAAACAGTTTTCAATGAAGTAACTAATGAAAACAATTGCAATTACGTAGACCTACTTTTTATTTCGAGAAAACCTTGTTTCAATTAATTGTCAAAGACTGGATAATAATGTATGCCTACTCGCTACATGGTTACATTTATTAACACATGTTAGGCCTAAATACCAACTCGTCTTTCTGCTTGGACAAAAACAAGTGTTTTAAAATAGTTTTTACGTTCATTGTGCTTAGTGAATGAAATGACCTAGGCCGTCTCTTTGTTTTACCTTATAAAATTGGCGTATGGTCATATCTCGATAAATCAACCATTTTTATGGAATTTGGTGTGGGATATTTTTTTAAAAAATCTGTCAACCATATTAAACTCTATTGAAAATTCTAGAATAAATAAAAAAATTAAACAAAAAACCTCATTTATTTTAAAACCTACTCTGATAATTTTAAGGAAACTTTTGGCTTTTAAAGCCTTTTGTTCTCTTATCATGTGTCGGTCTAAAAAATCTGAAATTTTAGATTTTACGTTAATCTGCATCAAAAATTATTATGCATACGTTATAATGGATATATAGTAAAAAATCAATTCAGGCATTAGTCATTTATTGCAATTTTTCAAAAGTTTATCCCTAATCCCCCAACTAGAATATATGAAAAATTCAAATACCCATATCTAAACATTTTAAAATAACAAATGAAGTCGAGATGTACATCAAATGCGGTCTCGTAAAACTTATATTTTTTTTCTACTTACAGTTTTATGTTAACTCTTGTGGTTTCAAAATGGCGCCCAAAGAATCTAATGTCCCAGTATCAAAATGTCATAGAAAGTTGTGATAGAAAGCAAATAATGCGAATAAGTTTACTTTAAACCTACTCCTTCTGACTGCATAGTCCCCTTATTTATGTTTTTGTTTGAAGGTAGATGATGTATTAGTCCAATTCTTTATTTTTCAAGAATTTGATATTTGATTCTGATAGAAAACGGATTCAAGCTATTAAGGCATTTTAGCTATCCGATAATTATCTATTTTTTTTAAATGTATTTTAAAATACGTATTTTTAGCATTTATATTGCGACCATAAGGTATATTAAGCAAGACCTTTAATTTTAAGTACACTTGGCTCCATTTTTTTCATTTTTTTTTTTTTTTTTTTTTTTTAATATTAGTAGCCTATTTAAATTTTAAACTGATAATATGCCGCATCATTTAAAAGGTAAAAGTAATGCTGATTTCATTCATAATCAAGATGCAGATGAACTTCAAATTGAACATTTTAGAAATTTTAGTCCACCATTTTGAAATGGCGAGAGGTGAGTGAAAAAAGCTTTTATGCCGAAATGTTTAGTTTTCAAAGACATATGAAATGTAAAATAACTTGACTTATGTTTATCTTTTAAAATCGCTATTAACGAATCCCTACCCGCAGATATATGCTTTGGGCTTCTCAGATTGTACATAATATTTTATCTAAATTCTTCATATGAAAATTAGTAAAGTGAATACTACCTCCTATGGTACAAAATGATACTGGTGTTCTGAAAAGATCTGTGTATATGTAGCAATTAATTATGCGTTAAAATATTGTCAATTTGTAGACTACTACAGCCTATATGTATAGGTGATTTTCTATTGTCCTGCTAACAATGGCATCACAACTAGCAATGCAATGTGCTTTGAAGATGTAATTGGCCGGGTTACAAGGTACGTACTTTGTTACATAGTCGTAATTGTAGTTAATTTCGGAACGGCATTATTGATCTTTATATAAACGTGTGTGCAGAAAGCACGGGGAAAACATCCATCCCTACCCCCACGCAACCCTCCATACACGTGGAAACTATAGAGTGCATTTTAGGAAAAACTGTTTATATAATTTGCGACGTAATAAAGTGAAGTTTGCAGAAGTTTAATCACATTGCTAATACGATTACGAAGTAAAGGTGATTAAACATTCTTGGAAACACATTTATTTATCCTTGTTAAGTTTTACATGATAGATTTTCGAGTTCTTTTTTAGAGAGCTTTCATCATTATAAGAGACAATAGGATCACCTGTAGGTTTCTCTGTATTTGTAGTTTGGCAAACTCGACTTTGCCACAATTTGGCAATTTAATTTTTTATTTATAGTTAAAGTTATGTGACACGTAAAATGAAAGTGTTATTGATTATAATTGTTAATATTATTATTATTGTTATTGAAAGTGTTGAGTTATTGATTGAAATATTCATTTCTAGGTCTTCAGAGTCCAAAAAAGTAAGTGTCTTTCGAATAATCTATCTTTGTTGTCTGGATTTAACAGGCCAAACAGTACCTACTTTGATCAAATTTGATATCAGGGCCATATTTTGTAATTTCCACCTGCAATATGATTATAACTCAAAATATCGATTTCCGAACAAAACCCATGCAAAAACCAGCCGCTTGCTCTAAAAAATAAAGGTTTTGGAGCTATCGGTAGAAAGTAAACAAATTAATCATGAAAGCAGACTAAAAAGAGATGAATATCTAAAAATTGGCCCAACTGATTACGTCATGTTCATTTTGAGATCTTCTGAGCCCGAAGAAGTGGTGTTTGGAATGATGTCTGTGTGTAAAGTGCTCTACAGTCACTTTACACAAAAACGAATGGTCCGATTTTATTAAATTTGTCATGAGGGTATATTTTGGCCATATCTCTTTTTTTTTTTTTTATTTGGGAGTAGCATTATTCATAATTTAATATTTTTCAAAATGGGATAAACAATTTTGAACAAATTTCATTAAATTCTAGTCTCTATGGACCCAAACACAACAATCGTCCCCACTCTCCGACCTAAGGAAGTTGGTGAACTCATCGCCCAGTGGACATCCACTGCAAAGAGCCTCCCAGTAATCCTACTGTTCATATGGTTTTTAGAGGTGTGTTACGTGACCTGTAATATTTCCCACACTCGAGCAGATGTATCTTTCTTGATCTATTCTGTTATCCATTTTTCATCTCAACTCCTCATACTATGTCTTCATACTCCTCTCTTCTGTTTTCAGCCCAACTCTAAAGTGTAAAATGGCCCATGGTGTCGGGGTAAAATGTCAAGGAAACTGAGCCTGTGGGATACTTGGTAACCTCTTGTAGCTATACCCGACCAAGCAGGGTTCTGTCCGAGTAGTTCCATCCTTTTCCTACCTGGTCGTCGGAAAAACATAGAGAGGGAGAAAGAAGCTTGTACGGGATGTCAGTACAACTCATCGTGCTCCGTTAAGACTATCAGTATGAGGAGTCTTCCGATACGTTGAGATATCCTCGACGATGCGCAGTTAATAAACCTACTAGAGAAAGGTCAAACGGACTACTCATGCAGAATCAATCTTCTGATAGAAGAAGCATCCAACAAAGAGAGCAAGGCAGGCTAGAAAAGCCTCAGACACATCCCTCTCCCGCCCCAAGGGCAACCTTATGTGATCGGTTACCCAATGATAAGAAGCCTGAGAGGAGCAGGAGTAAAAATAGTCCCTGCGATCATTAGCTCAGGGCAAGTCATCTCAGATAAACCAGGGCAAAAGAACTAGAACGAAAGATGCCCCAAGAAAACATACCTACTGTAGCTATGATGACCCCCTTCTTGTGGTGCACTTCCTAAAGTAGTTGGGACTGTAGGGGACAATAAATCTCTAGAAGTCGCAGTGCATTTCATTCCCAAACCACTACTACTATGTTGGGAACTAATTAAATACTTTGTTTGTTTTATGTTTTCTTTAATTTAATTTGGAAATAAAGAACATTTGAAACAAATAAGTGGGTCACCATCTCCCATAAACCAATGTACCATATTCCAAATAAAGAAAATGACAAACTAAAATGAGTATTGGGTGATGTCATTAAAAACTCAATTCGAATCAAATAGGATTTATGCTTAGTAAATTAGATTGTGGTACAAGGGAAGCATATTGGGGCTTTATTTATATATCATTTCAAGTATATTTCACAAAACCTATAAGGTGTATAGGGGATGACACCTTATACAGCAACTTAATTACTAGAAAAAATATGTAAGGAAGAACTTAAAAAATAAAGAAAATTACATTTTTCTCTCTTTTTCACGTGCAAGAGTAGTATACAGATATTCTTGCAGAAATACGATGAATATTATTTTGGTTACAATTTGGTTTTGTGGATGGATGTGGAAAAAATTGGTGCAAGGTTTTTTACTGTTTATTATATCCCCCCCCCCATTTTTAATACAATATGGAGGTACTTGCCATAACATTAGAACCAAATTTTCATTCAAAAAATAAATGGTCGCCTCTCATCCGAAGTTCGCAAAATTGAAAATGGATCATAATCTCAGTATAAGAAGGTTGAATAGGGTATCTCAAAATAGGTGCAATTAATTTCGATACAATTATATAGCAGAAGTATTACTCAAACTATTCTGGGAAGCTGTAATCGAGGTCGGATTTGATTTAAACCTTTTCAAAGGTTATGATGATAGAAACGTTTTTTTTTTCGGAAAAAATTACGGTAATTTACAAATCTTTCGTGAGCTGTAATTTTTTGCATATTGAAAATTGTTGAGCTTTTTAAGACCCATGGCTTATTTTAATCTTTTACTAAATTTATGATGACCATACCATTTCTTGGGGAAAAAACCTTTTTAAATCATATGTGAGCCGTACAGTTTTTCATTATAGTTTAGGTCATAAACTTTCACATTTTATTGAAATCTGTTGGGATGTTTAAGACCTATCATTCATTTTTTTGACAGAAAATTTCTGTGTTATATTTTCGTAAAATTAGAGACAGATAGATTTAGTTTAAGGTTTTAGTTTTGTGTGTAGGGTGTAGGAGAAAGTGTTTTGCAAAATTTGTTCACTTTATTTTCCAAATAGTTAAAAAAACATTGATTTCTGAAATGTAAAATATTGATATAAAGATCCAAGTTTTTGTTTTATTTGGGTTATGACAGCAATACAAATGTTAATGCGGGTCAAATTATTAAAATTAATTTAATTATTGAAATTATTATTAGTTTTCTAAAAAATTTAAGACGTGGTATAGAAATTTTCCATCACGGAAAATGAAAAACATGGCAACTTTTCTAGAGTTAAAGAACAATAGATTGTTATTAACTGAAAATGGGTCATTAATAACTCCATTAACAGTATAATGTTTTTTAATTAATAACCAATGTAATATGGTTATCATTAATGTAGTTAACCTCTTTGTTCTTACCAGTGGATTATTTTATTACTTGAGATGCAGTTATAAAATAACCAACTGCCAAAGTAATATCTATCTACTGCAATAAGTAAAAATTAAATTTATTTGTGTTAGAATCGTTTCTTGTAACCATCCGCCCAAGTTAGTCTGAAGATTATAATTTTTAACATATAGGTTACATATACTTTAATCAAAGTGAAGACCTATTCTTAACCAAGTTAATACCAATCAACTGTAGTTTCGATAGTTCGTCATATATAAAAGGTGTAATATTTTTTTGTTCTCTGACTAAACACATTCGGGTTCAATGAGTCAGCAACATTTAGGCTAGTCCATCTGTTTTTCTGTTTCTCTTAAAAATATAATTTTTAAAGCGTGACATTTATTCAACATTTTGTATACAGATTGGAATCATAGTGGCTGACATACCCCCCCCCCACACACACATATATATATATACGGCCCCAAGATTTTTTTAAAAACTTGTATAATAATGTACAAGATACAATTAAACACACAGCTGCTGCATCTATTTTTTGCAGTTGTGACAATTTACACAATTGGTTGTAGAATACTTCAAGTAGGCCTAGATTAGCTGTTCCAAACACATAATTTCACTTCAAAATATTAGGTTTAAAGATTTTAAAAAGAGGCCATTTTACCGAGTTCGGTGGTATTTAACCAGTTTGTAAAATTGTGGTACTTGCATAAGGGATTCTTTAATTAAATTTAATGAAATATGAGATTGTCTGTACGTAACAAAACTGCTTATTCTAGTTAGGCCTATTTAAAATACTGTACAACCAATTGTAAATTGCAACAATTGCAAACAATCAGATGTAGCAAATGTGTGTTTAATTTCAAATTGTATTTAAATGTAGAAGTTTAAAAAAATGATATTGCCTGTGGGAAAGTCTTTGAGTACTCTAGTATATAACCAAGAATGAATTTTTTTAAGTATTATTCCTCGGCTGTTCTTTAACATACAATTAACAACACCTTCTTAAAAGGCCCTAAAATTGTACCTCTGTACTTGTATTCATTTTGTCAAATCAACAGTTTCCAAAATATTTGGCATCAACAATTTCTAATAGAAGTAATTTTATAAAATTATATTTTTCTGTATGGATATTTTTAACCACTATGATTCAAACGTGAATACAAAATATTTATTTCCTCGATACCTACACCCATTTCATAGAAATCGTATTTTTAAGAAAAAACATAACAGACTGGCAAATGCTAAATGTAGTAGAATTAGACAATTCTGTACTGAACAATGCAATAACAGGAATACTTAATTCTAGTACATCCTGTATAATAAATTGTCAACAAGTAATCCAATAAGTTTGTATGCTCTTGCATGGAATCTTTGAGAAGGAAAATGGCTGCTGAAGTTCGCCTTTAGCGTGGGTTTTTTAAGTATGTGAGTGTGACTGTTCAAAGGTAAATTTTCGTCTTTGTTTTAACAGGAACTTGGCAGGTTTATTGAATTGTCTACCTTTTCACTTAAATATCAAATTACGCTCTTCTTGTTAAATTGAAAATCTGTACCTTAAAGTTTAACAGTTAACATTTTAACTTGTAGGTTTCATGCTACAAGTTGAAAGTGAGTTCCTTTTGTTTTTTTAATATGGAAAACAAAAAAACACAAATTACCAGCTATTAAAATAGGATAAATCGGTTAGGCGGTTATAACCTACCCAACGAATATTAAATGACTAAGAGAGGTTAGGTTAGATTAATAAATAATAACCATTTGTTTACAGCCAGTGAAGGGTCTACACTTTTTATCCTGCTTTACACTTTTCAATCGGTCATCGAAAGTTTAACCTTTACAACCAGAATTCGAGGAGGGGAGGGGGAGGAGTAACATATTGACTGTTGTGAATAACAATTAGGAAAACCTTTTACTTATACATTTTTTAAGGTAGTCCTTAAGTTCGAGTGAATAATATTCAAGCAATTCCTGAACATTTATCATTTTCTTATTTCTTGGAGCAATTACTATTAGCTCTTATTAATATTATTTTTTGGAGCAATTAATATTAGCTCTTATTAGTATTATTTCTTGGAGCAATTACTATTAGCTCTTATTACTATTATTTCTTGGTGCAATTATTATTAGCTTTTATTACTATTATTTCTTGGAGCAATTACTATTAGCTCTTATTACTATTATTTCCTGAAGCAATTATAATTAGCTCTTATTACTATTATTTCTTAGAGCAATTACTATTAGCTCTTATTATTATTATTTCTTGGAGCAATTAAAATTACATTTTAATAAAGATTTCCTGATAGATTACTAGGTAATCTTTAAAAAATATGTGAATAAACGAAACACTTTGCTAGCTAAATGAAGGAAAATCTGACCAATTTTTCAGGTGGGGTGCCGTTGATTTGAGATCTTTTGCTAGTTCTTATTATTACAAAAACATGGCCACTTTTATAAATATTCCTAAAAGAAAAAAAAGCACACAACACGAAGGATGATTAGTCATCATCATTACCAAGAATCATTGAGCTTTAAGAAAGAATCTGTCGAATTTCTGAGCGAAACGTTTTTACGTGAAACACTCGAAACAAGAGGTGGTGCTTTGTCAGCAAGGTAAAAAATGGAAATTTTTATTACGATGGATCAGTGACTCCAGATTACAAAGAGGTGTGGTTGAGGATTTGGGAGAACATCGTACAACAATTTGTAAAACGTTTCATCACATCCTTGGCGCAGTGGATTCTACCCATGTTGAAGTACAGAAGCCAAAATATTTTGGAGACTGTTATGTAATCCATTAAGGATATGATTCTATAAATGCGGAAATGACATGCTACGGAAAAAAAAAAACAAGTTCTTGATGCTACATCCCAGGTAGAGTGCATGATAGCCGTATTTGTAGGAGAAGCAATGTGTGGTCTGTGATTTCAATTACTGTTTACTCGGTGACAGTGGGTAGGCCTACGGTTTAACTCTGACTTCTTACTCCTTTCAAGCCTCCAAGTAACAGGGAACAACAAACATTCAGTAAAATCCATACCAAAGAAAGAGTTACAATCAAAAGACAATTAAAAACTCTTTTTTTTCCCCTTTTCTATTTTAGGTAACATGATTCGTTTAAAATTAGAAAACGTCCCAAAAGTTGTTGTAGCATGTGCGGTTTTGCACAATATAGAAAAAGAATTAAATGACGATGGTTGTGGAGATCCAGATCTTCAAGAGGAAAGTGAAGATGTAGAGAAAGACTCAGAAGAACGTTAAGAAGTACGTTTAAGAGAGCAGCAAAAGAGACATCATAAATAAATTGTAAAATTGCAGCAGTTATGCATGTTAAGAATATTGTAGTGCGTAAGTTTATAAATAAGTAGTTAAGAAGTAGATGTGTTTTTTATTGTATAACTGATCTAGCCCTTAAACATGTAAATAAATGAATAAATAAAGAAAGTAATAAAAGTAAATAAAAAAAGCGCACTGGGAAGGAAAATAATTATTTAATATTATTTCGTTTAATTATTTTTTTTAAGGAAGGGATGGGAAAATTCAATGGTTTATTTTAATTTTTTAAAAAATTACAAAAGAAAATAATAGTAACCTAATTACTGATTACTGCCAAAGTAAGCCGAGTAATTTGAAAGAAAAGATTCGCTCTGTTGAATAAAATCACTTCTTACTCCTAAGATTCGCACGCGAGCAATTTCTTTTTCCAAATTTTCTAGTTGTAGTTTTCCCGTTTTAACTGGAGATTTATTAATTCCAGTTGCTTTAACAACACAAGTCAAATTGCGTGTTTGGTCAGTTTCAAAGTCATCGGTTAACGGCCTTTCCTTAGCGTTTGATATTTTGGATAATTCCCGAGATTCTTCAGTTTGGACCTCTGATGAATTGTTACACGTAGCGTCGAGTTCAACAGTTAGTTTATCTTTTGGTGTTCCAAATTTTAATCCACCTGGAACACCAGTCATTACGGGTGGCTCACTCTCATGTAGTAAACTTAAAAATTCTGTTTCCCAATCTTTCAATTATTTAACTTTACGATTTCCTGTAATATTTTTGTTTCAGGTCTGTTTTTAGATTGCTCAGTAATTTTTTTGTTGTTCATGTTCCAGTTTCTTTCTCGTATCCTTTTTTAATTTCATTCCAGGCTTCATCCTTTGCTGTAATAAGTTTTGTTACTAGAGATCTATTTAAAACAATTGTATTAGATTTTAAGTATTTCGTGAAAATAATTCTCTTGTTTTCACCTTTTGCTATTCGTTCAAATTGATTTTCATCTGAATCACTCATTTTTATCTTCTTCGGATAATCGGTGTTGAGAAACGTCTGTAGAAAAGTCAAAGCTGTAGTAAATAAAACTTACTAAAATGTTAATTAGGCTGGATAGGCCTACGTTATCGGTCGCTACGAAAATGAACAAGTTCAAAAATGTTTGTATGATGTAACCCATTTCTACAGTACTCTGATTTCCAGGAAATCCTTGTAAGCAATTTCTGATTTTCACGAAGACAATCCTTATAAGAAATAGCAAAAGGTTATTCATTTAAAAATTAGGAAAAAGGAAAGTCTAACCTTATTAGGAATCCCTTATAAGATTTTCCTAATTTTTATTCACAACAGTTATTATATTGTAATGGACAATATCTTTCAATTTTACGAATAATACAGTAAAATTAATATTTTAAATTAAACTGAACGCTTTTCAATTTGTAAAGAAAGGACATACTTTATAATATTTACGCGATAAAATGAACAAGCTTGCAGAAGCTCCATAAAAAGTATAATTATAATGCAAAGACATTGCACCAACTTTCTCACCCACTCACCTCTAAAAACAAATTAGGCTAATAACACAAATAATGTTTGTATAATAATGACCTTGGGATCACTCCGCCGAATGAGTAAAACAAAATTTCTTTTTCCAATAGTAACAATATGGGTGTTGAAAAAAATACCACTTTAGGAAGTTAGCAAACTGAGTAAATCATTTTATCAATTGTCCAAAACATAATACCCACTATGTCGAAAGAGTAGGTTATCTTGCACACTCCTTAAAACATTCGAGTCATTCACAAATTCGGAATTTGCGAATAACATATCTAATATTTTTTCCAAATAGTTTCGTTGGTTACTAAAATAATATTTATGTTCACTCTTGAATAAAAAGACCTTAGATAATGTTTACTGAGACTCCTGGACATTCTATTGTTTTTAACCTTCATAATTGCAATTGTTTAATTCACTTAATTTTGCTTCCTTGTTCACAACTTAGGAGAAGGAAGCTTACTAAACGAAAACCCGACCTCGTCGTGATATCCAGTCGCATAAGCAATTTAACAATGTCAAGGAACTCGCCTTGCTCAGATTAGTTACATATAATATGTTACTGGGTGATCTTCGTGGTTTATAAAATAACGAAAGTGACAAATTGGTATGTTGGTTTCTTATATAAAACTCAGGAGAATGAATATTTTCAAAATGACATTTAACTGAAATAGTTTCCTTCCCCATACATGATCGATTAGGTAAAAACTTGCATATTTTAACTTTGTATATGATGATACTAACTTAGACTCACAACGATAAATAAATAATAATGACAATATAAAAGACGGTAGCTTATAAAACGATATATTCTGTGCTTGTCAAATTCTATGTTTCCTAAATTAAGAGGTGGCAGAAACGAGCTTAGCGAATGAAAGCTTCTTTATAAACGAACAGTTAAGAGTTTCAGTAAATGCTGAATGGACTGGTTTGGACACGACTCATCAAATTGCTCTTAATGTCACTATCATTGGTAGTAGGATTTGTGATGAGTGAGTACTATGAAGCGAGAAAATGTTAGATTTTTGAGTATACAGAGAGATCATAAAACTTCCCTTACATTTTTGTTAATAATTGGATCACAAAGTAATATATTGTGATTCTACGTTTGGGTATAATCATTTAACAACCCCCATGCCCTCCTGGAAGAACTGCGGGGAGATCAACCTAAATATCTTAAATATTACCGGGGGTCGTGTACTACATCATTTTAAATTTTTGGATAAAATGATAAATATAGGGGAAAAGAAAACGCAATCCCGTTGAAGAAATTGGAGGCTGGTCATAGTTTAAACAGAGCTATGCAACGCATTTTTCATATAAAACACCGTTAGGTTTTCATCAATTAAATTTTTGTAATTTTATTTTATTTTTGACGTTACTTTTCGAAGTACAATGTTGTTTTTGCACTTAAATCATAATTAGAGGGTCTTAAATGCGGTAAAAAAAAAGTACGCTATCAGTCTGTTCATGATATCAAATACGCACACAAAAATACCATTTTGTTTGATTAAATAAATAAATAACCCTTATTTTCAAAAAATAAACAAGCAAGGCTCAGCCCTAATTATTTATCTACAGCTGTTTTTACCTACACCCTTACAAGTGTAAGTGAATTATTATTATTACTTACACCTTAGATTCCTTTTTTATTGGTCTTGTTTAAAATAAAAAATGATTATTCAAAAATATCTGTACAATTAGACCTCACCTGTTGAATATTCTGCACAATAATGCCCTTGGTCTTACCTAGAACAATAGAAAAAGTGTTTTAAAACAAACAAAATCACTGAACATATACAAAATAAACTTGATAATGAGTTTGTTGATAATGAGTTCGTCGTAATTAAAAACATTATAATTTGAACTTTTTTGTTTTATACACGGTGTTTTATTAAGTATATCTTAATATAAAAAATAGTATGTTTAAAAGTAGCAGTATGCCTGTCAGAAAATATTGTCTTTATAACTGGATTTCAGAATTTTTTTTTAAAGTACCTCTAATTCTAATAGAAACTGAATTAATCTAGAAACTGAACTCTTTGGGCACCCTAGGTTCGCTTCACTCCAGTGAATTAGGAATAAAGTTTTTAAAGTACATTATTATTTTTGTTTTAACAATTTTGATATTTTGGAAATAAACACACGATTTAGAGGAGGAACTTCAAGGAAGCGTTTTTCAAAACAAGTGATCGTTTGTGCAGTGAATTGTTTAATACATGTTACCTCATTAAGTCAATTTAATGTGGAGAGGAGGGGGGGGGAGATTTATTACAGTGTTGGGTATTTTTTATACATATTTATTTTAGAAACTAGACTGTAATATCTAAAATCAGAGAAAGAGGCTGGAAGTCTAAATTTGTACATGTAAACAATAAAAAAACAAACAAAATGAATTTGAAAAAGAAATCGTACTGACTTACACAAAAAGAGTTTAGGAGACTAAGAGCTACTAAAAGCATGAAAATACATAATTTTCAGTTCAAAAGCTTAATGAACAGTTTCCATCCAACATATATATACTGGGTGGACCCCTCCTATTTTCCCCCCTTAGTAAATATACAGAGATATCCTTTGGGTGTGATGCAATCTTGACAGGAAGTTTCATTTTACGATTTTGGAAATTTCAAGTTTCCCCCAAAAATGGGGATCTTGGGGCCAACCCAAGAATTTTAAACGTAAACCCCCTTCAAGTGACCCCTCATTTTGAAGAGCTTAAAATAATTTAAAGAATGGTGAAAAACTAGAGATCTCTATCTCTTCTCTATCCAGCCCATCAAAATTTTTCTGAAGTATTTATTTGGTCAGTGGATTAGTAGGCTTGGTCTCCAGATCTTACACCTATGGACTTTTTTCTATGGGGGTTATATTAAATTTACAATTTATAAGAAACCAGTAGAAAAGGTTGAAGATTTAAGAAACAGAATTGTTGAAGCCTGCCACAACATACCAAAACGTGAGAGAGGAGGGCTTCAGTTTGAACATTTGATTTGTCTAGACAACGTGATATTAACACGCTGACATGTTTAATCATGAAAATTTCATAATGTTTCCATATTTTTCAATGGCAACTGTTGCTGCCACTAGCAGTCAACGTGTTAAGGTGAGTTATGACAATTTATAAAAAGTAAGTAGTATTCACTACCTTCAAATGATTTAACACATTAATAAGGTAGACAAAATCCATGTAGGCCTAATGGTAATACTGGCTACCATTTTGGATAGAAAAAAGAGAGATCTCTAGTTTTCACCATTCTTTACGTTTTTTAAGCTCTTCAAAATGGGTTACTTGAAGGAGTTTACATTAAAAATTTTTGAGTTGCCCCAAAATCCCCCATATTTGGGGGACACTCGAAATTTCCAAAATCGATAAATGAAACCTCCTGTCAAGATTGCACCACTACCCAAAGGATATCTCGTATACTTACTAAGGGAAAAAATAGAGGGGTCCTGACTTTTTATCCACCCACTATATATAATACAAAGTATTAATTTAATTATGTAATCAATTCAGCAGATTTTATTTATTGACATGATTAATTTTGTATTTAAGACAGATTTTAAAACAAATAAAAAGCGATACTTGAGTTAAGTGAATTATAAAGCAATGTTTGTGTTGACAATGACAAAGTTTAGAACCCACCAAATCAATTCGATGTGGAACCACTTTTCTCCGTACTGGGCTTTCGCCTAGAGCGCCTTGCCTTATAGTCAAAAGAGGTACACCAATGTCTTACTTGCATACTCAGGACAATGCAGGCGCACAGCAGGACCTGAGTCACCGGCATGGAGTAAATACGATTTATTATCTTATTAAGATAATTAGTACAGTAGTCAATTACCAATATTACACTATTATAGAAGCACGCACACTTGTTATATACAATGTACACACAATGTACTTTTAATTCTTTTATACTAAACGGTAGAGGATCCATCTAAAAAAATATTTTCTCTACTAGACTTTTCTAAACAATCGAAAGCGTGAAACACTGGTAAAAAATTATTTCTTGTTTTAGATGTTTTTGGTATCAAATTTGATATTACCTTTTTAGAATAAACTGACTTTTATAAAAATCTGTAAAAACCAAACAAACAAAATCAGAAAGCGCCAATTTGAAACGGATAGTGAGAACTTGATCATCTTCTCCTTATTGTAAACCTTTAACGAGATTTCGTAATCATAGACAAAAATTTGAAATACCTCGTAAAGATAAAAAAGCTTACTAAAGAATACTCACAGAAACAGCAATTATCACAGTAGATTAATTTTTTGTTTCCTTAAACTAGTTTTTGTCTGAGATAGTAAACTCAAGTTCGTTATTAACGTTTGTTTGCCAATAAATCCGAAGTGAATTAAGTTAAAATAAAAAAAAGTGTTCTAATCATTACTACTATTTATTAAATTAAAACTATGGAAAAGGTTTTATATTCATGAAAGCAATAACGTTGGTAATTGACTTGAATAAATAAATGTTACTTATATTTAATATGAACAATAACAATAGGTGAAGTTTTTTAATATTATTTTATACGTTTTTAATAGGTTTAAGTGCTATTTAAAAGTACACTGTGCTTTCTAATTACTAGAAATTTGAATAAGTGTCACACTTAAATTATATTGAATTAAAATTAGACTTAGTAGAAGTTTTACCACTTTTTATTTATTTTGTAAGTTGTATAATTCATATTATATTTCCCAGCAATGTCTTTCTCTTTTACAATGTCAGGTTGTATCAAATATGTGCTTCGGATGACGGATTTTTCATAATTATATTATTCGTGTTATTGGTATAATTTAGTCAAACTTTTGCCTTTGTGGATGAAGTTTCGAGGTGAGCTTCAAATCTTTTCAAGTGATAAATCTGCAACGTACTTTTTTTGCACATATAATAAAGCTTTAGTTGTTACGACAGCTCAAGTCTAGCTTCTGGATTTCTTTTTTTGATTATTAGTTTCTAATAAGTCCTAGTCTATATTGATCTTTTTTCTTTCTTTTTTTTTGTTATAAGCTTATCACTTGATAACGATAATTGATTTATAATCCTGAAACTTAGTGTAATGTTTTTTAAAGGACTATTATAGGTTTATAAAAGGTATTTAAACATTTTATATACTTATATATATATATATATATATATATATATATATATATATATATATATATGAGAATACAAATCCCTTAATTAGTATATATCGAATGTCCCTCATTATCGAATTCAAATATTGTGTCTGACTGTAAGAACATTTTTGCTGACATATTCTGCTATAGAATTAAAAATTTCTAAGAACATATATATAAATTTAGACGGAGAAATACAAAACTTTTTAATTAAGGGCATGAATTTGCCATGTGAAATTTATTTCCAAAATCGCAGGTGAAAAATATATATTACTCTTCTTATATATTAAACGAAATTTAGTAAAATTTAATATTTGTGGTTTAATAATAACAAAACCATTTGTCCTGAAATACATGATAAATTACAAATAAAAGTGTTTGGGGGGGATTAGAATTTCATAGGCACTTTTGTATTGTGTCGACGGGCCTGTTGAGTGTAAAACAAGATACCACACAATTTAGTTTAATGTGTTGGCTAACTGTATTTACTCATCTTTTACAAAAAGTACGCTAGACCACCTTCCCTACATTTGACTAAAGATTGACCTCGTAAAAAAGAAATTAAAATAACCGAAGAAGAGTGAAGAATGACAGATCGACACGATAGTTGTGGGTCAAGGAAAGTGAAAACAGCCCTGACCTATCAGTGCTTTCTCCTTGTGGAGGCGTTAGGACGAGAGGGTAAGTGAAGCGTCGTCATGGCGACAGACATAACCCACCCCCAACCCTAGTCGCCTCGTCCTACTTTACACCAGACATCTCGCCTTGAACTCAAATACACAACCCCTTTTCATTGCTTTCTTTAGATCTTACAGAATTTCACACGATACCGTCTCGCAACAACCAAACCCTTGCTATGAATTTAAATTTTTATGATTGCTTTTACTGTAGTTGTATTGTATTAAGTAATAGAAAATTTTAATAAACAGTAAATCGTAATCAGTTGCTTAGCCATCTTCTTGGTACTTGCCTACACCTACATGATATCGAGACGACAGGCCTCATTTAGTAGTACATAAACTGAACACCCTTTATACTCTCTTGGCTTGTATTATGTCTTGCCCTTGAATGGAAACTTGCCGTTCTTTGGTTTCTAAATCTGGTACATTATTAGTTGCGTATTTATCTGCACAGAGTGAGCTATTCTAGAACCGAGAAACAAAAATTAAACTTAAATAGTCGTCATTTTGATGTTTACAAACCGATATTTGTGGTTGAGAAACTTGTCCAACATTGTTTTAAAGCCAGAGCTAATATAGAAATTTATAAATCGGGTTTTAGACAGCTTAAGCGTTTACACCCCCATAGAACGTTGTTAGACTATGAACAGGATGGAATTAAGTCTTTACTTTCTCTACAGTTTTCTCTGGATAGGGTTTTTTATTTAAACCACCCACAAAAGTTTCTTTTTCTCATTCTCCAATTAATTGAGCCATTATCTAAAAGAGGTTTAATGTAGAGTTATAATGAAATAAGATAAATATTTTAAAAGACAAATAAACTTCAGACGCAAAGATTTTTAAATTTATAGCTTTCGTCACCATATATAATTTTTCACTTTTATAGACACTCAAAAATACAAACGTTTAAGATATTTGACATGGGGGTAGTGAGTATTGATTAAAAAAATAAAATAAAAAAATAACAAAATTCAGGGCCGCCTTTTCTTGCTAGTAAAGATGGCGTTAATAGCCTACACCTAAATAATCTTCGTCAGATTCCAATATATTTCTAGTGTTATTATTTTATTTAATGGTGCTTACGAAACTTTATTTAGGAATGGTTTGCAATTATACAACCGATAATGTCTTGTATTACTTACAAGATATAAAATTTTATGTGTTTTTGGGGATATAAACTTTAATACAAAAATATATGTTTTTTAAATTATTTTTATGACATTTTTGTCATAAAAGGATTGAGCACAATTCTATACAATAACCCATTTTAAGAAATGGCCCCAAAACCTAAAATAGCCTCATATAAAAAAAAATTATATATATATATATATATATGTAGGCAAATATATATATATATATATATATATATATATATATACATAGGCTATAGCCTATATGTATTATATTTATATAGGCAAATATAATGAAATTAATTACATATATGTATTATATTTGAGCAGAATTACGTTGTTTTGTTACATTTTATACTTAAATAAATGTTGGCAAATATATATATATATATATATATATATATATATATATATATATATATATATATATACACACACACATAGGCTATAGCCTATATGTATTATATTTATATAGGCAAATATAATGAAATTAATTACATATATGTATTATATTTGAGCAGAATTACGTTGTTTTGTTACATTTTATACTTAAATAAATGTTGTGATATTATTTTAAAACGGACTGAAATAATGCATGTAGAATCTACAAATAATGCATTTCTATTTCTATATATTTTTTTAAAGATACTAATTTTAAATTTAAATTGAGCTTTTTGTGCCACTGATTACCAAGTTTCCAAAATTCACAAATTAAATTCAAAATTTGAAATATAGGCTAATTCTTTAAATAGACGGGATTAATAACAAGTATTGTAATTATTAAATATATATATTTTAAGGGTGTAAATTCAAATTTGACTTCTGTTTTGCACCACTGGTCACTGATTCTCCAATTTAACGTAATCTAAACAGTTTATTTATAGACCGGTCTTAAAACAATTTCTTGTAATATATTTATTTCTTTAAGGTTTGAACTCTAAACCGATTTAAGCATTGCATACATTGATTGCATTATATATAAATCGAGGCCAGTATTTCCATTTACAATAAACATATCAGGACGTACTTTTGAAATTCGGCAGTATAATAATATTGTTTTCAAATTGTAAAGTACCTAGTTTAAGTAACGCTAATCCAGCGTGTGCGTTTTTTATACAACTGTCGAAGCGGATATTTGGACTATTCTGGAACTATTACAACATATAGTGCATTATAATTTTGATAGATAACTTTTGAAAATATTGAACCTCTAATACTATTCGGGCTGTCCATCTGTTGGACTGAAGAGTGCTTCCAGGGAGAGGTTAGCGCAAAATTCCTTCATTATAGAAGAATGCAAAGATGCATTGAATACATAAGCAAGGAAGAAAAAGGACTAATAAACAAGATGTGTGATAGATGTAGGGTGAATGAGATTCCGAGTTATCTTTTGAAGGTTAATTTGGTTTTGGAAGTGTAAGGGTATAATAGAACTGATATGTAAAGATCTAAAGCGGACACTCGAGAGCTGTTCTCGGGAAAAGATAAGAGCTGGAATGAATAGTTTGTAGACAGAAAGAACCAATTGAGAGTTTAGTTTAAGGAAATGAATTAATAATACATCTTCCAATGAATTCAAACTACGAGGAATTAAATTTTAAAGTATATTTCGCTATATAAAAGTTCGGCATCAGTCATGACATGGTAATTTTAAATCTATTATAACAAACAAAGATAGTTTAGATAGAAATTTACAAAACCCCTACGAATTTTCACCGTCATAAAATCTCTACATGTGCTAGAATTTCAAACAACATTGTACATAGTAAACTGTTCTAAAAGGAATTCCCAAAGTTTGAATTTTGTATTCCAATTATTAACAAACACCGTAGGGGGAGCCTGGGACTGTGTGATAACAGTGTTATAGTTAGTAACTAACCCAGGTGTAACGCGGGACCGGACACAAAGTTTGTCATATTGAGGAACTATAATCACCGATTTAGATAACAGTAAATTACCACACAAACTTTTAATTAATCTATTTCTTACAGTTTATTTTGGTCATAAACGCATTTATAAAAAAATAAAACAAAAGAAGAAGAGAATTAATAGGAAGAGCATGGAGCGGGCAAGGACTTGTCATTTTCCTGTGTAAGAGTGGATCTCCACACAGTAGGTCTAAAGTTAATTTCAAACAGTCTCTCAAGATAAAATTTCCAAATCTGCATTTTTCTTTGGGCACAAATACGTTCATGCACTCACCGATATACGGGTCATACCGAAACAAAATCTCCACTTGGGATAACCTGTAGTATCTTTTTGAGGAGTTATTAATCAGTGTTAAGTCAATATAAGTGCATTTTCTCATTTAACATTCCCCGAATTTTTGAATGAACTAATTGTTAACTAACCAATAAGAATTTTTTATACTGTACATATTAAATTATACAGAATGGTAGAAAAGTGTGGAAACAATATTGTAACTTTTCGAATTACAGCAGAAAAACAAAAATTGAGCTACAACTATTGACGAATTTCAACATCTTGTTTGTATATAAGTTAGGCGAATTTCCCATGTTCAAATTGTAGATGATTTTATTCTAAGTATTTTTTAAATTTTTTATTTTATTTTTTCAAAATATGCAATCGTTAGGAGATAATGACATAAAGCATTGTTAGTCCTAAAACCAAAATTAAGCGTCTAATAGAAAAATTTGAAGGAATTAAATAGCATTTAACATCATTAGGCTATAGCCTATATTTGACAACCATTATCACCTAAACAGTTAAATATTTAAAAAGTAACCTACGTGATTTTATATGAATATTGCAAAACAAAACATCAGTGTCGATGAGTTTATAATTTTGATCTGTACATCCATAATGTACCCACTTTTCGCACATTCAAGTCGTAAATATTACAGTCTTGACGTTTCACGGAAAGATCTCATAACATATTTAAAGACAAAGAGTGTTTAAAATATTTATGACTTAGATACGTTGACGCCCCCCCCTCCCTCCACGATAGGCTACCTCTAACCAACTATCAACAGTCGATTCTCATTTTATAACCTTATTGACCTAATAGAAACACATGTAATTGATAATATTAAAATTTAAGTAGAGACATGTAAAATCAAATACTTATTTTTTGATTGAGGGAAACATGATTTTTTTTTAAACTTCAATATTTGCCACAGATTCCAAGTAATTTATAGAATACATACTATTTATTTATATATGAACGTCGTATCTTGAAGCGGAACAATTAAATAGGCTTCAAATTAAATTAACGTTGATAATATTTATTTACAGATTTCGTTGTCAAAGCATTTAAATTATAACGACTATTTAAAGATTTAGTCCAAATCCATTTTATTGATGAAATAACATAATGTCATCTGATTATTGTACTGTAGTAGGGCCTATATTTGTATTTGTTGGGAAGTCATACATATTCTCAGTTCATATGGAAATGGGAGTTTAAAATATTCTAACGATTGGAAATAAACAAACGAAATAAAATAAAGTTAATTAAAAAGAAAAAGTATTTACAGCTCTGGTATCCCTCTGCCATATGGAGATATCGCCCATAAGAAAAATGTTGTAGGCTACCTACTGATGTTATTACTTAAACAGAATTTATCGTTCCTAATACTTTATGAAATTCCATAGATTTTACAATATTTTGTATATTCTTACTTATTAAAGTAACTTATGTTGCAAAGGCCTATATTTGGTAATCAAAAAAAATTCGACATCGCTTTTTTAAATAATCTTCACGTTTCATAGCCTCATGGAAATGAAAAAGTTATTTTTGACATGCTGTCTGTCCGCCGTCGTTGTCGTCTGTATGTAAACACTGTAGCGGCCATTGAAATAAAGATAGATAGGAACATGAAACTTGCTATAAGAAGAGCTCTATTGAAAATTGAATTGAAAATGCAAAAATGGCGGCAATCGTGCGTTATGCATCATTAAGTTGACAACACATTCAATAGATAAAAATTTGCAACTTGTTTTTATCTCAGAATTATTTTTAATTTACGTCACATTTAATTAAACAGATTTTATATTATTTCCTTAAAGAATGTTTACCTAGTTTAAAAAATATTAAAAAATTTACATACCTTCATTTTTTATTGGGGAAAATTTTTTAAAATAAAATTTAAATTTCTTTAATTATTTGCGTACAATGATAATCGTTGCGATTTATTAAGAAAATAATATATAAGTAAGTACAATCATGGAATTAACCCTTAAAGCCCACGGATTCAGTAATGGCAACTCTTACTCCCACAGAGTCCTAATGAAGATAAAAGAAAAGGTACACAACCGCGTGTAACCATAGACATCAGAAAATAGGGTATATAAGGTGGAACATAGCCTACATTTAATTTGTTATAAGTGAAGGTCCAGTGCCGGACCATTAAATAGGCCCTACGTATAGATAAAATATTCTTGCAACACCACTGGAAGGTCCGTGTTTATCTGAATATGCGTTCACATTTTCGAACGAGTGGAGTGATTTATATATATGAAATTTTGGTACACAATTGTAGATGAGAAAGTTTGTTTGTTACCGAATTTCTGTTAACTTTACGAAATTTAGTATATAGATATCTAGATCGGAAAGTACTTATGTTTGTTAACGGATTTCTGTTGACTTTATGAAATTTAGTATATAGATTTCTAGATGGAAAAATTTGTTTGTTACAGGATTTCTGTTGAAAGTATGCATTTTGGTATACACGTATGTAGATCGGAAAGTATGTTTGTTACCGGATTTCTGTTCACGTTATGATATTCTGTATATACATTTGTAGATGGGAAAGTTATTTTATAACTATATTTCTGTTGACTTTATGAAATTTGGTATAGCATACACATTTAAAGATGGAGCCCTTATTTTGATACAGGTTTTCTGTTGACTGTATGCATTTTGGTATACACATTTGTAGATCGGAAAGTATGTTTGTTACCGGATTTCTGTTTACATTATGAAATTTGGTATTCACATTAGTAGATAAAAAAGTTATTTTGTCACCGGATTTCTTAGAAAACTAGACAAAATTATTTAACAGGTTTTCCAAAATAATGTCTTAATAATTTTTTTAGTATAAATGCAAAGTTATGGGGTAAAGTATTTTGAGTTGTCGGTTTGTCAAGTAAAATGAATTAATCTAAAAAAAAAAATATATATTAAAAATAAAATAATTTGAGACTGTTCTATTATATAAACCAATTTTTGAACAAAATAAATAATTTTTAACAATCTCTTTTATGTATAAATACAAACCATACAGAAAGGGGGGGGAGTTAAACATAATATATATAAAACAAAACACTTTCAAATAACACATTAGAAATAAAAAACAATGTTTAAATGAAGGGTAGTAATCAATAAGCATGCCCTCTACCGGATTGATCTGCAGTTTACTTTCCCTAACTGCGCGCGCAAAGTCTCTCCCATTGGCTGACAATTTCCAACAAGGTCACACGTCACTCTCTGCCATTGGACCAAACCTAGTACAAGGTCGGTTTGCCAGACGTTCTGTGACCTTCCTCAAGGGTAGAACCACCCCGATACATTATTTTAAAGAGAAAGAGGGAGAGGACATGTCAAATTAATTTTCTAAGGAAAGTGCAGACGTAGCTCCCAGGGGGGGGGGCGGAAAGAAGGGGGCGGGGGTACTGAACAATTTGAAAACGAAACACGATCGTAAACTATCTTAAACTAAATCCAATTTCAACACACACACACATCAAGGACAATACAAACTTTCGTTTTCATCCCGCGTTCATCGACTTGTCGTTCATTGTTATAGTCTGCTATAAAAAGTTATTTCTTTAAGTCGTTTCAATTTAATGTTAAAATAGTTATTTAACAAAGTTATGTGTCAATTAAATTCTTTCTTTCGAGTTTTAATAAAAACACGCAACTCGATGACTTAACGTGAAGGACGACGAAATAAAAAAATAATAATAATAATAAAAAAACAGTTTTCTTTGTAATTACTCAAACTGAAGATTCAGTTTATTAACTGACGAACTAAGTTATAAATGCTCACTATCTTAAGGGTTTATTATAACATGTATAATTTTGATCGTAGAATTATGTAGGTTTGATTGTATGCAGAATGTACAACCTACTGAGTGTTACAAAAGTATGGGACCCGGATTGAAATAGGAAGATGAAATTTTGGGATGTTATTGGACAAATAAGACCTGTTTAAAAAAAATTTCAGTTGGGGTACTGGGGGGAGGGGAGGAAATTAAATTTATAATAAGTTTGAAAATGCGAGACATGTCTCATACTTTTGGAACATTCTGTATATAATTAGAGGATATTTAATATGTAAAATTATTGAAAAACATGAGGTTATGAGGGGAGACATTTTGTTTCGCTACATACATCATGTTACTAATACATCTTATACAGTATAACTAAATAGAATATACATAGGTTTATATGTGACTCTACCCTCACCTATTTTTGTTTACATTATTTGATAAACTGATTCTAAATTAAAGCCATACCTGTTTATAAATATTATATTTTAAATAGTTACACATTTTTTGACAGCCATATTTGATCCAACATCTTACAGCAGGTATATAAATTTAAATATAAAGGATATTTTGTTAAACATTAAATTAAAATTCCATTCCTTCCAGCGATCAATGGGGCAAAATGCTTAACATTTTACTTCACGTTTAGACCTCAAGAAACAAATAATTTTCGACATGCCATCTGTCCGTCATCGTTGTCACCTATACGATAGCGGCTACATACAAAAATTGAGATAGGGAGATGAAATTAGGTACAGGGGACTATAGTGTTCTCTTATTCAAATTATTCAGAAAAATCGAAATAAAAAGGTAAAAATGGCGGCCATTTAAAACATTTTGTTGTTAATATCTCGTGCGTTATTCAACTTGTAACGTAATAAATTAGATACAATTTGCAGTTTTCAGTTCTACACGTAATGAAACCAACGATGTGGAGAACTCTGACTTCCCAAGAAAATGTGATATTCGTGGTTAAGATATCAGGTAGGGTCGAGTTACTGACGTGGGTGGAAACTGTTTAATATGTATATACATACACATCTACTCGACGTAAAAATAAGAACAACTGTTATTATCAAGTTTAGAAAACCTGTGAAACATCTATTTTAAATAAACTTACCCTATACTAACCTCTTGCTCTAAAAATAAAATTATTAACCATTTCTTTAAAAGTTTCTTGGAGTCGCCTATCATTTTTAAAAACTTTATAAATAATTGTCAAACAAATGTTTAAGGGTCAATTCCTTGTACGAATTTAAGTTTGAACCAATTTTTAACAATTACATAATACATTTAACATTACAAAGCTACATCAATAATATTGAATTTATTTATGTTTAATTGATTTGAGGTAGTTCAAAATTATCGTTGGCCACTATATTCGATCCATAATGTTTTAATCGGAAATACCAATGTTAAATAGGATACGCAGGGCATCTTGTTACATACCTTATTAAGGTTGTGCACTTAATGCCGAAAACAATAAGAGAACGCATTTTTCGTTATCGTTTTACTTTTTCACATATAGTCTACCTGTGTAGAGAAAGTATGTAATGGATCAAAAAATTGGCGTAATTTGTTGCAGATAAATCCACTGAGTTCAAAAAAGTGGTTTTTGGAATGACATCTGTCTGTCTAGCTGTTTTTGTACATGCAATCCTCTACAGCCCAAAATCGTGGACTTATTTTAATCAAGTTTGGTATGTGAGAATATTTTGGCTACGTCTATATCTCGAGAATATAATTTATTTTCTATAACTCAAATTTTAGGGGTAGATGTTCATAAGAAAATAACACAAAATTAAGATTTTCTCAAAATGGGTTCTAACTATTCTGATCAAATTTTGCTCAAGTGTACCCTCTAAAAGCCCAAAGAATAGTCTACGTATCCGTAAACAATACCGGTTTGTGAGATAGCTATTCGTTAAAGAAATAGGTCTTATAAAATACGCAATTTCTCAAAATAGAGTCTAGCGATTTCGTTCAAATTTTAATGAAATGTGTGATTAATAAGCCAAATTCGTCTGCAAAATCACAAGCAAAATATTACAATTCAGGAATAATTGACAAAAAACAAAAATGAACTCTGACCACCGTCATGAAAAGCTCGTTTTTTTAAAAAATACCATTGCTCTGAGGACGTCTCTATGTCAGAAATGAAACAAATTTATACATATGGCCTTAACTTAAATATATAAATATTTGTTCAAAGATTGTTTTTGATTGACAACTAACGAACTGTACAGTATCCTCAAGGTAGGAATGTGTCTGGGGTAGAGAGGAAAAGAGGCCCCCCCCACACTTTGTTTGTTGCGTTTACTTTCAGCGGTACAACCCCAATAAAAAAATATATACTTCAAATGTGTAAACGCCTACCCTAATTTTGTTTCTTTTATCAGTGTAAATAAGAATTTACAAAAGTCTGTCACGAAGTTGTAACTTTAGGAATTAAATGTAGCTAGGCTTTTGTGTACCTAGTATTCTTTGAATGGGTTGTACCGTCAAATCAGGCTAGGGAAGCAAGTAGAAGGGAGGACACGCCCCTTACACCAGACACAATCCTAGTCTGAGGCTACTGTAATATTTGGTGACGATTATTTTAGTTCGTTTTTATTTGGTTTTGAAGATGGGTGAAGGGGGAAATGTTGTGCAATGTTTTTCTGTATTGAAATAATGGACAAAAAACAGTATTAGGCTCAACTGTAGCCTAGAATACTAAGATTAAACAAATTTTGGCAATCAGTAAAAAGTAAAAATGAACCATGAATGCAAGCTTTGATTAAATGTTTATATAGTCTACTTAAAAAGCCTGCTTTGCTTTTGGCATAAAGGTCTCTCAAGTGAAAATCGTAATTGATTAAAATAGAGCTTTAAATGACGGCAGTCAGCTTCATTTATGTTTTTTATTTGCCAATTACCAGAACCATAATTGTAGTTTATACTTGTAAACGGGTTTGGGTAATTTTGGGCTCACTAAAATTTGAACGAAATCAGTAGAATTGTTTTTAAGAAACTACGTTCTTTATAACAGCCCCATGGCCGATTTTTTACCGATAACTCACGAACCGGTACTTTTAAAGAGATGGCGACCAATACGTTTTCTTGTAGTTCTTAGAGTCTACACTTGACTAAAATTTAATCAAAAACGTTAGATCCGATTTTGAGAATATCGTAATTTTTTTCTTATAATAGCTATTCCGAATTTTGTATTATTGAAAAAAGGTTTCGAAACATTGCACAAATAGGGCTACACACTAAATGTGATTAAAATAGGTCCAAACAAAAGCTAGCACTGACACGGCATCATTCCAAAAACAACTACTGTATTTGGGTTTCAGGGGAGTTCAAAACGGATAAGATAAATTTCTCTATACTACTTAGCCAAAATGAGAGAATATATACCTAGCCAAAATATATGTGAAAAAGTAAAACAAAAAACCCAACAGTTGAAATGTTTTTGTTTTTTTATTTATATCTATAAAAGTTCCTTTTCTTATGACTAGACACCATACATAATTATTGCCGCATTAGTAATTTTTGTATTTTAAATTTTGGTTTAAAATTGCACGTTGTTTAAAATTTGTTCATTCTTAGTACAGTTAATCCTAATTCATTGGTTTTAAACCCAAAATTTAAATAAAAACTATTTGTGCCAATGTTCTCAGCATTAAATAGCAATATTTCGTAAGGCATGCATTTAGAATTTTTATTTTAGTTTCAAGGTGACGTATTCTAAATGGGAGGCGAACATTGTTTAATATAAAGTATTTATACACCAAATAGATAAATATGGCGTTATTCTGATGTATAACAAAAAAAAACCCCAGTGGGGGTGACAGAGCTCGTCTAAATAATATATTTTATGTAATACTGTATCTATGACAATATTTAAAGTTGTTGACTTTCTTGATGATTGGATATAAATGGTGCAATACATTTTCACACTCGTTCAAATTTTGACCGAAATAATATTTTTAAGCCATTGACAAAATAAAAAAAAGTTTTGTTCAAGGACGTCTGTTCATTCGTCTAGCAGGCGAGAAGGATATAGAATCAGAGAATGAGAACCTAAAAAGATAAACGTATGGAAGACGCTGATCCTCCGGCTACGTTTGATATTTTCACAGGGCTTTTCTTTCATCAAAATGGCCATAATCTATACAATTACGACTCAAGGGGAAAAGTCTGAGGTGTACAAACTAAAGGGAGCTAGAAGATAAAATCCAAGCACTTGAAGATGTTTAATCAGGCACTTAACGAGAGGTGGGATAGATTCTGCGAAGATAAAAGGTCATCCACAGTACAAGATTGGAACGTAGAAGCCTAAGATATGGTGTTCGATAGAACAGGAACCAGCTGTAAAAAAAGAAGGCTCGTGTGATACGATATCGATGGTTAGGAGGTTGTGTCGGGGGGGGGGGGGGAGACAACTTGTTCGTGTAAATAGGAAAGGAAATCCGTTAACTATGGAAAACGAAAATTCTAAGTTGGAATACAAGGAGCTAAAGAAGTTGCTAAATAGAAAGATTTAAAATACTAAATATAAATAATGTAAGGAATTATCCCAGGATTTGTAAAAGGATGTCTGGGGTGTAGCCTATAATATAGTTTGTGGAAAGCTGCGCATCCCTCTTAAGGTGGTGCTTACTGATACGGATGAAGATTAAGATGGAATTGTTTCCTCAAAAGGTACAGAATTAGTGGAGCTGTCCTAAAGTAGAGACGTCTGAGGTGGTACCGTTTATTGGTGAGGAAATTGATAAGGCGGATAGTAAGAACATAAAAATAAACGAAGCACTAGAACCAGATGAAGGGCTAGCAGAGGTAATTAAGAGGATCTCAATAAAACACAAGGATAAAGATGTGTTTAACAAATTGCTCTATAAGGGATGTTTTAATGTGGAGTGGAAAGTGGTCTCAGTTATCGAGTTATCGATAAGCAAAATAAGTGGTGAATAATAAAGCCTTGTGTTTACTGAACGGGAATGGGAAAGTTTCAAGAACGTCTTCTAGTTGGTAGGCTGTGCCATTCCATAGAAGAAACAGCAAGACAGTTTGGCTTTAGGAAAGGGAGCTCAACTGTAGACGCTGTGAACTTTATCAAGGAGGTAGTAGAGAAACTTAATACAGAGCCAATTAGTGGAACCGTGGTTTTTGCACGTTAGTAACACTAGACGTGAAAAATACGTTTAATAGTGTCCCATGGGACGGAATCTAGAGGACTTGATAAGGAAGAATGTTCCAGGTTACTTGTTGTGTATGATGATGCGTTATTTGTAGGGGAGAAACACGAATTGCCAATGGTGTGTGGGGTCCCACAGGTGTCAGTGTTAGGACCACTACTGTGTAACATATATTATGATGGAGTGAAGAACAGAAACGGCCTGAAAGGACCCAGTTAGTTGGACATGTAGATGACCCCATTGTGGTGGCTGAGGCTTAGAATCGGTGGGGTCTGGAGCAACAATTAACGAATCTGTAGGGTTGATCGGCGAATTGCTAGATAGGAAGAAGTTAGCTTTGGACATCTAAAAAGATGGAAGTAACTGTTACAGATTTGGTAAGGGATGAAGAAATTTCAAAAAAAATCGCTGAAATAATATTTACATATTCTCAGTCGCTTTACCTGTATATTGTATCGATAATAAACAATTCATTAAGTGTACCATATGGGGACCAGCACTACAAAAACATCCTTGGTAACATAACTGTTTACATATTCTTAGTTGCTTTACCTGTATATTGTATCAATGATAAACAATTGTCCAAGTGTACCATATGAGGAGCCACACCACAAAAACATCCCTGGTAACATAACTGTTTATATATGCACATTTGCTTTCTGTGCTTATTGCATCAACGATTAACAACTTGAGTTTACCGTAAGGTTTCTTCCTGTCTCTAACGATATTATTTTATGAACAGAACTCTTCTGAACCCTAACAAATATGCATTGGTCACTACACTTCTCCCCTCTCGAATGACTCTTTGAGTCACTACAAGTCACTATAAAAGCTCTATCGATTTCAATCAAATATTAGTTCAAACCAAAGTATCAAATCGTAAGTGAAAGAAAATAGGATTTCGGGATAGATTTTTTGGTAAAAAAAAAAAAAAATGTCTTGCTGGCGCAGTTACATTTAAAATGACCAGTCGTTAATAATTATTATACTGCATCTAAGGTTGAGCAACGTTGTAGAGTTATAAAGCTAACTGACTATATTATTCCGGAGAGTCCAATTGATGATGAAAAAGATATACATTATTAAGGAAATGAGCGAAACACACAACCAGGAAAATTATTTTTTTTAAACTCTACACTGTAAAGTATCTGTATAATTAAATAGTTAATTATACAGTTGGTGGCAATAGTTTGAACAGTCGGTGGTTTTAGGTTACTGCGGAATTCTAAAGAGAAAATGTTCAGCATATTGTATGTAATTAAAATCATAGTTAAAGTGTAGATAGGCATGGATGATCGTTACGTCCAGTAAATCAAGAATCGAGGTTGAACACTCTCTCAATGTTGAGAGGGAGGAGGCGGGTCAGTGTCCCGGCCTTGCTCCTAGACGTCGCCATGACAACACGGAACAACATCCCCAGACGTCCTGGCCCACCCTACCCTTGACCTCGATTCTTTGTGTATCTCCAAATCAACAAGCGAGACTTTCAAAATCCACCCACGCACCGCCCTTAATGTTTTAATCACCGTCTGGCCTCATGTTTTGGGGGTAGAAACCGTTTGAATGATTTGATTATGAAAGAAATCGTTTACTTAAACCAGTCGACATTTGCATGAAATTATTTGTACAATTCTATAAGTTTAAATTTATACGATTCGAATTATTTGGTTATGTTTAGTTAATTGTCTAAATTTAATAGCTATTTCGGTCCAACAGATACAACATTATTTTACTTTCCTACATTTACATAGTAGCCTACAGGGAATGTTTTGTGATAGTTCTAAGCCCAAAGTAACTTTTTGTAGAAATATCAGTTTTTAAATTCCTTGAGTTAAAAAAAGGCGATTTCCGAACTTATCTACACGATCTGGTTGTTACTTGCTTGGAGCTTTAGTTCAAACACGCGGACTTATTTAGTCTGAAATCATATTTTTGGATAGATCTTCAAAATTTTTTCTTGCCTTTTTCCAACTAATCAAACTTTACAAGGTACATCTGTTTTAGTCATTTAATCTCTCTTCAATTGCTGTTTTTTGATTTTGATATATCGGTCAACTTGGAGCGCCGTCGTTAAAAACTGTTTTTGTCCTCCAATTGCACCGAGTTTCCGACACAAGCAAAAAAATGAAAGATAGCCAACTTTGAGATCGTACATTTACTGTTGCCACACATATAATTAATTAAACAATGAGAGTAGATAATTTGAATTCTAGTATATTTGGAAACATTGTGTTTTTACGTGCACGAAAGATTTGCATTAACTTCACGGAACTCATTAACTTTTGCAACTTCAAATTTTATCCATTAATATCTCATATCTGATTCCCATGCACGTTTTAATACATAGATAACAATTTCACTAACTTTCTCTACGGATATGTATATAAATAAGTAAAGAAACCTACGTGTAATGCGATGGGGTTCAGGGTATTTTAGTAATATTTGCAACTAAATTCATTTTATTAGCTTTGTAAATAAATAAACTTTTCTGACGGTTTTCAAGTTTTATGGCCTAAGTAATCCGAAATACACGATTTTCGGCTCGCCGTCCATTTGTGGTTGTTGTCATCATCTGTGCACAAGGGTAATAAAAGTCAAGAAATTAACGAAAATTTTAAAATTTGCTACTTGAAACTCTTGAGCAATATGGAAAATATTATAATAAATTTCGAAATTGTTTTAACAGTTCTTTCTCTAAATAAAGACAAATGTTAGAGGAATGGAATGATTGCAACAGTCCACGACTGTGCTTACTTATTCCATGTCACAGTCCTTGAAGAACCTTCGTCTTTCTCATGATACAGTTGGCCATTCTATTCGATTTTCAGCTCGTCCTTTCGAATTTCTTACCTATATTCTCCGTATATCTTCACCGACGTTATCTTTCCATCTTTTTCTAAAACGTCCACTTCTCTTTTTCTCATCTGGATTTCCAAAAATCTTTTTTGTTAGATTTGTTATTCTATATTCCATTCAAATGACCTAATAGTTTCAACCACGTTATTTTAATTTCAGTCATAAAATCTTATGAAGTGTCAAGGTTCCCGCCGAGTTCTTGCTCGCCACAATCCACTTTCTTTGATTGCTCGGAATACCTTTTTAGTCCAGATCCTCCAACTATCTTTCATTTTATTTGACGAGACACCACGCTTCTGATCCGTGCAATATTATAAGTCTGATCATTAGCTATAAAAATGTAAAGAAATTGTTATTTGTTTTTCTAATTTCATAAATCTCTAAACAGTGGAAAAATTTGCACTAATTTTCTTCTTTTCTCATTTCTACTGAAAAATAATGCTTAAATAGCACTTATGTTTTGTTTATTAAATAAAACTTCCTTAATAGGAATATGGAAGGTTGTAGTGATACAAGGATAGAGTTTGTACCGGAAACCTGAAAACAGAAGAAAATAACGTGATACGGGGAACTGAAACTAATGTTTCCAACTACAATAATAGCTATGGACTTGTAAAGCAATAATAACAAGAATATGGTTGCCTGGGTGACGGGGCGCTAACGTTTACAGTATTGTATAGGTTAGGTTAAAACATTATAATAAATATTTGTAATACAAGAAATATTCGTGGGTTTACATGTTCATTCTATTCCATGATCTTTTCGAACAAAATGATACTAATTAGATTTGTTAAAACAAATAAATTTGAATATATATAATGTATTTGGAGATACTCGTTTTATTGCATCCCAACCTTGTTCTCAAAATTCTCAACACTTGTTCAGATTACAAAGAGAAGATTAGGACACAGAATGTAGTAGAGAATGTTTTTTAGATAATGAGGAATATAAGAAATTGTGTCTAAGGCTAATTTTGATGTCAATATTTCAAACAGATGCACAGTACATATAAAGGCCTATTAAAAGTTAAATATCGACAACATTGCCAGTAAATCTGATTTATTACAATAATATAATATATTAAAATCATAAATCAGACCTGTTAACCCAATCATTGCACAAATATTCTGAGACGATAACTGAGATATTTCACCTTCTAAAACAACATTAGTTTCCACTTTGTGACCAATAAATTCCGTACCAGTATTTTTGGAGAAATGATGGCGAGGAACATTTTGTATTTGCTTAGGTTTGTGTTTATGGGTCTGTGAGAATGTTAGACAAATTATTGTGTACTGCTTAATTTAAAATTTATTCACACTGATAAAATTTTCCTCGAACCGTCTGACCGAAGTGAGCAGGACAAGGAATGGGAGTTTGGAAGTACGTATTATAACAAAAAATGGCTACTCCTAATAAAACCTCAAAAGTATGCACATGATATAGGTAAAGGACTTTTTTCGGCTATTAGAAAGAGCTGACCTGGGTAACCCGAATCCGAACCCCGAAATATGCATAGACTCTATTATAAATGTAGAAGATTTGAAGGTGTGTTTATGTTTATACAATTTTATATGCGTGCGTGTATGTGCGCCCCAACTGGCACGATTTATTAACTTTTAAACGAGTTTTCAAATTTTTATATTTACGAATCTTTTTGGAATATATTGGATAAGTTTGTTAGCCAGCAAGATATGTCGAAACGTTTCAAAATGGCAGCCGCTTTTATCTGACATTCCGTGTAATAGAATTTTTGTCCAAGCTTCATCAAAGTTGATATAAACATTTCCTTTAAGCAAGACTTAAACATCTCTGTCCCCACCAATTTAAAAAAATGTTATGGAGATTTAAATAAGTAGATAGTAAATATGGGTCTGGCTCACTTTGGGAGATTTTTTTTTTTTTTTTTTTTTTTTTTTTTTTTTTTTTTTTTTTTTTAAATCGAAATATTAATAAACTAGGTAATCAATCCCTGAACATTAAAAAAAATTATTAAAGAAATTAACAAAATATTATAACATATTTAGGAGTATGCTATAATTTTTACGAAAACCTTGTTAATTCATTCCTTGATTATCTTTCTCAATAATAAATAAAACAGTATAATATTAAAAAATAGTATCGAAAATATAAATATTTAAACTCAAAAGTAAAAACAAAAACTACATTATTTTGCTTCAACTACTCCAGTTTCAATTAGGTTTTCAATATTACTAAAAACCATAGTGATAGCTATCCCCCCAACATTCGTTTAGGTTTAATGTGACATTAAATTTTTGAAAATGATTATTTTATACAAAAGAAGGAAAAATATATAATTTATGGATTTAGTACATTCTGATAATATAATTGAATTACATCTATAATAAAAAGTTATATAAACTGTAAAAGGTTATAATGTTTGCTGCGTGAACAAATAATTAATTGACAATTAGGTTGGAATGTATTTTGAGATAGCAGTTAAAAATAAGATATGAGATTTTAACTATGAAGTAAATCAACTATTTTGAAACAGTTTTCACTGGACTGGTGGTTACGCGCATAAAATGATATCTTTACTTGCCATTTTGTTTGCAGTTACTTTATCGAGCGATGTAAATTTAAATATTTTTTAAAAATAAATCATCAGTTTAATAATTTTTTATATTCAAAGCTAAATCGCTTTAAAAGATATCCATTTCTTTTCCATATGACACATAATAGAACAAATCTAATAGTATAATAATTTATTTTGAAATAAATGCATTTCGACGATTTTCTGTACAATAAAGTATACAAGTATTAGAATTATCTTGTTATCTAGTGCTGTATCGCGGAGTAGAATTTGTTTTACTTTTCCGATCTATTAAATTATTAATTATTTTGATCTGCTTCTAGGGAGAAGAGAGAAAAGGTTTTAAAATTGGATGTGTTGTAGTCCTGTGTTTGTTGTTAAAAGAATTATTCGATTACGAGAGAATCCTAATAACGGCCTTCTTTATCTAAGACATTACGGATCCAGGATTTTAACAGAAGATACAGACAATTGTCGAATATCCATACATTAAAAGTACAGAACAGTGAGTTTTAGAAAAAGATAAGGATTTTTTTAATAAACATTTCGGACAGTATCCTGTTATATATTTAAATTTTAAGGGTCTTGGTAATGATTATGAGAACTTTATAAATGACATGGGATTATAGACTACATTATTTATTAAATAGTAATTAAACGACAGGTTAGAAATCTAAATACTTTTTACGAGAAAGAAAATGTTGAATGTAAGTTGATTAATGAAAACACATTGTATAGTTTAAAGCCTATAATATTAGGTAATAGCCGTCATACTGTGCTCTAATTTTCGCCGAATTTACACATTTTTAGTCAAACCTTCTACTTTATTTTCAGTAAGACCATAATACGTCTTGAACAGATGTTTCTAGTTAAAAATAAACCTCTAATATTATTTGCAAACTTTGGACTCCCGACACAGGCAACCCATGGCTATATTTGTATTAGACTTTACAAAACTCGAAATAAACCTTCTAATAAAAAATGTGTCACACACAGATGTATTTAATAGATTACACACAGATTCAAAATTAATAATTTAAAATATCGAAACAGTAAAACAAAGTCTGCTCTGAGATAATTTACTCGATACATTCTACGTAATATTTCTATACTTTTATTGTACTGCACTTTCTACAAAATAAATTAAGATACTGCTAGATTTGTTCTTTTATTAGCCATATGGATATCAAAAGGATTTTTTTAAAGCTATTTAGTGCTAAATAAACATATATAATAAAATAATTAGCCTAAGCCGATGACTTATTTAAAAAATAAAGTTACATTGCTCGAAAAAGTAACTGAAAACAAAATGACAAGTAAAAATATCATTTTCATGATAGTGCACCTAAAGCGGCTGTTTTCGTTAACAGCTGAGAGCAACGAAAGTGATCGTTTCCCAATCTCATATTTCGAGCAAGGGAAAAACGATCAGCTGACTTTCCATTGCTCTAATTTAGTTTCGTGTTTAGACAACAGGAGCACTAATGTTTTTTTCCAAAGCATTTCTTGTCATTGTGCCCTAAGCACATTGAGAGTAAAAGATTTTTGGTTGCCTACAGGAAGAGTAAGTGTGTTGCACAAAATGTTGGTTGTCACACAACAAGTTCAGTGCCAAAAAAGGTATCAGACGAACTTCGGCTACCATGTTATTCGGGGGAGGAGGGGAATTACTTGCCCTGAAAAGTCGTGGAGGATGAAAATCATCAACTGTTGCTGAAGGGTAGAGGATTCAGTTGGAATTCACGAAAAGTGTTCTCTAGGGCTAATGTAAACAGTTCAGCTACTGAGACACACAGCAAATATGTTGAAAATCAGGAAACTATAGACAGCGAAACTGATTTTTTAAATAAGGATGATTGTTTTGTAAACTCAGATGATGATGTTAGTAGACCAACAAAAGTCCAAAAAATGGATAATACAAACATGACCACTACGAATGTGGTAAAATTACAGGGACTTCAGGAAAAACTTTTAAACAAAGGAATCAATGTTACCAATAATCAAAATTGTACCATAAATATCAATCTGAACTTTTAAATTGCGGGTTTTTTATGTAGTGTAACTCTGTAACTCATTTATGTTTGTTGAGATAATTTTGTTTATAATAAAAGTTAAAATTGTTAATTAAAAGTTTATATTATGAGAAAGGTACTAGTTTTTATTTTGCTTAGGCCTACTGTATTTTTTATTTTTATTTTGATGAAAAGTATCGTTCATAACTCGTGACGAAAGTACTTTTCCAGTGCTTGATCAGCTTTGCCTCGAACATAAAACACGATCTCGCACCAGAAAAGGTAATTTTCGGTACTACAGAAAGTAATGAAATACACTATTTATTGCAGTATAAGTTACTGCAGTCCACAACTGTTTTAATATGCTGATGATTTATTTTAAACTATTTAAATTTACATCGCTCGAAAAAGTAAGAAAAGTTATAATTTTATGCGCGTATCCACCAGTGCAGTGGAAACAGTTTCAATATAATAGTTGATTCACTTCATAGTTAAAATCTCATATCTTATTTTTAACTGCTATCTCAATATTCATTCCAATCTAATTGTCAATTTATACAATTATTTGTTCACGCAGCAAATATCATAACCAACTGTTTACATAATCTTGTGTAACAAATATAAATCAATTATATTATCAGAATGTACTAAATCCATAAATATATTTTCCATTCTTTTATTAAAATAACGATTTTCAAATAAATTAATATAACATGTTTTTTAGACCTAAAAGAATTTCGGGAGACGGGCATCCCAATGATTTTTGGTAATATTAAAAAGATAGTTGAAATTGGGGTAGGTTGAGTAAAGCAAGGTGCTTTCTTTACTTACACTGAGCTTCTTTATTTATATTGAAAAAAATATTATAAAATGTAAATAGGATTATACAATAATATAACATCATTTATTAAATTAACTTGAAAATAATTATCCCTAGCCGTTATAAAGACCAGATACATTGATAAATATAGTCTTGATATCAATATTATTATTCGACGCCTAGTTTCACAGTTTAAAATAATTTTATTATTTTCAAATACAGTCTAGAAATAGCATCTATTGAATAGGCAAGAGTCTATTCTAATACAATCTATTAATATTATGTTTTTTCTAGATCTAAAATAATTTGTAGGGCCAGGGGTATCCCCAAGGTTTTTAGTTCGCAATTTTAAAAAGGTAGTTGGAGCAAAGCAGAGTGCTTTTTTTACCTATGAGTTTAAATAATTATTATATTTTTACATTGCGATAATTTTATTTTTTAATATTTTCCATATAAATAAAATATTTTGCTGCTTAAAAAAAAAAAAATTATTGAGGCAGATAGTCAAGAAATTAATTATTTTGTTGAGGTTTTGGTAATTATAGCTTTCTCACAAAGTGTGGTAAAATATTTTGTCAAGTTATTGAAGAGTTATTTAAATATTACAGGAATTAATTTATTGATATTTTGAAGAAAAAATTAAATTCTCCCAAAAACAAAAACACTAGGACCCCATACTCTATGCCGAAATATACAAATTTGATTTACCTGAAAGATATAAAAGATGGAATAAACTTCAACGAATTTGCAATAAACAAAAATTTAAGAAAATAAAACGTGTTCTTTTATGATATTTGCAACGCTATGGTAAGGATCAATATAAATTAACTTCTCATAGCAAAATGATGTAAGCTCAGTTACAAAATTTAATTTAAACTCTGAAATTAAATCAGAAAGGAGTATTTAAGTGTTACAAACTAAGGAAGATGGATATAAAATTTAAATCCTACTTTAACTTAATTAAACCTATATTACGACTTGTGCACGAGTGGACCTCTAGGTAACAAACTAGGGCAGGTTTTGTGCGATTCCGAGAAGCAAAGTGATGTTGATCTAGGTTGTGCGTCGCTAGGAAACCGACACAAGCAGCACCTAGGCTAGTTAACATGTTAATTTAATATTTGTATTCTCAAGTGAGCTATTTACAATATAATATTCATTATTTCTTATAGTATAATACATTCTTGTTACTATGCACTTAACAAATACACAACTAAATGTATTTAATGTTTGTGTGGAATTATTAATTAAAAATGAATTTTATGATAATAGGCAATCATTTTGAAAACCCAAAACAAGCTCTTTTGGAATATAGCAAAAATTAACTTTTATCAAATGAAGTTTAAGAAATCAAAAATTGGCACATGGACCCGTATTCAAATCCCAAATTTCTTGTTGCTTAAATATGTTAAAATAGGCCTACTATCCAAACTATCTACGATATTTTAAAAGAATTTCCATTTCGAATTGTTTTAACAGTGGAAGATTACAGCCAGAATTATATATATATAGGCTATAAATTACTTTAATTATATCTGTTCTTTTTAGTTGAACAAAATTGAGATTTACTTTGCTGACTTTTATAAATTTGTCATTCCTTTAAATTTTTTGACCAAATTGGTAGAAAAACTGTTTTTAATGTAAGATCGAACAAACTTTTTTTTTACCAAGAAAATATGAAAATCTGAAGTTTTTTTCGCCAATTCTATATTTTGATTTGTTTTAGCCTATTCTATGTACAATAGGTCGTACTATTTATCAGCGTTTCACCACATTTATGTAACTTCATTATATTCAGAATGGCTCGAAAATTAAAAGAGGGGAGAGAGAGAGAGAGAGAGAGAGAGAGAGAGAGAGAGAGAGAGAGAGAGAGAGAGAGAGAGAGAGAGAGAGAGAGAGAGAGAGAGAGAGAGAGAGAGAGAGAGAGAGAGAGAGAGAGAGAGAGAACTAACGTTGTTTTTAATGATTTAAAATCGGTCATGGTACCGACATAAAAGACGTAATAATTTCTCAAAATCGGCAGTACCGAATTTTTTCCAATTTTTGTGACATATGAACATTAATGATTTAAAAACACGTGTGAAAAACCCAAGTCAAAAAATGTGCGGTTCTGGAATAATTGACAAAAAACAAACACTAACACAAAAAAATAGCTCATGTGTTTTTTGAAGAATTAGACAAGAAACTAAGATATAACACTATTTCACAACATAAGCTTCGTATGTCGAAATTTCTATTTATTTATGTTAAGAAAAATATTTTAACACCAAATTTCATCTAACAATAAAGTGTATTATAAAGAAGTCCCGTCGTTGAACGAAAGGGCCAGGGAACAAAACGTTTGTGTTTGAACTACGATATTTGTCTATAATCTAGGTTAAATTAAACAATTAAAACTCCCTAATTAGTTCATTTTATTCTTTTTCGGTTAAACGGTTATAATCCATGAAATAGATATTTTCTAGTAAAACAATTCCAACATTCTAGTCACACATTTCCTCCGACTAATGCTGCACTTACAAAAATATAAACAAAAAAAAGGTTAAGAGTTTTAACCATATTGTAAACAACTTCAGCTGTCAGTTAAGAGGGTAATCTGTCTGGATTCCAAACCAGAGAAGGTGATCATTACGGGAATATTTTGTCTAAAAAATAGTCTCTACACGTGGCAGCAACAGCAACCCTCTCTTCCCTTCCCTTCCCTTGCCTTGCCTTGCCACACGACCGATAAGCTATGCATTTTGAATTATTCAACAGCACATCAGTTCATTAATTATCTAACTTCAAACAACATTACCCGGTGTGCTATTGTATTATTAGTTCCCATCTAATAAGTAAACTTTCAGTGACTTTGAGAGAAAATCTTACAACTGCCAAAAAGTCTAAATCCAAACTAACACTTTATTACCAAATTTGAGATGTATTCGTATTTTGGAATTATCTATAGGTAATTTTATAATTTTTTTAATAAATAAAAAATCTGCCATAAGGAAAATATAAAATTCAGATTTTCTCAAGATCAGTTCTCAAGATAGCTGCATTTAAAAAGAACTGATGTAACCAGCTCATTGCTTTTCAATTACCCCGGTGTCATTATATTTAAACTCGGCTATTTATAAACAAATATTACGAGTTTCATTAAAATCTATTAGTATTAAAATAACCAAATGTTTGAAACATTATGTACTTTGGGAGGTTTTTAGGACCTTCAAAGCGATGCCAAATTCAAACTTATTATTAGAAATTATATAAAATTGAGAGAATAGCAAGTACACAGAGAAAAGACATTGCACTAACTTTCTCTTATAACTACACACAAAACAAACACTTATCAATGTTAATAATTCTTTGCCATCTCCCTCAAAAATGTTTCTTTATTACTAATACCGGGTATGTATAAAAAGTAATTTTCTTAATTACATAGTTCCCCCCCCCCCCCAATTAGTTTTTTTGGGGGTTGCGTCCTCATTTTCAACTTTTTCGTAGGTTTTTTAGGAAATCAGAATTTTGAGTTTTTGTCATGTAGTAGGTATCAAACAGTTTGTTATAAAAAAAGAAAAATATATAAAAATGCTCTACTTATTTGGGCACCGCAAAGTACTATATGATTAAAGACAGGCATTAATTAGTCCATAAACAATTTTTTTGAGTCAGATTCAGAGGTTCTTAAAACGGATATTTCCACGAAATACACCTTATTATGTTTACATACATTATAGATGTGGTGTAGCGTAGAAATTAAAAAAAAAAAAACCAAAAAGAAAATTAAAGTGAACTCTAAGAGAAACTAGAAACAAAATAATTTGACCATAGTCATTCAAAATTAGATGTTATAGATAATTAATTAATTAAATTTATAAAAATAATAATTTCGTTATATTTTTAAGAAATCTGCCTGTATGAGTGTGTACGCACAGTGATTAGTGTAGGACGTTTAGGACGAAAATAACCAAGTTCTGTGAAAAGTTTCCTTTTTACTTTGTTGTTTAAAGGCGAAAAATCTCTAGATCAACAAAAGAAAAGAACATAAATAATAAAGTCCTCTACCCCTAGAATATTCTAATAACGTTAGGGTTGGAAAAGAACAAGAGTTGGTTAAGAAAGACCGGATGTGTAAATCCCAGCTTAGTCCCCTCGAGATTGCCAACCCAGTACTCACTAAAGTGAGCCCCTAAGAGTGAAAACTTTCCTTCTATACAAAAGAGAAATGAATAATTGTAATGTATAAAACTTTACCTTAAATAAGTATAAGCATCGCCAAAGCTACACCCTTACCTGTGAACAAATAAAATACAAATTCATTAGAATAAATTACACGCAAAAGTGTGTGCAGTGTTTTGCTACATTTATTTTATCAATGGTGCGAGAGAAAGAAATATTTGAAGGGCGGAAAGAATGAGGGAGGGAGTTAAGTGTCAGGGTCGTGATGCATGTGATTATATATGTCAACCAAATGTGAGCTAATGAACCCAGAGCAAGGGGTTGTGTCAATTTGTCCCCGTCTTAACACCTGTCCCACAGGCACAGGAAACATTCCAGAGAAAACATCCTTAATCTGGTTTCCATCCTGCTCTGCTTCTGCTTAGTTGTTCAATCCTTTCCAACTCGCGACCTGTCTCCGACTTGTCTATAATAATTATTAGTTTTGTAATCGTATTCACAGCGTAGAGAAATTTTATGTGGTAGGATAAAAAATACTAATTGTTATTAGCCTTACCGAAGATTAACAGAGGGTTGTCTTTTGTTTTAAAAGTACGTAAGACTTCATTCAAAATTTCGAAATAAAAACAAAATCTGATAACTTTTCGTTCTACCCTTTTCTAAGCTCAAACCAAAATAAATACCGTACTAATTTTTAAGATGTCGGTAGAGAAACAAATTTTCACGTATTTTTGCCCTTTTTAGTAGACCATTGTTTGCTGCGAAGCTCAAATTATAATCAAAATTTAACGAATATAAAAATGGCGAGAAGATGAGGAAAGTTTACTAGCTTTAAGTTCATACGAAATATAAGGAGGGGAGACCCACATTAAATACATACATTAAACCCACATTTTTAGAAAACTAAGGATTTGTTTTTTAAAATAACTATGTTGTTTGAAATTGTTATTCCGTTGGATGGATGCTCGCAAGAGGTCTCCAAATTAGGAAAATGTGAAAACTTAATTCCTGTCATTGTTTTTTTCTGCTGATTTGAAGGCACTTTACCAAAACTACTAGATTTCATAAGCTTCAAAACAAGCCATTTCTTGGCCTTCTATCTCGTTCTGTTCAATTTCCAACAGTTGTAGAACATAAACTCAGAAGGTGGCCACACACATGAATACGAAACTCTAAAATTATCATTTCACTTTATTAGCAACAACATTATTTTATTAGTAACACTATTAAGTGGTGTATGCTCTTGCACGTTACCACTGTAGTTCTTAAGGAAAGTTGGTCTTGAAAGTCTACGTCTCAACTCTTCCAAATTGGAAATTTCATTTCGATAAACCTCTCCTTTCAGGAAACAGTTTACGAGAGGTATTAGTGGTTACGAACGGTATTAGAATAATGCACAGGAGCTCCGTAGTACTGGAAGATGATATTACCTCGTTCTTCCATAGGAATCTTGGTAGATGGAGTCCAAATAAATACCGGTATATTACCATCCAAGATAAATGGACCTATCACACCAGCTTACACATTTAGACTAAAACGCCTCTGTCTGACGAGTCGCGTGTGGATTCATCTGGGCATAATGACGCAAATTTATTCATCGTCAAAAGTTTAGCCTAGTTTTAAAATCAGCTCCTTCCAACGCGTGTACGCGAGTAAAGTGGCAAGGGTGATAATAGTTGTGCAAAATATCTAATACCTACCAATATGTCACTTGTGCTTATCTTCCAATTCGGCGAGAATGCTTGGATCCTCTTCTACCCGGTCAAGTACAAACTCTTCCACCTGGACTTCTTGGGCATTATGCCCAATTTAGATCATCCTATCAAACAAGTCAGTCTCCACGAGTCTATGGTGGGAAATCTTGTAAATACACCGCAACTATGAACAGGGCGATGAGGAAAGAGACGACGGTTTTCTTTCTCCACTCTGCGAGAGTAAAAACCATATATGTAATGCATATCTGCATACATCCTGTTTGTAAAACGAGGTATAGTAAACAGGATACTTTTAGAGAGGAGAACAACACTAGTAACAACTCAGACATAATGGTACTGATAAAATAATTTTAGACACAATTTGTACATTTTGTACGTTTTACTTTGAAACTCATTTCATCGCGGGTAGAGATTCCTTGTTAAAGAGATAGATAAAAAGATAGAAGTTCAAAATACATTTCCGCTTATCAAAGGTTAACAAGAATCAGTTGTCTGACTTCCTAGTAACAGGTAGCTACATAGTTCGAGGAATAGACAGACAATACATCTGAAACTATTTACGAAAAATAAATATTTTTTATACAGTTATCATGCATTTTGTTCAATAGTTTTGTGTTTTTTTAACAGTTTACAAATATCGGGTGCTTAGTTAAAACAATACAATTAACATTTTTATTTCATTTTTAGATGGTTATTACCCACCTATTTCTACTGCTTAGTAATAATTTATAAAATACTGTAAATAATAGTTAGGAAGCAAAATTAAAGACTTTTTAGTACCAATTAGAGAAGCAAAGATACCTTCATGTTTACGTTTTTTCACATTCTGATCGAAAACTAAAACTAGCAATTATCATTTCAAAGCTTATGAAGAGAAGTTTTTTTTTTTTTTTTTTTTTTTTTTTTTCTTTCCCTTCCCTTTTTCTTTCCAAAAACGTTGCAGGTATTTTCTTACAGAACATTTAATTTAGTTTCTCAAAATAGGGTCATTTACTTTAAGTGAAGAAAAGCTGAGAAATTTAGGGTTGTAACGAAAAAAATCACGTTTTTTTCTAAAAAACGGGGGGAAATTTATATCTCTGAAACAAAACGAATTTTAGTGAATTTTGTTGTAAATGAGGTCCTACTATCGCCCACTTTTATTTGACAGATTATTTCCTTACCACCCGTTATAAAGTAAGGGCCCTAAACTTGCTTCGCTCGTGCCATAGAGACGTCCTCAGTGTAAATAGTATTTCATTAAAATCGATCTCATATAGACTTTTTAAGGTTAGGGTACATTTTCTTTTTTTGTAAAATATTCCTGGGTCGTAATATTTTATACTAATGATTTTGAATAAAGGTTTACTTTATTAATTTTCACATTTCACTAAAATTTGAAAGAAATCGGTAAGTCAATTTTGAGAAATTCTTCTTTTATAACGGTACATTTTTGTTTTTTTACTGATTACTCAGAAGCCGGCATTTTTTGAGAGATGGCGACCATTACGTTTTGTTTAGACCCTTAGAGGCTAAATGGTATTTTAGCTAGTAGGGTAATTTGCACAGGTTTTCTGCACCTCCTAATTAATTGTGTATGTTACTATGTTCTTGACGTCGCCTAATGGACCTTGAAGATGCGTATATTGTATATTACAAGTTTTATTAGTTTCTCTTGTGTTGGTAACTCTGCCTTGGCGGATTTTGTAACTATACGAATATCTTAGGAGGTCGGGATTTTTGACACTAACTTAGCTATTTGTCATCGTTGGTACCATTTTATCCTAAATTGAAATCTACAAACTTTTATCTAATTTAGATCGATATTACATTTTCGACTTTAACTTCGCTATTTGTTATCGCAGAAAGGTGAGGTTTTATCTGTACATTATTTAGTGTGTTATAATAATATAAGTTGAATAACACACGAGATATGAACAAAAAACTTTTTAAAATGGCCGCTATTTTAACATTTTCAATAGGATTTAATTTCGCTATTTTTCTATATTTCAATAGTTTTATATGAGTACACTATAGTAACCTAGACCAAATTTCATGTTCTTTAAACATGAAACAAAACATGTTCCTAAAACAAAAAGACCTCAATTTTTGTAGTTATGTACAGACAACAACGACGGACGGACGGCATCATTGAGATGCTAAAGTTGTTATTTTTAATCCTAGGAGCTAGGACCTAAAAACATCAGCTGAGGTCATCAGCTGTTACTTCGTTTATACGAATTAATTAACGATTGTAAAGCATCTATAAAAACAACCGATACTCTCGATTGTAAATAACCGTTAAAACAGCTGTTACCATCGATTTGAAGGTAAATAGATTATAACATTTTAGTTTTTGTAAAATTGTTTTCTTATATTATTTGCAGTATAACGAAAAATATAGTTCATCACTTGGACCAAAAGAAGTTTTTCGATCTTCGCTCATTTTCCGGCCGAGGCGGAGCCGATTTTAAATTTGAGCTTGTATGGAAAAGTTCACTTTTGGTCCTAGTGATGCAATATACTATTTCATTTATCTGAGCTTATAAAAAGTGAAGCTCAGTTAAAAATTTCGTATACCGGGAAGTAAAATCGGACAAGCCTAGACTACCGAAGGAAGAGATATTGTAAAGTTTTCCGTGACATTCGATTCCACCCATGTAGATTGTAAAGATTTAAAATTAATTATAAGAGAGAGAGAGAGAGGGAGGGAGGGAGGGAGGGAGGGAGGGAGAGAGAGAGAGAGAGAGGGATGGAGGGAGGGAGGGAGGGAGAGAGAGAGATAGAGAGAGCACATACTAAACTTCCACGGATGCATGTAAATAATTAACACTGTCGTAGATTATTTAATTTACACAATCCGCGCTAATTTTACAGGAGTTATAACTCTTACTGTATTTATAAAACTTAACCAAGCTTAATTTGTTACAAAATGCTAATATCTAATGTTCTCGCTTTTAAAATTTTATATAAGACATTATTAATAAATTTTCATTGTATAACTATCTATTGAAGAACGTAACTTACTGGAAGATATCCAACCAGCTGAATCATTTTTCATTGTTTTCACAAATATTTTCTTTTTGTGTAAGTAAAGGAGATTTTTATGTAATGTATTCTTTACTATTATTAGTTTTATAAAATTATTATTTTAAAATGATTTTAATAGTTTATTAAACACTATTAACTATTACACACGAATAAGAACTATTTAACTTAATACAAAAAGTATTGATAGTTTGTTGTTTTAACCCACACATTTGTTTTTCAACGTAATCAGGTCGCGTTTGGTAACAATTTTCATTATTGTTCTACGTAGATTTCAGAAATATTAGAATGAATGTCATTTTTGGTCAACATGCAATTTAATTAAGAAGTGGAAATTCTACAAAATAAGTTTTAGGGCAAAGAAGGACCGATGTTTTGATGAACGTATTCAATCAGAAATAAGATGCTCGGGTACATCTTCACTTGAAGGAGATAGATAATACATTAAGAAAAAAGGCATAAAAAAGTTGGAATGATAAGTGTAGCGCGGGTGTGGACATGTGTTCGCCATGTGTTTTGCTGGTCGAACCGGCGTTAACCAGAGGGATCCGTCACTTGTTGCTCCAACTGTCATTTAAGACACTCATCTAATTATACACAGTTAGATTCTGTATTGAACGCCATCATATGCAGAAGGTTTACAAAATGTCGTGCCAAAGTGGTTGTTATATAGGTCAAACAAAGAAAACAGTTCCTATAAATTATAGCTTTTTACACATTTACGATTTAGAGTAGAAATTTGGTATACACATTATTTATACAACGGTTTACCAGTATAGCAAGAGTCAAAACTTTAAGTCATACATTTTCAAAATAGCGGCCGTTTCATTTTTTGTAAAGTTAATGGTTTTAAAGATATTTAATATAAAAAATTTCAAAACAGTCACTTATAAATTTTGATAATTTATAAGATAAAGTTTTGATGCTTGAACTACTGACAAAAATGTAGCATGAAAAATGTGTATAACAAATTACGAATCGAAATCTTAACAATTCAAAAGCTATAATAATATTTTTTTTTAAAACACAAAATGGCCGACAGATGGAAAATGAAGCGTTTCCGGAAATATGTTTATAGGAACTTTTTTCTTTATTTTGACTCGTTTAACCAACCACTAATTAAAGTTCGGCAACACTGTATATTATGTTTGTGTTATATAAAGGGAAAAACCTCTCAATGTTGATCGTCTTATAACAATAGGAAGAAAGGCGCAAATACTCTAATAGCGTCATAGTCGGAAAACAACTTGAGTTGGTCAAGAAACCTAGCAGGAAACAAGAGACTTAAAGGTGTAGATCCAGTTAATACCTCGAGATTGCCGAGCACGTATTCCCTGTAAGTGAGCCCCCACCAACATTACAGATTTTTAAAGTTTGACAACGTTTCAGACCTATCTAAGAATAAATATATGTGCAAGTAGTCTATACTGCTTTTACTTACCCAGTATAGGGCAATGTCGACCTCCGTGTTTGGACCGATCTTCACGTTCATGACTTCAGGAAACTGAGAAAGTGATATTTGACCCCGTCCCTCGTGATCGGCGATAGCGGATACAAAACTTAGGATAGGACATCAAATTTGGTATAGCGAACTATAAGTGTGCTCGTATAGAAGAGCCCTATTGAAACTCAGAAAATGAACATTTTCAGATTTCAATTCTACATGGAATGGTAGCAACCCCAAAACAAACTTACCCTACTTTGATGTACAAATACAATTTAATATTTCCTCCACGGTCCATAAACAAACTTTTGAGCATTACATTTAGAGGAGAGCAAGTAGGTTTCTTTTCTATTGACAAACAAAATAAGGAACAATTTTAACTTATAAAATTTGCAGCTGTATGTATTGGGAAATTAGCTTCTTCTTTAGCAGAATGCCGAGAGTTCATTAGGATATTAGTTCTGAAAATCAGATAAAAATATCAGAGACCACGATCTGATAAAATAAATTTACGGAAGTCATGTATAGAACTAATTAATCCGAAACTGAAGATGGGCTTAAAACGAAACTAGGAATGGTAGAAGAATGAACTCAATATTTAGAACGTAAGTCCTGTGAGAAACAAAGTAGATAATATTTAAATTATGAAAAGACAAAATTTAATGTAATCTAATTTTGTTTCTAGTTAATTACAGGCGTAATGCTGGTGTTTACAGACACCCTTCCCTGCTAAGAAATAAATACCGAACTCTATTATCCATCAACTCTTTCGTCTATGACACGACCTCTGTTATTTTGTTTTGAGGTAAAAAATGGTTGCTAGGGAAACGGAATTTTTGCAAGTAATTGGTGAAGCTAAGCTCAATTTAAATTAATAGGTTTAAAGCTCATGAGCTTAGGTTCTATGGCAATGAACATCTACTGACTTTTAATGCGTACACCTCTTTAAGGACTATTTTAAAGTGCAGTTTTTGTATTTTAAAATTATAGAATCTTATGCTCCTGCTGTTCAAGGATACTAAATACCCATCAAAATATAAACATGAAACTTGATAACGTTTTGTTTCCGACTTGGATTATGTTTAAATGTCCATGTATGTATTGTTATACGGGCTACACGGCTGGGTGACGTGCCAGGAGGCAGACAAATTTAGGCAAAATAGCAATAGCAGGGTTGTAAGGAGATATGTAAATGAAGAAACATTAAGAAAGAGTATATACTCAAAACATTAAGACAATCAACAAATTTAACATATTTCGCTCCATTTTACAGAAATCTAATGGTCTCGTTAACACTTCACTTCTTACAACTAACTAGATTTTGTAGTACATTTAAGTTATTCTATAACCTAACATCTTGTAAATCCAAAATGTTTTTATTACATAGATCTGTCCGTGTGTGTATTGTATTGGACGCGATAACTGAAAAATTTTGTTTTTGGTAGAAGTCAAATTTTGGATGTATTTGTTCTATAAATATATTTTGTTAAAGATAATTTAATTACCCGTAGTACTTGTTCTATTAGGCACACTTTCTTGTCATAAATGATACCATTAAATAATTATTATGAAATTAAAATATATCTTTAAGACCCAACATTTACTCCATGACAATTGTTTCAATATTTTCTATAAGTGTAACCTTACGACGCGGAAGTAATCGTATTTTAAATGATAGGCTTATCTGATGGGGATATTTTATAATTGGGAAATTTGTCTCTGCAGAATGTCAGCTAAGACCTAGTTTATAATTATTTCCATGGTCAATTTTTCTACCTCCTAGGATTATGTTTTTATTGGACGTCCCCATTCGGGTAAATTGATATTATCATTGCAATTTTTTACCGCTTTCCCCCCTCTTCTTCTATACTAAGGCAGATGTTTTAATTTTTGATTTTTTGAAACCCCTAAAAATAAAAACCTTCACCAACTCATTTGAATTGCACAGGAAAAAGTTCAAATATATTTCAAAAAATTTCATACAATTTATCTTTCATGTATTGTAAAACATAGGTAAAAATTACCTTTCAAAATATGGACAGGTTATTTCAACTTTATTTCAACTTTAAACATTTCAATTATATTTTTTAAATTTATTTTCTAAACTTGTAGGTTTTCCCGTGAATCATATGTATATATAAAATTATGACTTTCGATCCACAATTTTAAGAGGAAATAATAATCACGATTCGGTCAAGGAAATAACGTAAAGAATGTTTCGTGTGTTTAGTAGGGTTACATAAAGTCACAAAAACGCAGTTTTCGGTATGATAACCTTTAACCTTGGCCTTGGCTACCAATTGCCTGATATACAAAACAGGATATCCATGTTTAGAAACATGCAATGTACAGTATAATCACTCTAACGTTGAAATTTCAACTTCATTTTTCTTTTCTTTATATTTCCATCAATAAAATGTTTAAAATTTGTTCTTTAAGTTTGGATTTTTTACTGTTCGTGAGTTTCATGTTTAATAATTGAGCTTTTATAAAGCCCTTACGTAATAAGTAACAATAAACCTTCTTCCAGCGTTTTCCACAATATCTAAGCAGAATAAAATATTTATTTTTAAAACGGTGCATACATTATTATAGCCTGCAAAATTCCCTAAAATAACACTGATCACAGTTTTAAAGGCTTCTTTGACAAATATACATATTTTGGTATCTAGGAGATATATTATGATTCATGTGGGAGAAAGAAATGTAGCCTATGCATGAAATAGGATTATTTTAAAACCGAGTTTTTAGTGATAACTAAGGAGGAAATAGTACGTTTTGACATATTTATTTTGAGGTTAAACCACAAAATTAAAGCTATACTGCAACTAATCTGCTAATTATTTCTTAATAAGCCTACACTTGATAATTTGAATGCACTAGCAGGTTACTATTTAGGCCAGTGAGATTTTCTTTTAAGATATTTAATGAATCACGATTTCATTTTTAAATAACTAACAAAACCATGTTTTTTATGATAATTGATTTCTTATAACCATTTTATTTAAAACATTTCAACTTTATTTATTTTCATCTTCAGTTTAATATATATTACGTTCACAATGTAGGTTGTTTTTTTGTCATTGTCTAATATTTTATAATAATTATTAACTTTATTCAAATTCTTTTGATAAATACGAGGTCTAATATTTTATAATAATTATTAACTTTATTCAAATTCTTTTGATAAATACGAGGTCTAATATTTTATAATAATTATTAACTTTATTCAAATTCTTTTGATAAATACGAGGTCTAATATTTTATAATAATTATTAACTTTATTCAAATTCTTTTGATAAATACGAGGTCTAATATTTTATAATAATTATTAACTTTATTCAAATTCTTTTGATAAATACGAGGTCTAATATTTTATAATAATTATTAACTTTATTCAAATTCTTTTGATGAATACGAGGTCTAATATTTTATAATAATTATTAACTTTATTCAAATTTTTTTGATGAATACGAGTTCTAAGACGATTGCAAAGAGAGGAGGCTATATTTAAATATGAAAACATACAATGGACTTTAGGGCCCGAGTCACACCGGTACTATCAGAGTGGAGCTTATATTTAAATGCAAATAGCATTTCACCGACACCATTGTAGTGGAGCACATGTTTATTTACAGCTAAACATCTTATGAATGTATTTTAGCAACACCTATTATTACTTTTTTCATTTATTAAAACCTTTCGTTTTATATCTGGAGAGCTGCCGAAAAGCTTCAAAAATTTTAGGCTTTCTTACAGAAATAATACAAAGCTTACAATTCACCCTAAATAGGTCTATTATGTTTTTTTTTGAGTCCGAGGAAATCGGTTGAATTAATTTCCATGAAACTTAAATTATATACGATACGAAAATATCGGTTTATGCTTTCACAGCAAAAAGTCAATTTTCTATGATTACAAAATGAAACATTGTGATTTTTCAACTTTTTTTTTCTTTCTGAAAAATAACCTATTTTAACGATTGACATTTAGAACGTAAAAGGGAATTTCACATAAAGTTACCTAACAATAAGGTTTGAATAAAATGAATTTCCCCCAAAATTTGACAATTGAAAAATGTCTATAGATGTTTAAGCGGTAAGGGACGATCAAATAAGAAACGACTGACACAGCATTTGAGTCCATTTTTAGTGAAGTGTTTGAAGTTTATTATACCTTTAGATTGTTTTTAATCTTCCCAATAATAACTTAAAAAGTAAAGTTTCAAGTTTCATGCAAGAAACAATGACTACTTAAATAGATTTTTAGTCTGTATGTACATATAAGCGCCCTTCTTCTATTAAGTTATTTGTTTATGGACAGATTTAAACCAAAAATTTCCAAAAAAAATTACACCCACTTAAGACATGTCTTTTGGGTATTTGTATATGTACAAATTCTCTCTCTGTACTAATTTTAACATGTTTGTGAACTGTTTATTGTAGTTAATGGTTTTTTAATAAAATTTTGGAAGTGAGTTTACACCTGTAGCGCCTCATCTTAAACTTCCTTAATCCTAGTCGATCGAATTCAGTTTTAGATTAGAACCTGTTTCACTATGTTTTTTTTTTCTTTCGGAGCTCCAGACTGGTCAAAGAGCAAACATATACTTCAATACAGTAGGCCTACTTCACAAACTACTGTAGCAGTTACCGTATATTGATCAGATAGTCTCTGCACTTCAAGTTTACCCTTGATTTAGAGTTAAATGTTTAACAATTAAAACGTACAATTTAACACTTTATACAAATGATAAACATTTGCCGTACCTACGATAACAGAGATTAAGTTTTATACTTTATAGTTAATGAAAGTTGAACAAGTAAATCTAAAGATGAATACAATTGTTCTAGGGATGAGTGGCCCCGTTACAGACATTTTTAGATTTTATTATCAAATTATCATAGGAAAAAATAAATTATCTGGTGTAGTAGCTCTCGTGTTTCTGCACTTAATGATAACAATTAAAAATTTCTACCATACAATTTACGAAGTTATAGCCAAGCTAACTTAAACCTAAATATATACAATTCACTGTCCCATTATGCAAATCAGCTGAATTTTCAGTTTAGATATTCTACACAGCTACCACTAAACTTTTATAGAGTAAATTCGCTTAACCCACGGTAGCTGCATGTCGAGATAGATTGTTATTAGTCAACACTGTCAATTCCATGACAACGCAACGTCCAGACTCGTGACCATCATACAGCACCCAAACACGTTTAAGTATTTACTTGTATTTTAATTAATATTAGGAGACATTTGGTCTCCAGCTATCCGCCATGGTTATCTCAAGAACAGGTACTTCGATTGACTACAAATTTTAAAACGATAAGGGATAGAAAAGATTATATTTTTGACAAAATCGTATAAGATTTGGGTCAAAATAGAGTGAGGGTGAGAAGTGATTGTCATACATTACCCATAAGAACAGGTAGATCATTTAAAGGTGTGGGGGGGGGCGAAAAAGGGATTTTGGTGAAAACTTATGTTTATGTATTATAAAGAGCTGAATTCGTATTTGTATCGAAAATGCATTCAATTTTCTTAAACTATATTGGAAATGTGTAAAACAAATCCATAAATTGTTGATTGATTATTATGGTTGATTTTAATAAAATTTTGGTTTCACTTGATTTTTGATTAGCTGAAAACTATTTTGTGATTAGTTTATGTCTAACTTCAACCAAAATTAATATGCTGGCCACATCAACAGTTTCAATTTTTGGCCATTTTTTTGTCTATTTTATTCAAATTTTTATACACGTTCCTTTTTACAAATTGTTTCATTGAAAAGAAAAGAAAGTTCCGAGCACAATTTTGAGATATTTTGCTTTTTTAAACATTTTAGTCCGGATATTGTTTTTTTTTTAATATGTCATTTCATACAAAAATAAAGAATAACAAAAACTATTATTTACGATCCAAATTTGTTTAAATGCATATTATAATAGACCTACATACAAAATAAAAATGAAAATAATAATTGACGTCGTGACAACCAAAGAAATTGTATGAAATTAAAAAGATAGCCATATAATACAAGAGTTACTGAATCTAAATATCTTTTATTTGAAATAACAAATCAACCACAGCTGTGGTAGGGGGAGGGGGGAGAAATCACAAAATAAATTTGTTCTTTCCCAAGTTTTAAGTTGAGCCTACTGGACGATCATTCATTGTTTACACTATATGTGAGTATTTGTATGCATACTTAGAGTTTTAAAATGAGATCAACATAATTTAGTTTCGTATCATTCTAATTGGTTATTGTAATAATACGTATATGTTATGCACGCGAATCTAATTAGGATGAAAAACCATCACATTCGAGCAAATAAGACTGCAAGATATGTCTTATGGGAAAAAGTAGCTATACAAGTGTCTCAGTCTCACTTTAATTATACTTTTTTAAAACCTGTGATGAATTTATTTATATATACTGGGTGTCCCATGAAGAAAACTTGACACTAAGTTATGTCACATAGATATCTAAGAAAACTAAACTCGAATTTTATTTTGTATGGTCAATCAAAACAAAATAACAATAGGAACATTAATCATTTGGATAGAACAACTTCCTCCCAAAATACAATGCAATTAAAATGTGGATTTGATTTGTTGAATCTCAATCAGCTGTTGTTTCGTTAACACACAACAATGAAAACATTTAGTAGTTGTGTTCAATCAGTTTATGTGTGATATCTAACCTCTATACAACGAATTTTTAAATAAAACAAAAAGTGTAATATTGATCTTGGGCTTTAGCTTTTGAAAATGAAGAAATAAGTTTAAAGAACCGTCAAGAAAATAACTTCATAAATGGAAAACTATGCTACTAGAAACTGGATCAGTTTCAAAGAAATGCCATAGATTTTCTAACACAGAAAATGAAGATCTTGCGTGTGATACTTTACTGAAATCTCCAAACAGGCCTAATTCAGTTAAAAAATATTTCATTCGCTACTGGGATATCAAAGTATGCCAAGAAAAACAAAATACTTTTTTAAACACATTTAGTTCACGGACTGCTGGAAGATGACAGAGACAGACGAATGAAATTTTGTTCAAAAGTAATTGAAAAGCTTGACGAAGATGCCGAGTGGTATGAAGGAATTGTATTCTCAGATGAAGCTACATTTTACCGAACGGGATCTGTAAAAAGATAATTGTAATTATTATAAGACACAAAATCCACATATCTTACACGAAGAAGGGTTAAAATCAAAGAGTACTTGGTATGCTGTCACCAAGGATGGTGTTTTATCGTATGAAATATTCCATCAGACAATGACTGGGGACAGATACTCATCAATATCAACTTATCACATAGATCCTCATCTTACTCAACCAGATGAGGGACGTTTCCCCCCAACGTTATCCTAATGTGGCCAAAGCAGTTTTAGATTGAGATCTTACCAACGGTTGGATAGGTCAAGGACTGACTTGAAGATCCCAAGACTTGACGGTTTGCAATTTTTTCCTTATGGGTTTTTTTGAAAGAAAAAGATTATTCTCTCCCCATAGCGACAGATGATGAGCATTTTCTCCTTATAGCAACAGACGATGAATAAATGAGGCTGAGTAAAGCAATTAATTACTGTCGATACATACTCTCGGCAATTTTCAAAAGCGTTTATGACTTTATTTTTGTTTCGTTGGTAGTCTATCAGCGGTACATAACTACTGACGGACATCGGACATCAATTCGAATAAAGATCAAACTTGGATAATTAATAATAATTATTGTTTTTTTTTATTAGGTTTTACACATTTTTATGTTATCTGCAAATCAACAATTTGGAAATAAAATCTTTTTGGTGAAAACGTACCATTATTTAGTTATTCTGCCATTTATTTTGATTGGCCATAATAAAAAAAGCTACTCGAAGGTAATTTTTCTACATATCTATGTAACATATAACTGTAAAGTGTCAAAAGTTTGTAGTGTCCCATATGGCCGGCATAATAATTAAAAAATAACGACCTCTTCGTGGGACACCACTAATACAAATAAATAAATAATATATATATAAATGCGGGTCCGTGCATCATGGGACACACTAGATCACCGGAGAAAGAGATTAGTGAAATAGGAGTGAAAATCAGCCCAGCCGTTTGAGCTGTGCATGTGGGCATTTTTCAATTAAAAATTTTAGCTGGGTCTGAAACGAAAGTTATCAAGTTTTCTTCACAAAGTTGTCTGTATACTTTGAAAAGTGGAATATACGATATGTGCAAATGGCGATTTAAAAATTAAAAACCTAAACTCAGGATAAGAATTTCTTCGCCAATCAGCACCAACTATTTGCCGCTTAATTCTCTTAAATTAACCAGACTGAAAAGTCATTACCATAGACGTTTTCCTAGTTTTCCCCGCTGTTACTGACATCCTATAATGATCCTTAGAAGATTTGGATTGCTCAATCAATATATATATATATATATATATATATATATATATATATATATATCTACAGAAGCAAATATTTGTAAGATTTACATAACATTTTCCATAAACATACATTTTTATAGACAAACATTCGTTATGAACAAAATTGGAAATAAATTGTACACCCCTATTTGAATTGATTATTTTTATTTTCACCAAATTTGTTCACACAATACACAATACAATTTATTTAATCACAGAGTAAAGAATTAACTGTGATGATGGGAAGATTTCGCATCAGATTTTCGATCTGGCTTGACGTTTTGTGCCCTAAGAAACATTTAGACTTGGGAATGATATTTGTCTCTAATGTTTCTATCACGGATTACTCGAGATCGTTGAACTGACTAAAAAGCTTAACGTTTAAGGCAGTGTGGCTGTCTCAGGGGACCAAATCGCTGAAGTGTTGGGGAGGTGAAATTTATTTATGCTGAGAACAAGTGGTTCGTATAAATCAAAATGTTAGAGTTTCGTGCTTGACAAGTGTCACGAAATTGTTAATTTTTTAACGAGTCCATTATTGGTGGAACTCGTAATATTTATGTATTTTATAATGCGTAGATTTTGTACAACTGGTCTCAAGATCCACAAAAATTCAAGATATAGCCATAGTTTGTAATTTTCCATTTTTATGCGTTAAAAAAATTTTTTTTTATATAAAAGCGTAATTAAATGTTAGTTAAGACTCTGTTCCACCTTCGCCGTATTGAATTTATCGTCCATAAGGATAGATCTAATGTTGAACTTCAAGAGCTGTACCGATGTTATCTATCATCTCAGAATTATCGAAAACAAGACGTGCACGCTTATATTTTCCCTTCTTAGAAATTGTATTTTATTGGTTTTAGGGGGAAATGAGAAAACTTCACTAAATACATAGTTAATTATTTGTATTTAACTGAATAACCATAGTGATTTATTAGAAAAAGGAAAACATCCTACAATTTCGTATTAATTAAAAGAAAGTGTACCTAACCTAACCTAACGTAAGAAATAGGGTAGATACAGATTTACAAAGTACACGGACAGAATCACAGCTACGTAAAGTGTAAGGCATTGTTAATGTCACCTTACAATTTCATTTCATTCCCGCGAGCCGTAAGCAGTAAGTTTCAATTTGATATCGAAGTACCTGTATTTGTAACATATGCTGGACACAAAATTATTTACAGTGGATTTCACATAAAAAAACGTAAAATAAGAAGTTTATTTCTAGCGCCACAGTAGCCAACGCGAAGAAACACGATGTGCATGTTTTTTTAATAGTCAAGAATGCAAAATTTCAGCTAATTTCAGTTGTGCGATACTACAAGTCACGGTGTGCCAAGTAAATACGTGGAATTACGTAAGCTCTGGGGAAGTATAGTGAGTATAGTGACACACTTCCGGTGCTCCTTGACCCCGTTTTAGCAGTGAAAGTGAGTGTGAGTGGACTAAGACTCAGGGATTAGCACGAGGTCGACACCTACTAACTACTTACCCGTGTTATGTAATCAGAGTATAGCTTAGCTTTGACTACTGCCATCTTCATTTCACACTGATAATACAGCAACTACAAAATTATGGGGACTCAATATCTGCCGTCTGCAATCTTAATACTTTCTTATTAAAATGTAATGCATAGACACACAATAGTATCGTTTCAGAAAATACAAATTTTAAATTGTCAATATAATCAAACTATATTTATATATTACTAAAAGCCGAAGTATTTGAAAACAGTCAATCACTAGAATTATTTTCTGATTTCTAAGAATTATATATTGGTGTTTTCTTCAAACATTTTCAACTGCATATATGTCTAAAATTATAAGTGAGGTAGTCAGAAGTAAAATGTTAAGTGGCTGGAAACGATTTTATAAACACATAATCTTGTATGTTATTTATTAGAGTGCCAAATAATTCTGTAGTTAATCCTTAACTGTAGTCCACTCTCTTAAACTTTACATCCCCACACATATATTTAAATTTTAAGAAACCGATTCCCTAACAGTTGGGTATGTTGTTGATGTAAGCATATAAATATTAGGCCTAAACCGAGCTTTGCTCACATTTCAAAAATAGAAATTTTTATAGAGAAAAACTTTAGAAGGCAAATTAAATCTTACAAAACTTCTAAACTAAATTCTAAATTAGTTTTTGTTTATTTAATTAACGAATTAGAAACCGACATATAACTAGAAGGTTCTAAACAGCACAGGGTGTGCCAGCTATAAAGTCTAAATGATAAACTAGGTAAACTTAGTTGGTGTTTAAAGATCAAATATGTTGCAGTGAGAATGAAATTGGACCAAATAAATTTAATAATACAAAAGCAATAATATTCGGCAAGCAGTTGAAACGGTGATAAGATTTATTTTGATTTATTATTTTTTTTATCGGTTCGATTACCAACATCGGACATGGTATTTATATAATGCTGACTCCAAAACTACACAATTTAGTTTGAGTTAAAATTTTATTAATAATAAATATATTTGTATTTATACATGAATCGTTCAAACTTTAACAATAATAAAAACATTTGTATTTATACGTGGATCGTTAAAACTTTAATAATAAAAAATACATTTGTATTTATACGTGGATCGTTCAAACTTTAACAATAATAAAAACATTTGTATTTATACGTGGATCGTTAAAACTTTAATAATAAAAAATACATTTGTATTTATACGTGAATCGTTAAAATTTATTAACAATAAATAGATTTGTGTTTATACGGGGATCGTTAAAACTTTAATAATAATAAATACGTTTGTATTTATACGTAAATCGTTAAAATTTTATTAATAATAAATAAATTTGTATTTATATGTGAATCGTTCTAATTTTATATAAATAAATACATTTGTATTTATACGTGAATCGTTCAAATTAATTTTAAATACGAGTACATTAGTATTTACGTGTAAACCATTCAAATTTTATTAATACATTTGTATTTATAATCTATTAATTCCTAAAATGTTTGCCTTTTACAACTTCTCGAAGAAGTTTCCGATTTTCTCCAAATATGGTGGACAATGTTAAAACATAATGATCTCGATTAGTTTCGTTAACCAGAGAATTTCGTTCACAAGTTTAAAAATGGCGAACAATAATAAAATCATATTTCAGTTACTTTTGACATTTTTATTTTGCCATCTGAGAGAGCGAGAAAAATCGAATACAAACATACGTTGAAGTAAATTAAACGATTCAGACATTGAGAAAATCAAATAAACTCTCAGTACATACCTTACAGTAAATAAATCCATTTCTTATGAAATATTTGATCTCACTCCAACTTTTACATACAGTAAATAAATACTCCAACAAGGATATTATTAGTACAAATCAAACTTATTTACTCATTTCTATAAGAGTCAATCAGTAGCCTAAATTCGTAAGATTGATTTTTCACAGCATATAAAGGCGTCACGATAACAGAGTGAGCGGAAGGGAGTTCATGGCGAAGAGGGCCCTCTAAATCGAGGATTCGATCACAGGTTAACTAATCGTGTGTTCTTATTAGTGTTACGGGCATAAAGTATAACAAAAAACAGAGTACCTTGTACAGAAAAATAACAAAGTTTAATATTGATGACCATATAAATTTAGCTTTCTGCTTAGTAGAATATTCCAAATAGTTTTCTATTTCTTGATACATTATTTCGACATATCTCCCGACACACTAATACAACTTATCTTGCATAGGGGAAATATGCTGTCACAGAGATGCTAATTTCTTCTAAAGAAAATTTATAGTTTTCCTTTAGACCAAAATAAAAAATATTATTCGTAATTTTTCATCCAACAATACGATGAAATAAGCTTTATAATGGTTTACTTAATTTAATATTGAAGGTTTAAGGTGTGGTTAGAAATAAATATCGTTTTATATAACATCAATAAGACATTTCGTTTAAAAATTTGTATTACTTAAATGGAAAAAAAACATCACGTTTTATGATTAGTGAAAACATATTGCATTCATCGAGTACTTTTCCATTCTTTGAGTTAAATAATCGTACTTTAATCAATGTTTGGAGAGAGGATCTGAGGATCTAATTAACTAATTATTTACAAGCTTTAAGAAACGAAAGCATTATGAAGTTCATAAAAATCTATCAATAAATACAAATTGTTTGGTATATTACGGATATTCGGCAGATCGAGGGTTCAAGTACGTTTAAATTATTGTCATATTAAGAACTTCGCGTTTATAATAAATACTCAGCGTTTCAATTTTATAAATACTTTTGTTATTCATTAAAAACATAGGATTAATAAAAAATTCTTGACATTGGGGTCTACTCCTAGTTATATCATCCCCAAACTTATAAAACAATTTTCAACAAAACTTATCATTCCTTGGGACCTATCAAAATTAAAAATGATGAATCATTTGAAAAATCAGTCCGAAGATAAAACGCAAGAAAATTGCCACAAACGTACAACTCGAATAATCTGAAATAGTTCAAAACTTGGAGAATCGCCGCAGAGACGATATATAAATTTTCTTAGCAGTCCTACAGTAATTTTCCTGCAAGATGCAATAAAGAATCTCAACTAACTTGGCGACAAAGCAGGCCAGGGAAGGTCGATAGAATACCAAGGTCACGAGTTCGATGCCTTTACATGTTAATTGTTAATACTCTAGGAATGAATCAAGGTAAACCATTCTATTCCTATGTAGGCCTTCAACATGTCCATATATGCCGTGTAAATATTAACCGTATATGTGTGTTCAATTATCAACCGTATTGTGAAAATGTCGTATATGTTACTAACATAATTTGTGGGAGATAGAAATCAATTAGAATGAGCTTATTTCAAAATTCATAGTTAGCTATTGTCGATTGATTTTCTAGTTTTTATATTGGTGGATAATCTAACATGCTCTGTTACTCGAAACCAAACCCAAAAACTACAGATGTGTAAGAGTTTCGTTAAAAATAATTTCGCTTTAACGGTTGTTCTAAACTCTAGATACTTTGTTCCCTGGCACGTTTCGTTATGTTTTGTGTTCATAAAAACAATAAAAATTATATACCTCAAAATCCAAATATTTTCTGATAATAAATACACCAACAATTTCGTTCCTGAGCGTAAAATACAAGGACCTTTGTCTCTCATACAAATACAGAATCCAAGGTTAATCAATTTCGGAACATTTTTGAAACAATAATGCTTATGATATGAGTGTCTATTTTTTCCTGACAATTTTAATAGCTCAGGAATGGATTGAAACAGGAATCCAATTTGTACACTGATGTTTTACTATTACTTTGCAAGTCCCTACTAAAATTTTTAATTTTTCTAACAATTGTATCAAAATAGCAGCCATTAAAATATAGGGAATAGACTATCTTGAAAACTATTTCTTTTATTTTAATTGAAAAGATACTCAATTTATCTTCTGTCTAGTGATATAAATTATTATTGTTATAAAATTTAAGCGTAGGTCAAAGTATAACCGAGATATTAACAAATAAGTGTTTCCTAGTATAATAATTAAATCAATATAAAGGTCATACGTTTAATTACATTTTTCTACTAGGAATAAATATTGTATTGTTTAAAGAAAACGAGAAGAAACACGTGTCAATTATTAAAAGAGCATTTAAATTTGATATCAAAGTAATATTTTTCTTAAATTAACTGTTTTCGAGTTTAAAACGAAAACTATTAAATGGCCTCAATTATGAAAACATGGAAATGTTATCAAAATCTTGCAAATTATAATATAAACGGAAAACATAATTGCGTATCTTAATCCGTTATATTAGAGAAAATAAACAGTATAAATATATTGGAAAAACACTGAAACCCCTACCACAAGTTTGGTACAATAATACACAAACATACAAAGACAATAAAATATTTATTTGCCCTATGTTACTATAGTTCCCTGATATACATTTCTGTAACTAAGTTACCATCATAGGAGGGATCTGAATGAATGCTGGTAAGTATCTGGTGAGTATTAATTCAGATCCCTCCTATGATGGTAACTTAGTTACAGAAATGTATATCAGGAACTATAATAACATAGGGCAAATAAATATTTTATTTTATTTTATTTTTGTGTGTGTGTGTGTTATTGTACCAAACTTGTGGTAGGGGTTTCAGTGTTTTAAATTGTTTACATACACCACAGTGTTCATAAAACATCTATAAACTGTCTCACTCACTCATCCTCAAACCCAAATAATAACTAAGCAATCATGGATTTTGGTACTTATCACTTAAAAAGTGAACATGAAATATAGATGCCGTGTTTCAAAAAATATGTATATATTTAAATAAGGTCTAAACTTACTTCGCTTGTCCCATAAACACGACTTCAGTATAAATTGTATTTGATTAAAATCGACCTTCTAATGACTGGGGTCAAGGAGCATTTTTGTTTTTGCCACTTATTCCTCAACCGTAATATTTGTTTACTTAGGATTATTCATACGTGTTTGGTTAATATGTTCTTATTTCATTGAAATTTGAACGAAATCCGATAAGATAGAGATAGAGAGAGATAGAGATAGAGATAGAGAGATAGAGAGAGAGAGAGAGAGAGAGAGAGAGAGAGAGAGAGAGAGAGAGAGAGAGAGAGAGAGAGAGAGAGAGAGAGAGAGAGAGAGAGAGAGAGAGAGAGAGAGAGAGAGAGAGAGAGAGAGAGAGAGAGAGAGAGAGAGAGAGAGATTTTCACAATTTAGTTTTTATAATATTTTGGTATAGGAAACCAACTACCCAAATCCCCGGAGACTCTCCCCGGTTTGCTATACCAAAATATTATAAAAACTAAATTGTGAAAATCTCTCTCTCTCTCTCTCTCTCTCTATATATATATATATATATATATATATATATAATTATTCTAAAAGTGCACAATTTTCAACCGTATCTTCAACAATTATAAATGTCATGCAGACATTGATGAAAGTTATTTGGTCTGGTAGTTTGTCACTTATTTTTTGTAAGATAAACATCAACAAATTCAAAATCTCTGATTATGTACTATGGTGTTTTACAACGTTGACCATAATTTTATCATCAGTTTTTGTCTAAAACAAATCTAGAATTTTAAAATAGGGTCGTTAGTTTAAAAGTAAAATACTGTTCTACTTTCCCAATAGATAGAAAAAAACCTAAGTTCGGTATATGATCGTATATCTGGGAAATCGGTACAAACAATTGGGCTAAATTTTAGTGACATGTGAAAGTTTATGACCAAACCAACACGATAAATAGAAAATTAGCTTTCGCCGCAAATATTTAAAATCACTTTTAGAGTCCCTTAAGAAAGACAAAATGTAATTTTATTTTAGATAAGCTAGTATAGAAGGCCTAATATTTAAAAACAATTAATGGGATATATATAGTTAAATGAAGCCTGCGGGTGCTTCGCGTGTCCCATCCTGATCGTAATTGCAATCAAGCTGGTTGTCAACTAAAAGTTTATTTTAGTTTTTGTTAATTACTCGCGAATCATAATATTCTATTACTTGGGTTTTGTTCACAAGTTTGTGCTTTAATAATCATATTTCACCAAAACTTTAACGAAACCGGTAAAACTGATTTTAGGTTAATTATAACAGTTTTAGGTTTTAAGGGGTCTGACTCACGAATGGCATTTGGAGGAGATGGGGATGAAAACGTTAAGTTTAGGTTCTTGGGGCCTTAATTTGAGCGTATTAATTTAGAGTATTGATTTATTTCCCTTTTTTTTAAATTTTGATTTATCGATAAAATGAAAATAAAGCCTCTAGATAGTCTACCAAAATATGTGGACATACAAAATTTGAGTCGAGTCGAGTAGGTTATAGAGGACTGCATGACATCATTTTGGAGCTAAGGGGATATCAAAACACATATTTCCATGAAATCAAAGATATCGAATTTGGTTTATCCTTCAAATAAGTATCTTTACACTAAGTATAGCAACTGTAATGGTTATTGAATTACAATTCTGTGTTAGGTTTTGAAATCAATACATGGAAAGGGGAAAGATAACTTTCTCCCAACTTAAATTGGTAATATCTATTTAAATCGATTACTTAATCTACTTGAATATATGCAAGACATGTCTCAAAAGTTTGACTACACACACCTACTATTTAGCAGACCTAAATATTTGAGAGAATAAAAGCATTTTGAATGAATGTAAGAACATTTTTTTTTAAATACTTTAGAAGCTGATTTTTGAACGTTATCGAGTTAGATTTTTAAATCTTTTCATATTACCTAGGGTCAGCGTACAATTTATTGGTAAGGGAAATAAAATATTTCTATTATTAAATAAGTATAATAATATGCAAATTATTTGTTAAATGTCAATTTAAAGGTTCGAACAATGCGAATAAGATCGAAAATTTGGTTAATTTTGATAATAGTTTAAATTAAATTAAAATAAAATTGTAAGTTGTCAGGAGTTCAAAAAAGAGTTTTATTTTGATACATTTCTTAGGCTGAATCGAATAAGAATTCGGTAAACTCATATCGATTAATCGTTTTTCGAGTTATGGACCAAAAATCAAAATAACCTCAAAATTTTTAACATTTTTATTTCATGGTCAATCTTAATTATATTTAATGAGATAATAATAATTTAATAGACGATGTTTTTTTAAGACCGTAAGTTCAATTGGGCATAAGTTAAGCCACTTTGTCTTAAAATTTAGAAAAGAAATTTTAAAATGTCTGCAAAAGAATTAAGTCGAGTTACCAACATTGCCAGAGCCCGAGATCGGGAAACAATTGGAACGATTTTGAATAAATCAAAAATAAAGCTTCGGTAATTTCACCGTGAGAGTCTAAAGTTGTGTAAAAGCAAATTACTAAAAATGACATTAGATTTTGGATAAAAGTTCGTCATGCTCTCTGGGTTGTAATAATTGTAGTACTGTATTGGTTAAATTCAACATTATATTTTTATGTTTTTGTACGCATGTAAGCCAAGTTGTTTCATGAAGTGCAGTTTTGGTCAACGTTAACAAAACCATGAGTAAGCTGAAAACAACAAATAACCACACAAACGTCCATAATCAAAATTAGGACAAGACAATGCGGCCCCTTTGGCAGTAGATAAATAATATCGACATTTATCAGGTGTGCTGTGCAATACAGTAGGTCGCAGCAAGTAGGCCAGTTTAGTACTCGCCAAGGCCACCAGATGGGGACAGCTTTCACTAGCACTTTGCAGTACACATACACTTCATTTAGGCCTGCCTACCAATATCATTTTAATTCGATACACCAACTGGTATGTTGAAGAAATCGGAAATGACGGTCATGACTGAAAGAACACCTATCGACTTGTATCCGTTTAGCCGAATAAATGTATGAATTGAAGAATTTAGGGATTTAACCAAACCTAACCCAAAACAAGTTTTATTTTAAATTTGTTTAAAACGGTTGTCTCGGGAAAATAAACGTAGAAAATAATGGAAAAGGGAACAGCCAAACATTCAAATTTACATTACGAAAAGCTTTTTTTTTTAAGACCTGTCTGAATTTGATGTTTAGATTCCAATGACGATGGCGAAGGTTGATTTACAATTTTTAGGCTATCATTACAAATTGGTGGACTTATTATTTGGTAAAATAATCTTCAAATTTCATCAAAACGTGGTCAAAATCAGAGGAGATTGCTATGAGTAATTCAACCTTTAAAGGAAAGGAACTTGCTGGCGATTTGATATACAATTGATACTGTAAGACCTGAAATTAAAAAAACAAACAGTAATTATGAATAAAATTGACATTATTGCAACTTTACTTTCCAGAGGTATTGGATAATTTTAAGTTATCAAACAAATATTGTATGTTAAAATTGAAATCCCCAACAACACCCATTTGATTCGATTAAAAAAAAAAAAAAAAAAAAAAAAAAACAGAGAAAAAGAAAGAAAAAAAGCAACTTTTTGTTCTTTTTTTTTTTTACACAGTATACGTAGTTAGTATATAGGATAAGCAGCAAAAATTTCTACTGTTTTAATTTGTAAGTACCATATCGATAAAAAACATAAGATTTTGAGACATGTAATTTGGAATAGGTTATTAATTAGAAATACTGTCCTTTTATAGACGCTTATTAAAATTGAAAATAAATAAATAATTTCGAAATTTAATAACCAATATTTTTTTAAAAAACCAATCGTTAAAACCTACTATTAATATTTAATTAATTTTTTCAAATCAGAGTTTGTGTCAGCCATTGTAAATGTGTGTACAGAAATTGGTGAAAATTGGACAAAGAGATTTAAACTATAAGATTTAAAAATCGCTAAAAAATCCACTTCAATTTCCAGAAAATCGGACAATTGCTAGAGTGTATTATTCTAAGGTACATGGACGCTGGATATTCCAACATTTATATTTTCAATACGAAAGTTAGTTAAAAATAGAACATTAAAAGAACGATTACGATGTTATAGGTTACAGCCTTCACTCATACATTTCTAGCCTCACTACAGATGGTAATAATGTCTCAAGAATAAATAGTGATGAAATTCAACACGTGAAACTATTTTATCTCGCAAATAAGATCAGATTAGATTGAAAATTAAATTAGGTCAACAGCGAATTCTTTCCATTTATTCCAAGGACCTTCATACCCATGCTTGAGTTGAAACTGTTCATTTACATTAATAAAACTTTAATTCACTGTTTTCTTTAAGACTCGTGTACAACTTACACCTATTGTAAATGACATTGGTGCACATATTTGCATAAACTTTCTCAATTAAAGTAAACTCCATTTGTCTCACCCCCCCATCGCTACATAAGCTTTGAAATATAATTTCATAATTAGAAGCTGATTTTCGAGGTAAAGAACTTGATAACGTAGACCTACTCTTAGGAAGCAGGACATTGATACACAAATTTATAAATTGAAGTTGAACGTTACTTATACGTTTTTGAGGTCTTATGAGTCCGACCTATGTTTAACTAACTTTCGGGCGTTTCCTCTTCATCTGTTAGATTGTAAAAATAATTATGGAACGTATCTGCCATACAACTAAAACCAAAACTGCCGATTTTTTTTGGAAGTTGTGTTTTTACGACTGCTGCTTATGCTCAATCACACCATTGACGCAGTATTGTTCCAAGTAGACGACATTTTAAAACGTAAAAATAACATTATGTAAAAAATGATAAATACTCCAAGAAAAAAGAAGAAACCGAAAAACGGGTGGTCAGGTCTAACTGCTTCTTAGGACAAAGTCAAATCGAGAGATGGAATAAAAAATTTAAAAATCAATAATTGTTTATGTTTCAGTGTATGAAGTACATGATCTTATTTCGGGAGGCCCACTTTATTATTTATAACTTGTGTCCATTGATTTCGTCAAAAAAGCAATTCCGTGATTATTGTTGGGCTCTGACCTACGCTATGTTTACACTCTGCATTTCAGTCTGTTGCATTGTAGGTACTTACAATTCCGATCCTTACCCTGTGTTTTCTTGAGCACTTGTTACAATGTTACTTTGCAATAATTACGTTATTTAGGCAGCGCGACTTTTATAATTTTGCGTCCAATTATTTCCTTCAACAAAGGACTCGGCGACTAATGTACGCTCTGACCTAAGTTATGTTTACACTTTGCATTTCAGTCTGTTGCATTGTAGGTGCTTACAATTCCGATCCTTAACCTGTGTTTTCTTGAGCACTTGTTACAATGTTACTTTGCAATAATTACGGTATTTAGGCAGCGCGACTTTTATAATTTTGCGTCCAATTATTTCCTTCAACAAAGGACTCGGCGACTAATGTACGCTCTGACCTAAGTTATGTTTACACTTTGCATTTCAGTCTGTTGCATTGTAGGTGCTTACAATTCCGATCCTTAACCTGTGTTTTCTTGAGCACTTGTTACAATGTTACTTTGCAATAATTACGTTATTTAGGCAGCGCGACTTTTATAATTTTGCGTCCAATTATTTCCTTCAACAAAGGACTCGGCGACTAATGTACGCTCTGACCTAAGTTATGTTTACAAGCAGGTAAGTATATACCTCGATTGCAGTCTGTCCATACAGCTACAATATCTTAACAGTAAAATGGATTTCCGAGATACTAATATTAAAACGTTACCTTACATTAACTACATGACCTTATTTAAGAAGCCGGACTTTATGATTTATAATTTGCGTCCAATGATTTCGATCAACAAAGGAAGCCGGCGACGAATGTTAGCCTATGACCTACGCTATATTTAAATGCTGCTAAGTGTATACTCTGCATTGCAGTCTACGCATGTAGCTTCAATATACGATCCTTAACCTAAATTTTAGTGAGCCAAAGTGTTGCAATCACAATTTGCATTATTAATTATGTTACTTTATTTAGACAGGAACGAATTTATGACTTAGAGTTTGCGTCTATAGATTTCGTCAAACAAAGGAAGCTGACGAATAATGTTTGGCTCTGACCTACGCTATGTTTACAAGCAGGTAAGTGTATGCTCTGTAGATGCAGAAGGAGACTGTTAGATGTAGGTTTAATTTCCAATCCTTAACTTGGATTTGAAATTTTGTGAACAATAGTAACACAATATACGATCCTTTACCCAGCAATTTGTGAGGCAAAGTGTTACTATGTCAATTTGCATAATTACCCACGTAACATAATTTAAGCAGCCAGACAATATGATTTATAATTTACGTCTCATGATTTCATCAAAAAAGAAACAGGCGAATATGTTTGGCTCTGAATACTCTCTGTTTACACGTGCGCTGTATTGCAGTCCGGAGATGTACGTTAATTTCCGAACATTAACATGGTTATTTCGTGAGCAATAGTATTACAATATTACTTTACATTAATTACGTGACCTTATTTAGGCAGCTCGACTTCATGATTTATACTTTGGAGCTATTGATTTCGCGAAACAAAAGTAGTGGGCACTGATGTTGGTTTGGCTTTGACCTACGCTAAGTTTACATGTAGGTAAGTGTAAGCTTTGCATTGTAATCTGTTGAATATAGATGTCCGATATCTGATCTTCAAGCACGATTTTCGTGAGTTCTAGTATTACAATGTTACTTTGCATTAACTACGTGTCCTTACTTAAGCATGTCGACTTTATGTTTTATACTTTGGAGCTATTGATTTAGCGAAACAAAAGTAGTGGGCACTGATGTTGGTTTGGCTTTGACCTACGCTAAGTTTACATGTAGGTAAGTGTAAGCTTTGCATTGTAATCTGTTGAATATAGATGTCCGATATCCGATCTTCAAGCACGATTTTCGTGAGTTCTAGTATTACAATGTTACTTTGCATTAACTACGTGTCCTTACTTAAGCATGTCGACTTTATATTTTATACTTTGGAGCTATTGATTTCGCGAAACAAAAGTAGTGGGCACTGATGTTGGTTTGGCTTTGACCAACGCTAAGTTTACATGTAGGTAAGTGTAAGCTTTGCATTGTAATCTGTTGAATATAGATGTCCGATATCCGATCTTCAAGCACGATTTTCGTGAGTTCTAGTATTACAATGTTACTTTGCATTAACTACGTGTCCTTACTTAAGCATGTCGACTTTATGATTTATACTTAAGTCTATTGATTTCGTCAAACAACAAAAGTTGGCGCATATTGTTTAACCCTAACCTACACTTTGTTTAGGAGGAGGTAAGTGTGAGCTCTACTTTGGAGTCTGTGCATATAGGTTCTATAAACGATCCTTAACCCAGATTTTCGTGACCTAACTTAGGCAGTCACATTTTATGATTTATAACTTGCTTCTATAGATTCCATTAAATAAATGAAGCCGGCGATTAATGTTTGCCAATGACCAACGCTATGTTTACACGCAGTTAAATGTATACTGTATATTACAGTCTGTAGCATGTAGTCTTCAATCATTATTCTGGTTATTCGTGAGCCCTCGTGTAAAATAATATTAGGCTTTTTTCGGAAATCGGTAGCCCAACTTTATTATTTTTAACGAATTACTATAGATTTCCTCAAACAGAACAACCTGGCGAATAATATTTGGCTCTGATTTATGCCATGTTTACAAGCAGGCAAGCGTATGCCCTTCATTGCCGTGAGTTGCATGTAGGATTATAATCTTGTTATTTCGTGAGCCTTCGTGTTACAAAGTTAGACCTTATTTCGGTAGCTGACCTTATTATGTAAATCGAGTTAATATTGATTTCTTCATGCAAAAACAAGTCGGCGTATAATATATATATCCTATCCTTAACCTTGACTTTCGTAAAACCTCATGTTACAATGTTACCTTACATTAAATATGTGTCATATTTCGGCAGTCCGACTTTATTACTTATAACTTCATTGGGGTATTAAATATACAATATTCGTTAAACAATCCTTTAATCATTCAACAGAATTACTAGTTTCGACATATCAGGCATGTTATCATCAGATCCTTGGCCTTATTAGATTTTGTGTGTGGAAGTCGTCATGCCTTCGCATAGGATCTGTAACTTTTGCACGAAGGAAGCCTGTAAATGATGTTTGGCTCTGACCTACGCTATGTATACATTGCATGCAGTCTGTTGCATGTAGGTTTTATATCCGATCTTTATCCGGGATTTTCGTGAGCCCTCGTGTTATAATGTCCCTTGGATTAGTTACATGACTTTATTTTGGCAGCTCGACTTTTATTATTTATAACAGGTTATTATTAATTTTCTCATACAGATGTTGATGGGGAAATCACGTTTATAGGTCCTTTGGGATCTTTATTTATTGATTTGGGCGCCTTTTAAATTACATTATTACCTTTTATTGGTCAATTTGTGGTTCAACCTGTTGTATCTTCCGACCATCTGCCAATAATTGTTAAAGTTCAGATTAGTACATTCAGAAATATTGATATAAAGTTATACCATTGCCACCTAAATTAAAATGGAAATCTGATGCAGATACATATAAAATAAATGTTAAAATATAGTACTTTAGAATGAACAATTGACTAGTATCATTCACGAGTGTGCACATTCCAGTACTTTTAGTAATAACATTACTTTGAAGAAGGATTGGATGGATAAAGAATCTCTAAAAAAGCGTTCGGACGTATTTAAAATGTTTAAAATGTTCAGTAAAACGAATTCTACGTATGTATATATAAAAATCTATACCTACTTGGAATATAACAGACATTATAAAAACTTGTGTATGCAGAAAAGAAAATATATCGGGAAAGATGTACTATTATTAGTAATTTGACACTAAAAAATAAGGTGTAAAGACACTGCTGGTTTTTGGAAAGTAATTCTTTATTTCAAGAAGAAGGAATTTTTGACAAATATAAATATTTCTGTGAAGGCTTTGATTAATCATTTAAAAAATATATTAATGCCCGCAGTTGTTGTTAACAAGTTTTCTTATGTAGAACCTTAAGTATTAAATGATATATTTTAGGTACTTTTTACATATTAGGATTAAGCAATTTTTTACGTAAAGTGAAAGATAATAATGAAATTATAGAATTTCTTATGATTTTTTTCAAAAATGCTTCCGAAATATGTTCGAAGAAATTATTGTATCTGTACAACAGATGCTTTGAAAAGAAGAAGGTGCCGAATCAAAAATAAATTGTCAATAATATTTCCCCTATATAAAATAGGTAATCAAAGTGATGTTAAGAATTATCGAACCATATTATTATCTTTTGACAATCCAATTGGAAAGATATATGCAGGTCTTGTGTTAGGTAGGCTTTCATATTAATTTACTGAAACAATTTCAAGCTGGCTTTAGGAAGTTATATTCTACAGTGGATAATATTATCAGGATAAATTTAAGGGTAAAAAGCTAAAAAGTTTCGTCATTTTTGTGGATCGGTCTGCAGCATTCGACCGTATAGATAGGTATATACATTTTATTTTTGAAAAATGAATTTTTATTACCGGTACTTATATCAGAAGAGTTTGAATGTTATTATTTATTTCTTTTAAAAATAAATTGTTACTATGTGTTTCGTACGGAACCATTTAATTGTTGTTATTTCTAGTTTATTTATATAATATTGTTGTATATCATTTGTTTTTGGATTGCAAAATATACATTCTGTGTGCTTTTGTATTGCTGCTATGAAAGAGACAGTCAGAAATGATTATGAGTATTGTGTTAAATATACTTTTAAAATTTTATTTTGTACGGGTTGGAGTTAATATTATTATTAATTTCCCATACAGTAACTCAACAAATAATATTAGGTTTAAACCTACACCATTTTTAAACGCAGGAAAGTGTATGCATTGCCGTCAGTTGGATAGAGGTGTTACATTCGATAATTATCCTGGGATTTTTTGTGAGCCCTCGTGCTATAATGTTAGACTTTATTTTAGCTGCCACGCAGCTAGGCTCTGATCTACGCTATGTTTACATGCAAGAAGTGTATGTTCTGCATTGACGTCTCTTGCATGTAAGTTTTATATCCGATCATTATCTCAGCCCTTGTGTTTACTTTGCATTAATTACGTGGCCGTATTTCGACAGCCCGATTATATTATTTATATGGGGTTAATATTGATTTTGTCAAACAAAGCACGGTACCGAATTATATTTGGCCTTGACCTACACTATGAATTGCCGTCTGTTGGATGTAGGTATTATATCAGACTCATATCCTGGTTTTTTTTTTTAGCTCTTGTGTTACAATTTTACTCTGCATAATTTAAGGGAACTTATATCGGTAGCCAAACTTTATTATTTCTAACAAGTTACTATTAATTTTCTCAAACAAAGCAAGTCAGGTGAATAATGTTATGCTCTGACCTATGCAATGTTTACACGCAGGTAAGAGAATGTTCTGCATTGCAGTGTATTGTATGTAGGTTTCAATCATTATCCTGGTTATTCGTGAACCCTTGTGTTACTGTTAGGCTTTATTTCGGCAGCCCGACCTTATTATAAATAACAAGTTACTATTAATTTTCTCAAACAAAGCAAGTCAGGTGAATAATGTTATGCTCTGACCTATGCAATGTTTACACGCAGGTAAGAGAATGTTCTGCATTGCAGTGTATTGTATGTAGGTTTCAATCATTATCCTGGTTATTCGTGAGACCTTGTGTTACTGTTAGGCTTTATTTCGGCAGCCCGATCTTATTATAAATAACAAGTTACTATTAATTTTCTCAAACAAAGCAAGTCAGGTGAATAATGTTATGCTCTGACCTATGCAATGTTTACACGCAGGTAAGAGAATGTTCTGCATTGCAGTGTATTGTATGTAGGTTTCAATCATTATCCTGGTTATTCGTGAGCCCTTGTGTTACTCTTAGGCTTTATTTCGGCAACCCGACCTTATTATAAATAACAAGTTACTATTAATTTTCTCAAACAAAGCAAGTCAGGTGAATAATGTTATGCTCTGACCTATGCAATGTTTACACGCAGGTAAGAGAATGTTCTGCATTGCAGTGTATTGTATGTAGGTTTCAATCATTATCCTGGTTATTCGTGAGACCTTGTGTTACTGTTAGGCTTTATTTCGGCAGCCCGATCTTATTATAAATAACAAATTACTATTAATTTTCTCAAACAAAGCAAGTCAGGTGAATAATGTTATGCTCTGACCTATGCAATGTTTACACGCAGGTAAGAGAATGTTCTGCATTGCAGTGTATTGTATGTAGGTTTCAATCATTATCCTGGTTATTCGTGAGACCTTGTGTTACTGTTAGGCTTTATTTCGGCAGCCCGATCTTATTATAAATAACAAATTACTATTAATTTTCTCAAACAAAGCAAGTCAGGTGAATAATGTTATGCTCTGACCTATGCAATGTTTACACGCAGGTAAGAGAATGTTCTGCATTGCAGTGTATTGTATGTAGGTTTCAATCATTATCCTGGTTATTCGTGAGACCTTGTGTTACTGTTAGGCTTTATTTCGGCAGCCCGATCTTATTATAAATAACAAGTTACTATTAATTTTCTCAAACAAAGCAAGTCAGGTGAATAATGTTATGCTCTGACCTATGCAATGTTTACACGCAGGTAAGAGAATGTTCTGCATTGCAGTGTATTGTATGTAGGTTTCAATCATTATCCTGGTTATTCGTGAGACCTTGTGTTACTGTTAGGCTTTATTTCGGCAGCCCGATCTTATTATAAATAACAAGTTACTATTAATTTTCTCAAACAAAGCAAGTCAGCTGAATAATGTTATGCTCTGACCTATGCAATGTTTACACATCGGTAAGCGTAGGCCCTTCACTACCATCTTTTGCATGTAGGATTACTATCCCATCACAATCATGGTATTTAGTGAGCCTTCTTGTTACAATATCAAATCTTTTTTTGCGCAGCCCGACCTAATTATTTATAACAGGTTACTACTGATTTCCTCAAATAAAGAAAGTCAACTAATAATGTTTGGCTCTGACCTACGTTGTTTACAGCTATGCACATGAGTAGGTAAGTACATGTCTTACATTACTGTCCTGCACACAATCAATATATGGTTTGCATATTCCCTCATTTTACGTTATTACTTTGTATTAATTGCGTTACCTTATTTCGCCATCCTGACTCTATGATTTATTTATTACTAATTAGGTACTCTGACCTATCTTCTATTTTACAAACAAGTTTGTTATGTTCTAGCTAAACATTTATAAGGGACAATCAAAATGTATATAAAATTTGATGAAATTTAAAAAAAAAATATTTGTATGAAAATATGTATTCTATGGTAGTATGAATGGTCATTATCGCTACAGTCAAAACAGGAGAGGTTATTTTATTGGAGTTTTCAAAATCATGCATCTTATGGTTGTTGAGTTGAGCAATAAGAAACGTGTAATTTTTTTATTTATAATTTCAAATCAAATCAAAATACTGTATTTAGCTTGATGAATCATTGATTGATTTGATTTGAAGTTGAAAGGGCCATTTAAACCAGCCTTGACACCCTACAAATGGCCTATTGTCCAACTAAAGCCTCCTCATTCTAGCTTAGCAGATTTGTTCCCCTAAACAGTTTAAGTAATCCACTAACTATTTCATCCAATGATAGTTCCCCAGGAATTTGAAATCCAAAAACCTTTCACCTCTTATTGGGCAATGGTCTGCGGTGTCCTCACCCTTCCCACACAGTTTCGTCCATTATTCCTACCTTGTGCAAGTACACTCTCAGGCCACAGTGTTCCATAATTTGTCTTAGTTGTCCCCTACCTTGGGTCATTATTGTCTTTTCAGGACTACCTGAAGGGATGTTCTTAATAATGATTTACTATGTGAATGCCCCTTAAGGCTTCCCCATCTTTGTCAGTGTTTTACATAAACCCACCTGTTTATGACCATTTTGGCCAGACACACAGATATTCCTACAGCTGAATCAGATCCTACAAACTCTGATTCAGAGACCCGTTTAGCTGGATTGTCTACCTTCTCCTTACCCTCAACTCCCTTATGTCCCAGCAACACAGTTCAAAGTTCCCGGTTTTCTTAGAATAAAGTATTGAGGTTCTCTTGGCATTCCCATAACGGCTTAGATTTTATTGTAGTGCCTGCAAGTAATTTGGTGATAGATATACTTCTAACTTTCGGGCGTTAAATACAAGTGGAAAATCGATACATATACATATTAGATTGACGAAATTATGATTTCCAAGATTATTGAGAACCTGATTTAAAATGTGAAGCTAACAATTTTAATATCGGCTGGAACATGCAACAGGATAATTAATTCTTAAATTACACTTTTGACATGTTTTTTTTTCTTCTATTTTTTATTTGTTTACTCTTTACAATTCTTATAGGATAAATCTGCAGTACAATTTTTATCCAATTCATAATCTAATAAGAGATCCGATTGTTAACTGAAAATAATAAAATGTTTGGCTGTGAAAAAATAAAATAAATATTTAATAAATAAATAGTTAAATAAATAAATAAAAGGTAAATTTGAAAAATTGTACAAATTTTTCCACTCATATCTTTCAACTTGGCAACACTCAGAGCATTAGGACTGGCTGGTACCTGCCATAGGCCACCCGCATTGGTTACCTACTGTGCTTTACTTGATCAAACTTTCGTTTATTTAATTTGATATTTTAAAATATTTTTATTCTACACTTCTTTAAAAGAAAAATGAGACCAAACAATATATAATTTACTTTAATAGAATCCAAAATCAACAAAGTTTGCTACAAAATGAATAGCAGTATGATGACTAATAAGTGGGAATAAACATCACTATCATATATCTTTATCGAAAAATATGTACTTTTCAATTTTAATGAAACCAAGGAGCACAATATAATAATAATATTATAAAACACAATTTGTACTTTAATATTTACATTGTCATAAGCTGTGTATGAATAAATATGTATTAAAACGGTAGTATTGGCATTTACACAATTTAGATTTTGTTAGAACATTTGCTCATCTAAGCAATGTACAGAGAATATTGTTGAAAACAGCAAAAAATGCTCATTTAGTACTACAGTATTTAAATATTTGTAAATAAAATAATTGTTGATTTTGGGCTATAAATCGATAAATTATACTTTGTTTGGTCTTATTTTTCTTGTAAATTATGTGTAGAATAAAAATATATACTAGATTTTATTTTCAAATATCAAATAAAATAAATAAAAGTTTTATAAAGTGAAGCTCAGTAGGTGACACATGGACTTGGGGGTTAGGTGACCAGATACCCTAATCCTCTGCACTTGTGCGAGTGAAGAGACCTTTTGCCCAGTTTGATAGTAGTAAAAAGTCAAAAACTAATTGTAACACGTCAGTTGGCTGTCTGGGTATACTGTCTTTCTGTGCAATTACGAAGTCTAATTTCTGAATTAATTGATAAAAATATTCAACAAAAACTAAGGAAAAAGGGCAAGAATTCACCAGATGTACCCCATAAGAAATGATCGCGAAAAACGCAGATAAGAACAAAACACTTTCTTTTTTATCTTGTAAACATCCATTTAAAACCATGGAAAAAAAAGTATTAAATTGTCTCTTTTAATCATTTCTACTGGGAAATATAGCCTCACCAGTGATTCTTTAATATACTTATGACTTATATAAAATGAATAACAATAATGTTGAAAAAAATTACCTTAAATCAGTTAAATATTATCACCTTATCGTCACCATTACCTGTAAACAAAGAAAATGTAAATACATTAGAAACAATTTTATATACAAATATGTATATATTATATTTTACTATAAAATCATATAAAACCAAATAGATAATAACGGATTATTAGCTAATAATAGGGCAGTGATATTATTATTTCCTTCAATGGTAGTTAGTAAAAACAACTTTGTAAGTATTTTTCGTTTTCGCCAGTAGGAGGACATTTTTCTACAGCTTTCATATCTTCTCCCCCCCCCCAATAATGCTACATATACTTGTAAATTTTAAGATTTTAATCATTATTATAATGCAACAAAGGCTTATCCCTCTTTTTTTGTGTTGTTTAAAGGCGAACAACCTCTCGGTCATCATGGTCTTACAAATAATAATAATAATAATAATAAAGACTCCTAGCTCTCGAATATTCTAATAGCGTCATGGTCGGAAAAGAACAAGAGTTGGTTAAGAAAGACTGGATAGGAAAGATGAAAGAGAGGGATTTCACCCAAGTATACATGAAAAAAGTTGTAGATCGAGCTAGGTGCCCTCGGGATTGCCAAACCCGTACTCAATAAAGGGAACCCCTGATGGTAACAAAACCTCATAACGAACACAAATTCTCTCAGAGAAGATTATAACCGTTTATGAAATCAACGTGATGAGATCAATCGAAATACCAAATTTAGAGATTTAAGCTTATTGTCAATCTCATATAGATGTGTAAATTTAGAAAATGATATTGAACCAAAGACAGAAAATTCATTGTTAAAGACTGAAACCATATCGTTTCAAATTTTGGATACGTTTTCCAAAAGTATTCGGAACTATAGTGTAGGTACTAGAGCTTGTAGAAAGATCTAAAACACTATGTGCAAACATTGATCAAACTTTATTATGCGTACAGAAACATAACTAATATGAAAGCACGTGTTTTTAAATTTGCTTAAAAATTCAAACTTAACCCGACAAAATACATGAATATTAGTGTCATTGTCAGACGAAGACTAATAGATTTTTTTCATATCTTTAGAGCCTATTCTAATTTTATGGCGGTTTAGATCAAACTATAACAATTCAAGAGGTTACCTATCTTAAATCAAACTTCAAAAGTTTAACTTATTAAAAAAAAAAAAAAGTTCGTAAATTATTGGACGACACCGACTGTACTTTAACCAACGTGATTTGACCAAAATATAATCATTCCGTGAGATATCTATCCCGTAACAAATATCAATATTTGAGTCGTTCTGAGATAACAAATGCCAGAGACAGACAGATTGGATTCCGAACATGGTCTAAATAAATGTGATCTTCCTATTTAAAAACATTTAAAATTGCTATGGAATTTCCGCATCACCACAATATTTGCCTTACCAGGTATTTGATAAATAATATGCCCCTTTTCTCTTTTAGAATAATATCGTGTGACAGCAGTCAAACTTTTTCTACATAATTCATAAATGCATAAGTTTGTGATATTAAATTCCATGAAGCTCGAAAATGTCTTTGGATCGCAAGAATCGATGTTAATAAGTTCGACATTTAATGGCGGAGAAAAGCTTTTCTAGGGTTGGTTTAGATTAATAATGTTGTTTTAAAAATATATATATAAATTATCAAAATTTGACCGGCAATAATTGGAGCTTAAAAGAAAATCAATATTTTGTATTTTTTTCTTACAGCATAGGTATTTTTTTAAATTATAAAAAAGAGGAAAAACAAGAAAGCCTATTCCATATTTTCAAAAGTTATCATATACCGAATTTGGTATCGGTTAAGCTGTTTAGATTCGCACAAACATAATTTTCAAATAAACTCAGGGAGACTAAATGACTTGCACTTTCTACACAGCTCATATTTCAAAGTCGAATGTGCACACTAAAGCTAAGGAAAGTGTAATAAATCCTGTGTGACCTTGACACAAAACTTTCTAGACTCTACTGCATTGTAGCGATGACCTTGGTCGGGGAAGTTTCCATAACAAGAAACCCAAGTTCCAAGTAGTCTCTTCCGCTCCCAAATTCCAGGAATATTTTGATGTCATTGCACATTTACCATAAACAATATACCAGTGTCTGTGTTTTGGTGTAGTTGGTTACTCTATTAATTCTATTTGAGAAATCGGAATTTTGTGTTTTTTATGCCAGGCACCAACAAATTTTGAGTTTTCCAAAATATGAAAAAGATCTGTGCTGATTTAGAAAATGCAGCAATGTACAAATTTGAACAATTACCGAATTTCAGCGCTATCTACCAAACAGTTTAGTGGACAGACGAAGAGACGTCAAGCTAGACAAGCTAGACGTCATTCGAATAACCAGGTTGCTGGGCTTGGGTGAATCTTACTAAATCTGCGGTGATGTCAATATATTGGGAAGGGGGATTTCTACTCTTAGTAAATACCAATGAAAATAACAGTTTAATAAATGTATCTCTTCAAAAACCCCAGAAGAAAACGGACAGAGACTAAATGAAGTTAAAAGTTGTCAGTTTGAAATTTGTATTCTTGACTCTTTTAATTTTAGGAAAAAATCATAATATTTTCCTTTATTGAATTTTGTTTTATCTCGAAACAGTACAAAGTAAACAAAAATGTTTGTATATTTCAATGAGTTTATTTATTTTGTATTCAAAATCTTGTTTTAGAAAAAAAATAATTTGTGTATATTTTTTAAACAAAATTATTTTTCATAGCTTTATGAAAATTTTCGACAAGATCTACAAATTTTAATATCACATTATTTTAACATTTTTAACAAAATGTAATTTTTGAGGTGAGGCTTCCTGTGACAGATTTTTCTGAGACAGAAATACGTCATAGAAATCATTCGCTCAGAGAAGACCTCAGAGTTTTCTCTAACCGAAAATTAGTATAAATTAATAGTAAAGACTCTTAGAGCCAAGAAAAGATGTCTCGGTAAAAAGAAGAATTCGGTCACCGAAGAAATTTTTATTGTTTTTCGGTCAAAGAAGATTCGGCCAGAGAAGAAGACGAGTTAAGACTTTCGGTCAGAGAAGAAAACGAGTCAAGACTTTCGGTCAGAGAAGAAAACGAGTTAAGACTTTCGGTCAGAGAAGAATTTGGTCACAGAAGACTCGGTTAGAGAAGAAAACGAGTTAAGACTTTCGGTCAGAGAAGAATTTGGTCACAGAAGATTCGGTCAGAGAAGAAAACGAGTTAAGACTTTCGGTCAGAGAAGAAAACGAGTTAAGACTTTCGGTCAGAGAAGAATTTGGTCACAGAAGATTCGGTCAGAGAAGAAAACGAGTTAAGACTTTCGGTCAGAGAAGAAAACGAGTTAAGACTTTCGGTCAGAGAAGAAAACGAGTTAAGACTTTCGGTCAGAGAAGAAAACGAGTTAAGACTTTCGGTCAGAGAAGAATTTGGTCACAGAAGATTCGGTCAGAGAAGAAAACGAGTTAAGACTTTCGGTCAGAGAAGAATTTGGTCACAGAAGATTCGGTCAGAGAAGAAAACGAGTTAAGACTTTCGGTCAGAGAAGAATTTGGTCACCGAAGATTCTGTCAGAGAAAATGATTCATTGTAAAACGTGTTGGATTTGAAGGGGATATTATTTTACACGAGTATATTAATTGCCAGAATCGCATGGTCTCGCCTTAGAAAACTTTTTTCAACACATACACAATTCTTTGATAAAACCTTACTTAACCTAACTTTCTTAATTTACTTAGTTTCTGCCATAAACTATTAACCCAACTTAACCCAAAATCTAAATTTAATTGAAATCGTATTTTTAATGACAGCGGTAAATGTTATTTTTAAATCTCACTAACCTTTACGAAATTGGTGCAGCTGATTTTGAGAAATTTCGTTTTGTGGTTATTTACCTATAATTTACAAACCGACATTCTTTGGAGAGATAGCGATAAATACTTTTTTGGGGAGGGGGTTCTTAGGGGATAGATTTCAGCAATAGTAATTTTTTAAATTTTTTGTCCTATGGGAGGAATCCCCGAAGTTTTAAGTTACATATAAAATGAGGGATGGCAAACATATGCTCACACACCAAATTTGACTGAAATTTCAGCACACTCATTTAGGCTTTAAATTATTCAGAGCACTGCAAAGAGGACAGATATCATTTCCAAGAAATCACTTATTTGGGTTCAGGAGACCTCAAAACTGATTTACAACTCTACATCGAATTCTTGACCCATAACGAAACTTTCTCTTTACTACATATATATGTGAAAATGTAAACAAATATCTTTAATTTGGTGATTCATTTGGCAAGATGCAAAACACATTATCTTTCCCCCTAGAATGTATATGTGACCCAGTAAAGCCCAACATACAGTAAATAAAATTATATAATTACACTTCATTTTGAAATCTCATTATAACAACAAAATGAATGCAAGGATAATCAGGTGCATACAAAATCAATTATAAAAATACACGACTGCTTCCTAATACATAAAAAGCATGAACTAACTAGATATGTATAAATGTCAACCAAGTTATGCAAGTAAGTTATACGATGTAAAGATTGTTTGACTTTATGCAAGACGGCGTAACAAGTACAACAAAGGAGCGGTCCACAAGGAAAAAGTATTAATTTGAGAAGCCAAGACTGTGTAAGTTATTGTAACGTTTAATTATGTGATGAATAAAGCATCGGTTACTTAACTTGGAGGGATGAATTGTTATGAACATAGGGTGGCAGAAAAGTGAGGTTAGGTCATAATAACTGTAGGTGTTCCGCCAGTTTTGGTGCAGTAATAGAAAATAAACTGTGCAAAAACATTGTACTCATTTTCTCCCACAACCATCTATAAAATCAAATACTAATCAAAAACAATATTTACAAAAAATGTTAACATACACGTGAAAAAAAAAAACTTTATTACTATTCAATGGTTTTTTGAGGAGATAAGTTAGAAACTTTTAAACATTTTGCGAAATTGTTATTTTATTTTGAGATATAAATTTTGTTTAGAAATATATTTGAACACAGCTGTTTCTGGTTATACCCCTACACTTAAATATTTATTTAAATCGGGCAAAGTTCATTTTTTATTTTGTCAATTATTCCTAACGTTGTTTCGTTTTGTTTTATGTCAATTATTCCATAATGTAATTTTTTTTTCAATTATTCCTTAAGAGTATTTTGTTTTTTGTCAATTATTCCTTAAGAGTATTTTGTTTTTTGTCAATTATTCCTTAACAGTATTTTGTTTTATGTCAATTATTCCATAATGGTATTTTTTTTCCAATTATTCCTTAACAGTATTTTGTTTTTGTCAATTATTCCTTAACAGTATTTTGTTTTGTGTCAATTATTCCATAATGGTATTTTTTTTCCAATTATTCCTTAACAGTATTTTGTTTTTCTCCAATTATTCCTTAACAGTATTTTGTTTTGTCAATTATTCCATAATGGTATTTTTTTTCCAATTATTCCTGAACAGTATTTTGTTTTTGTCAATTATTCCTTAACAGTATTTTGTTTTTGTCAATTATTCCTTAACAGTATTTTGTTTTGTGTCAATTATTCCATAATGGTATTTTTTTTTCCAATTATTCCTTAACAGTATTTTGTTTTGTCAATTATTCCTTAACGGTATTTTGTTTTTGTCAATTATTCCTTAACAGTATTTTGTTTTGTCAATTATTCCTTAACGGTATTTTGTTTTTGTCAATTATTCCTTAACAGTATTTTGTTTTGTGTCAATTATTCCATAATGGTATTTTTTTTCAATTATTCCTTAACAGTATTTTGTTTTTGTCAATTATTCTTTAACAGTATTTGGTTTTGTCAATTATTAAATAATGGTATTTTTTTTTCAATTATTCCTTAACAGTATTTTGTTTTTGTCATTTATTCCTTTAACAGTATTTTGTTTTGTCAATTATTCCATAATGGTATTTTTTTTTTCAATTATTCCTTAAGAGTATTTTGTTTTTGTCAATTATTCCTTAACAGTATTTTGTTTTTGTCAATTATTCCTTAACAGTATTTTGTTTTGTCAATTATTCCATAATGGTATTTTTTTTTTCAATTATTCCATAACAGTATTTTGTTTTTGTCAATTATTCCTTAACAGTATTTTGTTTTATGTCAATTATTCCATAATGGTATTTTTTTTTCAATTATTCCTTAACAGTATTTTGTTTTTGTCAATTATTCCTTAACAGTATTTTGTTTTATGTCAATTATTCCATAATGGTATTTTTTTTTTCAATTATTCCTTAACAGTATTTTGTTTTTGTCAATTATTCCTTAACAGTATTTGGTTTTGTCAATTATTCCATAATGGTATTTTTTTTTCAATTATTCTTTAACAGTATTTTGTTTTTGTCATTTATTCCTTAACAGTATTTTGTTTTGTCAATTATTCCATAATGGTATTTTTTTTCCAATTATTCCTTAACAGTATTTTGTTTTTGTCATTTATTCCTTAACAGTATTTTGTTTTGTCAATTATTCCATAATGGTATTTTTTTTTTCAATTATTCCTTAACAGTATTTTGTTTTTGTCAATTATTCCTTAACAGTATTTTGTTTTATGTCAATTATTCCATAATGGTATTTTTTTTTTCAATTATTTCTTAACAGTATTTTGTTTTTTTCCAATTATTTCCTTATTTTGATTTTTGTCAATTATTCCATTATGGTATTTTATTCAATTATTCCTTAAGAGTATTTTGTTTTTGTCAATTATTCCTTAACAGTGTTATGTTTTATGTCAATTATTCCATTATGATATTATTTTTTCAATTATTCCTTAACAGTATTTTGTTTTACCCATTCCATTATGTTATTTTTTTAAATTATTCCTTAAGAGTATTTTTGATTTTTTCCAATTATTCCTTAATGGTATTTTGTTTGTTTACATGAAATTGTACACTTGTGTAGGTGGGCCATTAATTTTCACGTTTCACGTATTTGAACGGAATCATTACAGTCAATTATTTAAAAATTTTGTGTTTTGTAACAAGTCGATGGCAGATTTTTCTTTGTTTTGTTTTACGAATAACTTGTGGAACCGGCATTTTGTGGGAAATGGTGACTAACGACTTTTATGTAGGTCCTTAACAAAGTTAAAGGTTACAATTTAGTAAATGTTTATCAAAAGAACTAAATTTTAGAAAATTGAAATTTTGTCTTATGACAGATACTAACAAATTTTGAGTTATAAAAGAAACAAAACAAAAAAGTCTCTAAATATGCTTAGATAATGATCAAACTTTGTCCTCTAGGTTTGGCTGTAAAACACTTCACAGACGACAGAGAGGGGAAAGTTGGGTTCAGAGACTTTCAAAACTGATATTTCTACGAATAATTCGACATTAATGTTTTGAACCATCATATAACATTCTATCTATACTGCTTTATCATTTAAAATATTAAATATATTATTCCGGACATTAGCTAGAACATACGTTAATGATTTAAAAAATAATAACCTTTTAAAAACTTGTAACGTATTCCTTTTGTGGACTATTTTTGGGAGACCTGATTACAGATTTGACAATACGAGCAAGCGTGCCCTCGTTCCAACTTGGATTTTAAACTTATAAAAATAATCTTAAACATTATTTAGAAAATTATAATTCATCATTAGTGTATTTCTGTTATTAATTTATCTGGAAATCAATACAACATTACTGTTAAACATAATTAGCTACGTTATTCGAAATGAAATTATTACTAAAAACCAAAAACAATTTCTCAAAAACTACCTCTAAATGCCCTAAAATAATTAATGTGTATTCTAACTTAAAAGAATTTTTTTGTCTATTAAGAAGTTCTAATGAGGGTATGTTTCATTATATCGCCGAGTTTTCAGTGAATATATAAAAAATGTAGAAAAAATAGACTATTAGGAATTTAATTATACAGTAATTGAAAATATATTAGTTCTAATAAGATAGGACAAAGTAAGTAGAAACAATTTGTATTACAATGTTCACGTAAAGTTATTTGAGAGCTCTGTGAGGGTTCCGGAAGACCACGCGAATGTGTTCCTCAGCCACAGAACATGATTATCCCACTAATTCTTGAATTATATTAATGTCTTATTGTGTGTTTTATTTCAACCACGTGCTACGTAACAGCTTAAGAATATGTGCTAAATAGCATTTTACAGAAATTTGGTCAGGGACCAAAAAAAAAAATTAACCAGTGGCTCAGCCAGAACTTTGGTACAGAGAGTTTACTTAGGAAATCGCCCAAGGCAGTATTGGAGGGTCCTCTTCTTCCGAGAAAAAAATTGTAGATTTAAGGCCAAATGACATTTTCAAACTGTCAATAAAAGTTAGAATTAAATTATTAAAAGTTTTTCCAAATCATAATATAGTAGTTTTATTATTATAATTTTAAATAATCGGCCAACTTCTTAAATTAGATACCGACCGGTTGATTATTATCTTACTTCCTTGCTATATCATAGAATGGGCGAGGCTGTTCTTACAAGAACTCAGGAAATCACATACGACTAAAACTTCAACAAGGTCGCGGCTGGTTGACAGTTTTCTCGGAACATGGGTGAAGGGAAAATCAGAATAAGTGTTGTGACAATTGATGTAGAAGTGGAAACAAAAACAGTTTAAGCACAACACAAAACACAATAGAGTGGAACATTGAGGCCAAGGAGAAAGTATGACACTGCTGGTATAGAACCATCATTGTTACATCTCAAACTTGTCAACACATTTAGTTCTAGGGATCTTATCCTCTTTTGTCTTGTACGTTTGCATTACTGTATATGTACACCCATCTCCTGTGTTTTACATTTTCGTACATTACACATATCTCCTCCTCTTTCTTTTGGTTGTACGTTTACATAGTACATACCTGGCACGCTTTTTTAAAAGCTAATTGGCTTTACACTCATCCCTTTTCTTATTTTATATTATACATATTTCCCCCTTCTTTTTGTTATTATACTAGATTCTACTAATTCTTTTTATACATACTTCCTCCTTCTTATTTTTTGTTATAGATTTCATTGTGAATAGGTAAAACGACGTCTCTTTATACTATTAGATAGATAGTACACTTATCCCTTTTTACTTTTTATTGTAATTGATTGAGACTCGTCTCTAAGGAAGAGTAGTGCATTGAATACCATCATGTAAAGAAGTTTCTACGTTGACATTATGATTTACTTTCTGTTAAATGGGGTGTCACTGATTCACTTTAACGGGATCTACAAAATAAATATAATTTTTGACATTCATGAGTTATGTGCGCAAAGTAAAAATAATCTTCCACAACATGGCATATAACTATATAATCAGCAATCTAAAAATAAGTATAAAATTGAATTACTACTAATTACAACTTTGACATAAAACTAAATCATTTCTAAGTGATTATAAATTGGCTGATTGACATGGGATAAGCTCTGATTTGATCGTTTAGTTTAATAGATAACGATGGTATTTTGAAGAGAGAGAGATTGAGAAAGAGAGAGAGAGAGAGGGGGGGTTATTTTAATGTAATATGTACAAATAAATATTAAAATTAACAAAAGGAGGTAGGATTCAAAGGTAATTGACTGACAAAGGGTTTTGATAAAAACTTTCAATACGTCAGATCATAAATTGATGGAATTACAAAAGAGTAAGAAGATTTGATTTATAAGAACTTTTAACAGATTTATTTTTAATTGTAAGATTGACTACTGTTTTATTTTCTAATTTGTTATATTACGATGTTATGTAAACACAGATAATTAGCATTTGACTTCGGAGGTTAGAGGAGGAGGTAGAAGTCGTTTGCACAGGTTGAAGCCCTGTATTGGTGTTGGATTTTTCCATGTGTTACGTTACTCAACCGTTTTTACGCTAACGAAGATAAAATAAAGACGTTAAGAAAAAAATACTAAACATATAACTGCTCATTTTGTGCAGCTTAGAGAACTAAATAGTTTATTTCGTTAAAATAAAATAATGCTTTCTATAAATTAATTGTCAGCGTATTTACCGAGTATCTCTCTCTCTCTCCCTCTCTCTATATCTCTCTCTCTCTCCATCCATCCATCCATCCATCCATCCACCCATCCATCCATCCATCCATCCATCCATCCATCCATCCGAGTCCCTATCTTAGTACTCTTCCCTTCACTTATATTTTCTTTACATTGTGTATAATTCTTAATTCCGTTTTCCCGTCAACTAAGTTTGATTTTTTAAATATTCTAAATACAGTACTGGTAACTCACTCTAGCCTATATCATTTTGTCTCTTTTTCCTTACTTTTTGTTTCTCAGTATTAACTACTTGTCCTCAGATAAACAATTACAGTAAATGCAGATGTGACGGACCACCTATTGAGAGCATTAAACTTTCATCTTTCTGCAGGTCGTGTCATCTTGATTGCGGCAATGGCGGTCTCATAACTTTAGTAATAAACTAATGCAATCCGTTGTAGTTTGTCTAAACATTAGTCAAGTTGTTCTACCATGTGTGTGTATAGACGACGCGACGCAGCAGAACATATTATATATTTTTACGAAATAATAAATCACTCAATTAACCCTCCATACTGACGGATACAGAACCCAAACGGTTACGCGTAACAAAAACAATGTACCCTTATGATTCCAGAAAAAAAATTAAAATTGCCCAAAATCATAATAAAATCGGGTCATAAAAATGAGCTCCTAATTTATTATTTATTACAAAAAAAAACTTTTCTCGTATTGAATATTTCTTGACTTAATCCTTGAGGTAGTTACATTAGAATCTGTATTAAATGAAATGCAGAAGATCATAGAAATAAAACGTTATTAGCGAAAAATAAATATACGCCCGATTTTTTTTACATGTTTGAATTTATTTGTAGTATTTGTAGCATTGATTACAGATATATCGGTGCCGAATTTTATTGAAATATGTATAATAGCTTCCGATGAAAATTAACCACAGAACATCAAATGTTTTTTTCTTTTTCCTTCTTTTCTTTTTTTTTTTTAATTTTTTAAAATTTTTTTAAATCTAGAGTGTTGCCAAGATACAAATACTGTAGCAAATTCTGTTATTGGTATAAATTCGATGAAATATTGATTTCCAAAAAATCTTATTAAAAAATTGTTTAACAGGCAATTCCGTTTCAAAATGAGGATTTCAAAATAAGAGGAAATTTGAAAACATGTTGGGTTCATTTTTAGAGATCAATTTGGGTTTAACAATATAACCAAAATATTTTAGGCTTGAAGACGATTTAACAGTAAGTACCCTCAAGAAACATCAAGAGTGGTTGTCATGGGGCTTAAGTGCGGGCGAATAACACTAAACGGACTACGATAAGTGACGTCACTTCCTCAACCGGAAGCTATTTTTCTACTAATTTAAATCAGCGAAACATCACCTACTACAGCGGCGGAGAAAATGATAACTTATGGAATCGAAAGCTTTTGTACAGTAGCTTCATACTAGGATTGTGTCTGGTGTAAGGGGCGTGTTCTCCCTTCTACTTGCTTCCCTAGTCTGACTTGACGGTACAGCCCATTCCAAGAAAACTAGGCACACACATTACTGCTTAGTTACATTTAATTCTTAAAGTTACAACTTCGTGACAAACTTTCGTAAACGTTTTATTCTTATTTACACCGATAAAAGAAAGGAAAGTAGGGTACGTGTTTACACAGAAGCATTTGAAGTCTATATATTTTTTTATTTAGGTTGTACCGTTGAAAGTAAACGAAACAAAGTGTGGGAGCGCCTTTTTTCCTCTTCAACCCCAGACACATTCCTACCTATCGTTCTTAGAGGATCTTTTCCTGCATATTTTCAACTACTTGATTATCCAGTTGAACTACTAAGTTCATTCAGGTATTTTCAACAATATTAACATTACCTTATCATTTAAAAAAAATAAAATAAAAAGCTATATTAAATAGTTCATTAAGCATATTTTTTGATGATTTATTTACCACCAATATGATATTTGAATTTTGACAGCTGAGTACTATGATTTAATTTTGCATTCAAGCGCATAGTTATCCGACGTTATCTACCTACCAGTGGTTCTATTATTTGCTGCCGAATGCAGTCATGACGCATGGAGGGCAGAGTACATAGTGTGGCGTATTATTATTTTATTTGATACATAATAATATTTGTTACGTTCAAGATTAACTCACATACAAGTGCGAATTTCCTCTTAAAATACACCCATTCCAGCCTCCCTAATAGTAAAGCAAGACTTGGGGACATCTAATGAGCACTGAGCATGATCTCCCAGGAAAAAGTTCATTATTTGTTCAAATTTTACATTTAGATTTACGATTTTACCAAAAGATGAACAAGTAAATAAGTAATGCAATAACAATCAGATAACTTTTACTTTTTTAAGAAAGTATACGAATTTCTACATATTTATAAGATTCCTTAAACTAATAACTTCACGATTTGTTAATTTTATTCCATATCACCACACAAGCAAAGGGGTAGGTTGTTATTGCATTCTCCCCATGTTTAAAATACAACAATGAGTGAAACCTCTGAAACCGGGCAATTAGTACTCCGAACTGTAAATCAAGGGCGACAAGAACATCGGGTCCAACTAACGGTACAATCTACAATCTTCGGCAACCACCTGATCTGTCCGTCTGTCTACATATATTAATAATCCACCTCTAAAGTTATTATACTAGATGCTTAATTAAGATCCTTCGGTTAGATAATAGTGAGGGATTTACCATAGACTACTTGCTTGTTATAACTGGAAACAAATTCAACATTTACATTGTTAACTTTGTCTAAATTAAGAAATTTGTCACGGAGGACTTATCAGGATGTAAAAATAGATTTTAACGTAATCACTGACAGAAAAATCATGGTTATATTCGTTATAAGTAGAAGTTTATCACTAGCCCTGGAATATCTAATGAGTATGTCTATATGCGAACTGTGAATAGTTGACATTATCCGGGTCATATTTGTTTATCTAAATATATTTATAAATATGGATTTAGGGAATGGGCATTTATGAAACGCATATGTAGGCTTTCGTGAATTTTGCAATTTTATAAAAATCGATTCAGCGGATTTTCAGGAATAAGGTAACTAATGTAAACCAATAGGTCTGGTAAGGGTTTAAGGGTTTTCATTAAATCTGTACTTCTAGCAGGCAACAATTTACACGAAATTTCAGTGGGCACGAAATTTTGTTAAATGTTAGCACAAACTGAAAATACAGTGGATTTATCTAACTAAATTAAAATTTTAAATGCCTATTTTGGGCTATATGACTAGTAGTCTACACTATTTTGTTCACTATTTTTTTGCTCAAATTGCACTGAAGGGTATAATTTAGGTTAAATTCCATTTAAATCTATTTAAATTTTGATAAATTTAGAATCGAATGCAGTAAAAGACCTTCACACATCTTCCAGGAAAACATGAATATAACATTTAAACACTAGCCTACCCTAAATTCTTTCGGTCGTTTCTAACTAGAAATTGTCTTGTCTTACCTGTACTGTTAATCTTTCAATCTACATTTTGACATACATGGATATATGTTTCAATATATGTATAAATGTACACACACACGCACACGAACGTGTATATAAGATATAAGACTTCAGATATAAGACGAAACGTTTTACAACAAACAAAAAAAGATTTTAAATTGTAGACCTATATAAACGAATGTATAAGGTTATATGAGACGACTGTTTTTAATGAAATATATTTCCGATCCGTACAAACCCTGGCCAAACTCCAAACTCACCGAATTTGTGATTTTGTGGATAAGAAAAATCGACCGACCAGAGTTCTTTTGGTAAAATGGTTGTCAAAACTATAAAAAAGCTGGAATCAACAATTTTTGTGTAAAATTTATAATTGGTGTGCTGTTTTGAAGTTTTGTAGATTTTTTTACGCTTAGACTTTAAAAAAAAATTGTTTTATTGGCTTATTTTTATTTCTCTGCCGAAAACGTTTAATATAACTTTAAAATTTAGAAGTTGTTTTCTTACAGAAATGTGATAAATTTTCTTTAAGATTCATAGAATATTTTAATTTTTGCTTTACACATAGACACAAGAACTTTAAAATGATACATCTTCCAGTTCTCTAACATAGATGTAGTTCTTTACAATTCAATGGGGCGGATTTGGCTTACTACATTTTATATATACTGTATAAAGGACTGCTTTTTAAGGAGGTAAGTTTGAATTTGACACCGATTGTTATGAACTTTTTCTTAAATTCATCAACTTTCCCAAATAAATTAAAAATTCTGAAATGATAAGTTTATTCTATTTTATCAGAGACGGGGGTTGGCAAACGAGGAATAAAAAGTTATGAGTGTCAGTCATGGTTGAAACAAAAATGTATAGATTTTAAAATGTTTAATAGAAACCTATATTATTTTTAAATCGACATTGATAGAAAATAAATGTATGACGATTCTAATCTAGAGTGTTATTAAATAACCCCTGTAATCAAAATGTGTTATTAATCAAAAAGAATACAAAAATATTACAGTAAAATCCAAGATGATAATTCCTAATTAGAAAAAAAATTTTTAACCATACACAATGTATTTATGTACATTATAATTCAAATAATAATTTTTCTAAAATATTACATGTTCCAGATGTTATCACATGTTTATGGTTGTATCGGAATACTGACATTTTGTTTTTAAACCTAAAAAGCAGTTCAAAACATCATATACGTAATCAAAATCCTAATTACCTATGTATGTGAGTTAATACAATTTTTAGTTTTTCATAAATTGTATAAAGAAAATCTAAAACAAAATTTGTCCTTTTAAAAAATTGTCAACGAATTTGAGACTTATAAATAAATGCTTTTTTAAATATTGTATGTAATTTCAAATTATTATCGTTCTGGCAACCAGCAACACAACGAGATGCTTTTACATTAAGTTCAAACACTCTAAAATGATAAGTCAAATGGTTAATTCAACAATTATTATTCTACTGGTGCGATCATTTAAAAAATTTAAGTTACACTAAATCTAGTGATAAAATCATATTTGGCGTCCTAAAAAACATGATAACACGGAGTTTCATTCAAATTTGTACCATAGATAAGAAAGATAACCATTACATCACCATTTTGAATTTTAAAGGGATGCAAATCGAAGGTTGTATAATAAAGGACTATATTTTATCACCGATGAATTGAAATTGCATAATTGTTACATTTAAGGAATGTCATCCTTGTTATACAATAATGAGCAAGTCCCACGTAAACCAAAGTTAATGTATGCAAAGCTTGAATAATAAAGTGTAAATTTGTTAACACAGAAAAGTTAAAAAGCATAAAGTTTTTTTTTTTTTTTTTCAGTAAAATAAAGTTCAAGACTAGTGTAGGAAATAGGCAATGACAGGAGAGAAGTGAGGGGCGAGGCGCGTTAGATTACAAAATTTAGAAATCCTAAAATTAGTTCCATGACTGGGTTGTATACGTACCATAGTATTAGAAAAGTTCAAGATATTTGCGATCATTTTTCGTGAGAGATTGGATTTATGACAAATTTACCACGACGGTTTAAGTACCGCTTTGAAGGAATTTTCAAATTACTGTTCATTCATAATTATATAATCTGAGTTGAAATTTCAACACTAAAATAAAATTATAACTTTGTACTTGTAATTCTCTTGAGATAAAGCGCAAATACTGGCCTAAAAATAAACCTAAATGTAACACCGAGAACAGGTTAGGTTAGGTCAAGTTTAATATTCAAGTGAACTTTCCATACTTGTAATTTGTTTAATTTGTTACTTTTAAATAATAACAGCTAAATGCGTTGTCGTAGTGATTAAAATAACATTTAATTAAATAAATTATAAACAACGAAGATTAAAAGGAGAGGTTTCAAATAACATTAAAATCAAACAATAAATTAGTTCACAACGTGGTTTAGTAATTTATTGGTACACGATTTAAAATGATTACAGACTTTCAGGTTAAATATGTCAATACTGTATTTCGTTCCAATCTCTACATATTCTACTCATGATAATACCGTTGGTAGTGAAAAGTCGGTTGGTTGGATTATATCCCCTAGTAGTGTAAAAGTGAAAATTCTTCTGATCATCATAGCCTAGAATACAAAGATATAAAATAGAGACCTTTGGCTTTCGAATACTCTAATAGCGTCAGAGTTGGAAGAGAACAAGAGTTGGTCAAGAGAGCCTTGATAGGAACGATGAAAGAGAGGGATTTAATCCAAGACTACATAAAAAAGGTGTAGAATCAGTTAGATTACCTTGGGATTGCCACCCCCCCCCTACTGAGGGTGCCTGGTGGTGTAGAATGAGGGCATTGTAAACTTGTAGAATTGAACAATACAAATTAAAAAGGAGAGTCGAAACTTAGAACTCATTATCTTGTACAGAAAAACTTAAATCATTTTTTTACAAATATTTTTCTATACAGACTGTCGTTGAAGTTGGAAGGCTGACGCAGTTTTCAGAGAGGTTTCTATGTGGCAGAGCCAAGCGTACTGCAGAACACTTCCAACCTAGGAGTTATACAAAATTAAAAGATCCATGATGTCATTGAATCTATGTTTTGTCTCTTAATGAAACCCCAATTTGAGAGGGTTTGTTGGAAACTTGTTTGTTGACAAAGTTGGAGAGTAAGACGTATAGAGCGCATACTACTTCATCAAGTTTATAGGAGGAAGGAAAAGTGGATTATCGACGAGTAAATGTATCGAACTCCATTTAATAATATAATAGTTGTGACTGAAAACATGGATATAGATCCTTTGCGGATTTGGGTTTTTAGTTTATAATTTTTTTTCGCTCTACAAGATATATTTTTCCGATTTTTGATAAATTTTCTTGTAGACCAGTTCGGACAAGTATGTTAGCAAAAAACAAGAGTTATTTAGTGGTTAGAAAAATAGAGTTTTAATGAAAGATCCTATTTAGATAAAAGATTTGATGTAAAGTAACGATATTAAGCATTAGAAAATACATAAAAAGAAAGGATTTTAAAGTAATTTCTTAATATTTATCATCTATAAAAAATTCAAAAATATAAACTTATTTTCACAACTGTACGTTATATAACAGGGAATAAAGTATCATCTCATATAAACGTAATTGGATTTACTGATGAACTATAAAAGATGAGGTCAAAACTATTGCAATTTGTTTACTATAAACAAAAATAGTTTTGTTGCACAATAATTAGATTATATTACTTCCTCAATCTTAATGAAGAAGGAAGCTTTTAAATTAGAACAAGTAACAAATAACAAAAACTTTGTATTAATTTACACACGCCCTAACACAAAACTACAACTACAGCATTTCTTTGGGTTTTTCCAATTTAGTTCCAAAATGTAATTTTCTTTTAGATGCGGCTTGACACGTAGGTTTGGGTTATAAACTTAGATTATATTTCCCTTTTGGGCCCGCAGGATGACGTACAGCCATTCTCCAATGCGACTTTAAATAAATTTATTAGCATATGCATAGCCTATATTTCATCAAAATTTAATCAAATATCATTTTAACCGATTTAAAAAGTGTTCGACTTTCTAGGATGTCGTCCTTTGTTTATTTCGATTTTTTGACGCAATTAAGGAAGGGGAAAGATCACCATTTTGTAAACACTCTAAGTTCTATATTTGAGTAAAATCGGTTCTAGGGAATATTTCCACGCAAATCTAAACATCGATTTGTATGTCATCTCATAACTTTCTGTAAACAAACAAAGTAAAACTCATCTTCTACGATTTTGGAAATGTATTTAGCTTCAAAAACAATAACACATCGAATCTGACCGCCTATATGTTGAGTACTTTTCTTACAATCTCTTTCAAATAATCTTGGTTTCAGTTCAAAAATTTAAAACCCTAATAAAATTAATAAACTGTTTATTTTAAGACAAATTTGGTTTATAGGCTTTACAGAAGCACTATATCCATCTATTTATGTATATTTAATTGGTAGCTCTAATTTTAATCGGACAATTTCTTGGTGAACTTCTCTTGGAATAGTAATAAAGTTTGTATGTCTGCGCCTGTGTGTGTATTATAAATGCACGGCCACTTACTATTATGATGCTTCTAGTACCTAAATAATGTATGATATATTTGATCAAAAAACTTGCACAAATTGTTTGTTTATTTATTAAAACGCGTTTCAACGACAAAGTCACCATCTTCAGTGAGCAACAATAACTAAACTATAACTATAATTGCAGGGTTTGTGACAGTAATAGGTTAGTTATACCCTAGTAGTTATTGTAGCTCGAGTAGCACTGAAGATGGCGACTTTGTCGTTGAAACGCGTTTTAATAAATAAACGTAGGCTTACTATTTGTGCAAGTTTTATTTATCAAAAATATCGCCAAAGTCAAGTTTAACAATTATTTAACAACAAAGATAATCATATGAACAATATATTATGTAATACACAAATGTAAAACAAATTTTTATTTTCAGTAAATAATTAACAAAACGTGTAAAAACAGGGTTAAAACGAACAACATCTGAACAATTTAATGGTCCAGACTTTGTAAAAAATCAATGTTCGTACAGAATTTAATGGAGAAAAATGTAGCCACAGAGAACATTGAGGAAAGAAGAGAGCAATATGCTATATGTGTATGTAACGATAATTTTAATAAATCTAAACTGATTTAGATACAACTTAGTACGCCTAATTCATGGATTTATTTTTCCTTCTCTCCGTCAAACTTTATTGGACATCGTAGATTACAAAAAGTATCATCCGGGGAAAATTTTTTAAATGAAAATTTAAGAATTTCTTTTATGTGATATATTTTTTAAACTCAACTATTATTTGAGATTTAAAAAAATTATATATATTTTTTGTATTTTGTAAGATTATTTTTGTTGTTAAATAATTGTTAAGCTTGACTTGTGAAATGATATATTTGATCAATAAAACTTGCACAAATATTACGTTTATTCATTCAAACGCGTTTCAACGACAAAGTCGTCATCTTCAGTGCTACTCGAGCTACTATAACTAACCTATTACTGTCAAAAACCCCGTATTTGTAGTTATAGTTTATTTATTGTTGCTCACTGAAGATGGTGACTTTGTCGTTGAAACGCGTTTTCACTTTTTCCTGATCCATGGATTAGTAAGTTATGATAAAAAATTGCAAACGCTCTTCACAAGCCCATACACAAAACTAGACTAAGTATTAAGCAAAAAAGTTTCGTCACTAGGGCCAAATTCCAATTCGGAGATTATTTATCAAAAAGTGAAAATAACCGTGACACTGTCTTTGAAGATCACAAAATCGACCCAAGTATTTTCGATCAAATTCTGATAAAACGTGCAGTTTTATAACCTACCCCAATGTCCCAACAGCCGTAAAAAGAATATAGCATTTCGTAAGTAAATAGGACCAAAATGTCAGATTGCCGTAATGGTTCCTTCATGTACGGCGAACCCTATATTTTGATAAATTTACTAGAGAACCGTAATTATTTTCTTTTACATTTAGTTTGATTGGTTTGGGTTGTAAGCTTTCATTTCATTAAAATTTGAAGTAAATAGTTATATTTCAATTTCAAGGACGAACATAACTTTTTATCCATGTAGAGCGTGTGATAATGATATCGACCGTCTCACACCGAAATGTGGACTTGGATCTGTTCACATTTCGTAGTTTTTCACAGCTACAACAATAACTATATTTCTAATATGAAAAATTATTTTAAAAAGAATCACTACACGGGACAGTTTATGTATTAAAATTGTAAAATGTATTCCATTACTCTGAGACGAGAATGAAAGTTGTCACTTTTGGATAAAACAACACCTAAGTTTTCATATTTCTGAGACTGTTTTCACATAAAAGAAGTTCAACGCTCGAAGTGTATTGGCAGGGATGTTGGTTGGCTGAGATGCAGGATTTTATGGCCGTTTGCAGCAATAACTTTGCGAGAATGCCATAAACTGACACGACGGCTTTTATGTACATAGACGTAGTAAAGCCCCACAAAAACAGATCGACTTTCCCTTAAGACGGCCTTGAAGAAATCTCTGTAGCTGAAAAGTTGCCGGGCTGCGACAAAATTACTGGATTATTAAACCGACTTGAAATATTTTATATCGCCTAACCTACTTCTGTTTTCATTTAAATTTAAATAATAGAGTGCTAGAAAGAATATCATTAGCGATTTTCAAAGTGTAAAGATTAAAAAATTAAAACGAGGGATGGGAGGGGTAACTTTATACATTTTAAATAAATTCACAAACATTCAAAGGATTTTCGGAGTTCTGGATATATTGTCTCTATAGTTCAAGCGACAGATTTTTATGCTAATTTCACTTATCTTTTCCTTGATTGGATTAGCGTTTATGGGAAATCTATTGAATTGTTGTTCTTAAACACAACATTTTTATTAGCAATCTTCAAAACATTATTATTTTTATAATCTATCATTACAATAGAAAATTAGTAACGGAGGACTCTTTTGTATTTACTTTTCTCCCATTAAATTACACGAAAAATTTAAAAAAAGTCATTACAATTTTTGTATTGATAAAATTCGCTATTCATAACAGAATGAAATTCAAAATAATATTAGGCACTAACATTATCAATTTAAAAAAAAATGTCTACCGAAAAACATAGCCACATCAGTAATTCTTGAAATATTCTCATGTTTCTTTGTTAATCTAATAAAAATAAATTTTTGCACCTGCCTGCAAGTTTGGTGCAGACACAACTTATAAAATGTCAATGAAATATATCATTTGAAATATTCTGATATACATTTTACAAAATTGTATGTACTGTACCAAAGACTATTGAATGTCACCAAACCCTACTCACAGAAGCATTGGGGACAATTTTTGGCCCATTTTGTGTATTTCTTTGTTAGAAAATGTTCTATAAGTTGTAATTTTTGTCCAGTTTTGCTCAAATTTGCCATTTAGGCTCGTTGGTTTTATAAATCGTTCGACATAAGTTACTGTTAATTGGACATTGGCGATTCATTTTCTAATTTCAAGAAAATAATTATTCAACGATAGGCTATCTGTTCGCCTAGAATATCTACAATAAAAAACCGAGACAGTGATAGTTGCCATTAAACAACAATTTTGCATACAAATAACCTCAAAAATGAAAAGAAATAAAAACAATAATAGCTTTGATATTTTTAATTTTAATCATACATGTCACATAAACCAGGTTTTAATAATTGTTAAATATAATTGTAAAAGGAAACGTCAACTTATTTCAAAAAGAAAACTTATATAAAAAAGGGTAGCAGTTTTGAAAAAGTTTTTCAGTAACTCCTTTACAAGACCCTAGATAAACTTATGATAACTCATTTTGTACAGGATAGTTCTCTGCATATACTGACTTCAATAAATGATCAGATTCACAAAGTGCACCAAAAGAAATGCACTTGCATGCAGAATACAGTATTCAATTTATGATGTCAATAGCTTCAAAATGTATTAATACAAAATACATGCATGGTTATCATTCAAACCCCAGACCTCATTAACAATTTTAAAGAAATGAAAGTTAAGAAATGGAACTACAATTTCAATTTTACAGGGTAATATGCGATTTTATGAAATGCTTTTCAGTATACTTATAACAATCATACATATGCTATATTTAGATAGATATATAAACTTTATCTCAACCTTGCAGCGACCTATCAGTCGCTACAAAACAATCACTCTGAGAGAATTGAATATTAAAAAAAAAAAAAAAAAAAATGGATTAACTGAGTATTATTTGAAATGGGAAGATGGGAAATAACAAAAGTTAAAATGTTCATTGTCATACTGATTTCTACTGATGCTTGTGTATTAGATCACAATACCGTTAAATTTTTAAACATACACATTTAATTCCCATGTCCAATAACAAATGTTTAAAAAATAATTCAATTTTACAATACAACAGTGAAGTACAGGGTTTACATAAAAGAATGGGGGGACGAAGACAGTAGAGAAATGTTGTGGTGTTGTATTGGTATCACTGATAGCCTATAACCCAAAAGTTTGTTAACAGCTGTTGTAACCTCAAAATTAGTTATTGCATTGTTGTGGTAGTATGTTTTGTGTTTTCTGGAGTGTTCTGTGTGGAGTGTGTTATTATGTTCTCTAATAAAGAAAAAGACAATAAATGGAATTGTGCAATAAATGGAATTGGAATATGTTAACCAATTATTGTTTTATTCAGCTGGATGAACTCGAAAACATTCAACAACGATTTCCAACAAGATGGCGCACCCACCACACATTAGTGCATTTGTCACAGATACTTTGAATGAAAAGTTTGGACAAAGATGGATAGGCCTGCAAGGACCTATACACTGGCCTCCAAGGAGTCCAGACCTGACACCTTGCGATTTCTTCTTGTGGGGGTACATCAAAAATATTGTTTATCGAGAAAAAATTCGTAACCTAAATCACGTAAGGAACAGGATTAATGAAGAAATGACAACCGTTAACAAAGACATGTTAACTAACGTTTGCTCAGAACTTGATTATTGATTGGACATTTGCCGAGCAACTAATGGTGCAAATATCAAAATTTATTAGATACAGTAGCATACTTAAATTATATTAGGTTATTGGTTATGCAAATTTTTAAACTTTTTATGGTGTCTCCTCTGGTGACCTTTATGGATCTGCTGTTATTAAACAGCCTACTTAAAATATGATAGGTTCTTGGTTATGCAATTTTTTTAAACTTTATATGGTGACTGCTCTGGTGAGCTTTATGGATCTGCTGTTATTAAACAGCCTACTTAAATTATGATAGGTTCTTGGTTATGCAATTTTTTAAACTTTTTATGGTGACTCCTCTGGTGAGCTTTATGGATCTGCTGTTATTAAACAGCCTACTTAAATTATGATAGGTTCTTGGTTATGCAATTTTTTTAACTTTTTATGGTGACTGCTCTGGTGAGCTTTATGGATCTGCTGTTATTAAACAGCCTACTTAAATTATGATAGGTTCTTGGTTATGCGATTTTTTTAACTTTTTATGGTGACTGCTCTGGTGAGCTTTATGGATCTGCTGTTATTAAACAGCCTACTTAAATTATGGTAGGTGCTTGGTTATGCAAATTTTGGACCTTTTTATGGTGTTATAGACTTAATACTCAAAAATACATTGAAAACAAAAATTTAAATAATCACCATTTTAATTTTTTATTTTTATATCTCAATTATAATATATTTTGTCATTGGGACACAGAATCCCTTATGCCATATTTCAAGCTGCTATATTAATTTTTGTAGATATTTTAATGCTTACATTAATATGAAGACAAACTGATTTATTCAATTTTAATATACCATGTATCCAAAAAGTACCACCCCCCCTCTTATTTTTTTTATTATGGAAATAGACAGATTTGCTTTGGGGAAAGTTTAGATAACCAAAGGAGGAGTTTTTTGAAGTATCAAAACTTTCAACCCTTACCCCCAAAATGGGGTAGTTTGGAGGTAAGTAATGAATTTTAAATAGCAACCCCTATTGAGTGATACCTCATTTTAAAGGTCTTTTCAAAATAAGAATAATGGCGCAAACCAGAGGTCTCTAAGTTCATTATACCCAACATAGCAAGGCGAAACAATTGCAGCTCATTTATATTATTAAAATAATTTTGAAACTTTAGCTTTATTGCTTTATTTAATCGTAATTTTTAATTTTTGATTTTTCGCTTATACGTTTTTTATTAGCAAATATTGAATTTACAAATAATATTTCAAGTGAAAAATATACGACCTAGACTGGGAATCGAACCCAGGACCTTTGGCTTTACGCGCCAATGCTCTACCATTGAGCTATCCTAGTCGCTTCCCAGTACAGGGCGCAGACTTCTCACTTGACTTTAATTGCTGCAATTTTGAGTTTTCAATTAATTACCTCGCAACATAGCGACATTGAAATTAATTTTCACTCATTTTTCAGCCCTTACGCATGTATTTATAGTAATTTTTAATTTTGATTTTTCGCTTATACGTTTTTTATTAGCAAATATTGAATTTACAAATAATATTTCAAGTGAAAAATATACGACCTAGACTGGGAATCGAACCCAGGACCTTTGGCTTTACGCGCCAATGCTCTACCATTGAGCTATCCTAGTCGCTTCCCAGTACAGGGCGCAGACTTCTCACTTGACTTTAATTGCTGCAATTTTGAGTTTTCAATTAATTACCTCGCAACATAGCGACATTGAAATTAATTTTCACTCATTTTTCAGCCCTTACGCATGTATTTATAGTAATTTTTAATTTTGATTTTTCGCTTATACGTTTTTTATTAGCAAATATTGAATTTACAAATAATATTTCAAGTGAAAAATATACGACCTAGACTGGGAATCGAACCCAGGACCTTTGGCTTTACGCGCCAATGCTCTACCATTGAGCTATCCTAGTCGCTTCCCAGTACAGGGCGCAGACTTCTCACTTGACTTTAATTGCTGCAATTTTGAGTTTTCAATTAATTACCTCGCAACATAGCGACATTGAAATTAATTTTCACTCATTTTTCAGCCCTTACGCATGTATTTATAGTAATTTTTAATTTTGATTTTTCGCTTATACGTTTTTTATTAGCAAATATTGAATTTACAAATAATATTTCAAGTGAAAAATATACGACCTAGACTGGGAATCGAACCAAGGACCTTTGGCTTTACGCGCCAATGCTCTACCATTGAGCTATCCTAGTCGCTTCCCAGTACAGGGCGCAGACTTCTCACTTGACTTTAATTGCTGCAATTTTGAGTTTTCAATTAATTACCTCGCAACATAGCGACATTGAAATTAATTTTCACTCATTTTTCAGCCCTTACGCATGTATTTATAGTAATTTTTAATTTTGATTTTTCGCTTATACGTTTTTTATTAGCAAATATTGAATTTACAAATAATATTTCAAGTGAAAAATATACGACCTAGACTGGGAATCGAACCCAGGACCTTTGGCTTTACGCGCCAATGCTCTACCATTGAGCTATCCTAGTCGCTTCCCAGTACAGGGCGCAGACTTCTCACTTGACTTTAATTGCTGCAATTTTGAGTTTTCAATTAATTACCTCGCAACATAGCGACATTGAAATTAATTTTCACTCATTTTTCAGCCCTTACGCATGTATTTATAGTAATTTTTAATTTTGATTTTTCGCTTATACGTTTTTTATTAGCAAATATTGAATTTACAAATAATATTTCAAGTGAAAAATATACGACCTAGACTGGGAATCGAACCCAGGACCTTTGGCTTTACGCGCCAATGCTCTACCATTGAGCTATCCTAGTCGCTTCCCAGTACAGGGCGCAGACTTCTCACTTGACTTTAATTGCTGCAATTTTGAGTTTTCAATTAATTACCTCGCAACATAGCGACATTGAAATTAATTTTCACTCATTTTTCAGCCCTTACGCATGTATTTATAGTAATTTTTAATTTTGATTTTTCGCTTATACGTTTTTTATTAGCAAATATTGAATTTACAAATAATATTTCAAGTGAAAAATATACGACCTAGACTGGGAATCGAACCCAGGACCTTTGGCTTTACGCGCCAATGCTCTACCATTGAGCTATCCTAGTCGCTTCCCAGTACAGGGCGCAGACTTCTCACTTGACTTTAATTGCTGCAATTTTGAGTTTTCAATTAATTACCTCGCAACATAGCGACATTGAAATTAATTTTCACTCATTTTTCAGCCCTTACGCATGTATTTATAGTAATTATTTAATCCTTGAATATGGAGTTACAACAAGAAATATCTGCTGTTACATTAAATATAACAAAAATAAATTATTGGAAATTAGTGTTTAAGTTAATGGAAATATGTCAAACTAAACAAAAAGTAATTTTTTTAAATTTCTGAGTATTTTTCAAAAATTTCCTCTTTCCAATATAAACTTTTTGCAACACATTTTTAGGGCTTTTTGATATATTTTAGTGTTTAAAACAAAAATGAATCAGGCTTTATAGTGCATATCTATACTTTTAAAGGAAGACAAATCGGCACAAGAAAACAATTCATCTATTTGTGCTCTTTGAATTACACAGAATTCTCAAATTTTTGTGTGCATCTGTTATAAAATCAGTCTAAAACAAACACCTTAACATTTCTTAATATTATTGCTATGCAAATGCTGAATCTAGAAATTTACCAGAAATAACATACAGTATGTTTCACATCTCCCCCATTTTCTTGTGTTATTTGATATTACATGTATTATGCATTTATCTGACAGACATTTAATTCAATAAAATATTTAACAATTATGGTAAAAATATTAAAACATAAAACAATTTAAATGAAGGTTGTACCAATTATGATTAAATTTTTCATAAATTCGAAAGTTATAAACAGTACTGATCTCTATGAAGGTAGTTCAGTTTTAATAATGATATTGATTTAGGAGTTTCATAATTTATTACAAAATTTTAATACAGTGAGATTAGTTTTCAATGATCATAAAAATTATGAAAATCTGAACGCTACTGCTATCTATGAGATTTAATATGAATTGCAGTAGAAAGTTCATACACTAGCGCTATCTATCCAATACTAATTGAACTTGTATAGAATCTTTATCTACAGTACATTAAAACAGAAAAAAAAAAATTTTTTCCCTTATAATTTTGTTCTTCTTCTCATGAAATGGTTAATTAAAAAAAAAAAAAACTCTTCTCTAATTTGAAAATATAAAGTCTTTGAGACTTAATATAAACTGCAAATATAGACCCTTGGCAAAATACTTCACAAAGGAGCCTTTATACTATACACCCTTAGTTGGACCTAAGGGACAAGTTGGTGACCCAGATGACAAGGAACTGCCTTTGCTGACACCTTTGAGGTTGGGTTTCAATCAATCTCTCAGCCTTCTGACTCTGTTTTACCAACAAAGTCTTTGAAAACAAACATGTTCAAAATTTACCCACTCTCCACATCAACAACCCATACACAAAACTTGATGATTTCACACAAAAGGTCAGGAAAGCTCCTGGACCAGACACCATCGGGAATGCAACACTCAAAAGACATATCAGAAAAGGCATTCAGATACCTCAGGAACATATGAACGCTATTTTCTGCACACAACATTTCCTGCAATTTGGCTTCAGATCCAAGTAAATACTTCACAACACTTCAACAGCTTAGAATGGTACAATAAAAACTGCTCAACTGGCTCAGGCTTCCTGGAGATAGAAAAGGCCTTCGATGTAGCATGATGTCTCATTCACAAACTAAGACACCAGATGGGATAATCCATCTCATTAGGTCATACCTGTCTGACGGGGGTTGATGTAGATTGAACAACATCTACACAAACGACAATACAGGGTGGCATTCCTAAATGATCGTTTATTGGGTCACTGAGTCTGTACTGTTCAATATCTAGATCAATGACATTCCAACACTAGAAAATTCCAATCTAGCCATATATTCAGATGACACCGTGATATCCCCATATTCATGGCAAAAACGTATGACACAAATCTTGAAAGTCTGCCTAAAATATGAGGTTTTTTAATTATTGTCAAGACTGATGTGTAGTACTTAGGAATTTTGACACTCAAAACTGGACAAAAGATTTGTTTTATGTTGTAATTGTATGTATTTCAATTTTGATGGGATTTTAAAAACAATATTGTTTTTGAATGCTCTAGGCTAACTCATAATTGAGTACTTAGGCATTTTGACAGTCAAAACTAGACAGACATAAGATTAGTTTTACTTGTACATCCTATTGAGATATTTGAAATAATATGATTTTTCTCAAGATTCATAAAATGTTGGACTAGGTATTTACGTATGTCAAACTGTATTAGAAAATCTTAACTGTAATGAAACTACTGTAAGCGGAGAAACCTTGCCAAATTATCTCATGATTAAACTATATCGCTATAACAGAAATCACTGTCACAGATTAATCTGGAAATATCAAGGAATTTTGAATCCTCTCTCCTGTATCTGTGTTTAACCTGTTGATGAGTGCGGCCGTTCCTGAACGTCCCAAATAGCCACCAGCTAGTTAGTAAGTATTTACAAGAAAATTGTTGTCAAGGAGTAAGAAAAAAAAAATTGAAAATAGTTGTTTTATTGGTTACAAATGTATAATAATAATATCATATTGAGTTAAAAACTTGTAAGAATAAAAATTTACACTGATAAATGTACTTTAAAAAAAATTTGCACTAAAAAATCTACGTTTTCAGAAAAAATTTTTAGTATGAAAGGTTTCAAAGCAAGGGTATATACAAAGTCCTACGTTACATTCTGCACACTCAAAGATGGAGTCTTTCCTTTTCATTGGTTTTGTTCTTGTGTTGGCGCATACAAAGCACTTGCGTTGTACCTTTCTTGTCTGCCCTTCCGGTATGTGTGTAGGCCCAGGGAAGTGGCGAGCGGTCAGACGCAGTGGATGTTTGTCGCCACTCAAGGTCATCGCTATCGTTCTTCTACATCATTGCCAAACAATGTATCATCGGAATGCAAAATTTCACTTTCACGTTCGGCAAGCTGGTCGCCTTCACTGATATCATAATATAAACAATGTCTTATATCGTCACTCCTATCAAGCAAGTCCCTATCCATTTTAGAAAACAATAATACACTAAATCACAACTGAACAAATGAGCTTATTTGGTGACCGTCACGTAAACGTTGTGTACAGTACTAGAAGTCAAGTCACACTGCCTGGGTTTCAATCGTGCCAAATCACTTATACTAGACAAGGAACATAGGCACAGGTGTGTGTAGGGGGGAAACAACCGCGGAGAAGACAATGCCACCGCCTACATTTACGCGCCAATCAATACGCATGGTGAATTCTCCTGAAACCACGCCCCCTGGAGTTGTCCTGCCTAAAACGTTCCGGAACGTCCGTACTCATTTACGCAAACAGCACAGAGGACGTTCAAGAACGGCCGCACTTGTTAATCGGTATTTTCCTGTACTCTTCAACAGGTTAAGTATGTGAAAGTTAAATAAGTTTAGTATTAATTAATATAAGTTTATAACATAACATAACACGTACAACTTACACTTACTCACAACGTTCACTCCCGAAAACAGTCCTACATACTAAACAGGAAAAAACATTCACACACGAAATTACAGATCAATCAATCTCACTGTACAGTACATACTACATATAACCAAATCGTTTGTCACAGGTTAAGTGCGACCGACCAATTACAAGCTCGCCTGTAAACTAAACTGACATACAGTAAATAGTTTACTGTACTGTACTTCTACGCTGGAGTAGACTAAACATTCAAGATAAAAGATAAACGTGACTGATGGATATGACTCACCCTCCTAGGACCGGCCGAACCATCCGGCGGCAGATCCACCCGAAGCCGAACTAGAGGGCGTCTACTGTAAACAAGTTTTTAAGTTCGACCTTGGCGGATGTGAACTAGTATGCCTAAAAATTTTGGGTTGCTTCACCGACTATTCATTATTTTAATATTAGATGGTTCATATCACAGTCCTGGTATTAAATATATTGCTCACCAAAATATATCACTGTACATTGAAATTGAGTGAATTTATAATTTCCTGTTGTGAAAATAAACGAGGAAGTGATTTACCTTATTCTCGAGAAAACTAATTTTCAAGGTAAATAACCCGATTGATTTCTAACTAATAATAAAACAAATTACAGGTGTACATTTGCCACTTGCACAATAAAAGCAATTATAAAGCATTCACACATGAATTAATCTATGATTAACCTCCCCCATGCTGCGATTTTGAATTGTTAAGCTATGTAAATTTATTAATACACTTAATAATAATAATTCTTCTTTGTATGATACTTCTTTGTAATTTCTTATCATACTGACATAATAATTATCATGATGATAATTATAAACTGATATTGAAAGGTTTATGAGTTATACTGTTTAAGAGTGGTAGTTTAATAACATTTTGAAGCTTCAGAAACAGTGGCGTGCCTGCAAAACAATTTGTTTTGTTTATGGCCTTAGAGATTACATTTTATCAAAAACAATATAGTAGATTTTGAGTAAATCAGAATTATAAATTTTGATCTCATGGTAGCTTACCCCTTAAATTTTGAGCTGGATTAGTTTTATGTAGGGATTGTAGATTGTAAGTTTGTTCCCTGTTTATTTAATAATTGGTTTATGTTTTAAAGATGGATTAGTCTGTATAAAAAGTTCATTTTTACAAATTCAAGGGAGTTTAAAGAGTAAGTACAGACATATATTTCTGCCTTCTTGGAGGGGAGTAGGATATGTAACACATGTTTCGACCCTTCTCATTGAGATGATAGGTTTGTGGCGAATTTGATTATGAATTATTCAAGCTGGGGAGAAGGGGAGGTGACGTTCCATGGAAAATTGCTTAAGTGTCTAGGAGAGAGGTAAGATTTTGGGAAAAGTTTTAACAGTTTCATTCTGTTTGCTATAGAACCAAGTATCAAGCTGGGCTGTACAAGTTATGATCGGATGAATGTAAATTCTATACAAGGACAGCCTAACCCTGAGAGAGGGAAGGGGTTTACCATTCATGAGAGAGAAGAGCCTGTGGCAAGTTTGTTTAATCTTGTTTATGATATACTTGACTTGAAGAGAAAACATGTTTCTTGGCCGGAATGATCCCGAGGTATCTAACTTATCTTTTCCATGCTTCGTGTGATCTATTAAGGTGTTATGGATGTTGTTTGGTCTTAGAACTTCTTGCTTTTAACAAGTCTATCATATTCTTCATTGTCACTTTCATAAATGAGACTCTTATGACAAACCACTCGGTTGTATTATCTATAACATGTTCTTTCTCAGCAAACATACATTTTTTGCAAACAGCAATCCATAATCAGAGCTACCTTCAGGGGTTCATTTTAGTGAGTACAGGCTTGGCAATCCTAAGGGGATCTATACTTCACATAGTCTTGGGTTAGATCCTTCTCTTTAATCTTTCTATCAGGTCTCTCTTAACCAACACTTGTTTTTTTCCGACCCCAGCGCTATTAGAATATTTAAGGGCTAGAGGTCCTTATTATATCTTCTCCTTTTTTTTTATGACGACTGAATGGTTTTTCGCCTTTAAACAGTGAGAAAAAAAAGTGATCAAAGCTATTTTTTTTTTAGATAGTTCTTCAGTATCCACTTTGTCTTTTTTTAGGAATATGATTTTTCAATATTCTCTAAATAAACTCCACAATTAATTGAAATATGGGACATAGTGCAAGTAAACGTACAGAATGTTCTGCTTTTCTATAATTGCATCAAATTGTGATTTTCTTTGTTTCATTTAATCAATGTATACAGTTAAGACTTCAGCATTTTATGGAATGAATGAAGTGCTCTTTCCCTGAAGTCATTTGATTATTTCTACTTTTACTGTATTTAAGATAAGTAGCCTAGTTGCACATTTTGTTAGGAAGCATGAATCAGCACCAACTTATGTCGTGATTATATTTTTGTGTGTTTTTATAACTCTTAGTACCAACAATCATTAGATAAGACTTTTCTAAAATTTGGATCAATCATAATAGTTCTACAGCAAGTCAAAATGCCAATTTAGATACAAATTAGTACCAATGTGTGTGTGTGGGGGGGGGAAATGAATTGACTTATCTTAACCAAATTTTGTATACATAATATAATGAAGTATAAATAATATTTTGAAGTAATTTCATAATGGAAATTTGGAAAACAAATTTAGATAACTAAAAGATTGTATTTAAAATTCAAAATTTATTGTTTTTATTTTCCAAAAAATAGTATCTTTTAGTTGATGATCAAGCAGTGATTACACATAACTTTCACTGTTTCAAATAAAAAATATTTCATCATAATATTGATACTTTTATTTGGTTGAAAACAGTTTTAGCACCTTGTGCTATTTTGCGTCTTCCCATTTTAAACCCTGGCCAGAATTCACAATTGACACCTATTTCAAATATAAACATGACTTTATTACACTGTTTGTAACTTAGTAGATTTTGTATTTGTATTTAGTGACCTACCTAAATACCATATTATTAACTTCCAATTATTTATTACTTAAAAATTGAAAATGTTTGTTAATAATGTGACATGAATCTAAATATCTAAATTTGAGCAACTTTGATGCTGATAGCTGAATAACCTGATATGGATGAAGACGAGACAACTTTAAGGATGGAGGAAGATCTCGAAAGGCCGGATGAAGATATTGTGAAGTCAAACTTATTTTGAACAACTATACCAAATTTTATTAATTTCCATCCAAAAACAAGAACAAATAAAACACACTATTTCTTTTGTAAAATTCTATAATTTATTTGGTCTAGCCGACCATGGTTTCGCCAGTTACGGCATTGACGAGGCTCTTACAAGACTGATTGTAAGAGCCTCGTCAATGCCGTAACTGGCGAAACCATGGTCGGCTAGACCAAATAAATTATAGAATTTTACAAAAGAAATAGTGTGTTTTATTTGTTAAAATGGAATTCTATCAAGTACCGTCGGTCATCAGTGTAAACAATACAAAAACAAGAAAGTTATATATATTTTTATAAGTCCTTCATTGTTTCATGAAATTAATTGTCTTTTACAACATGACCTAATAGTATGTTTTATTATAATTTACATATTTTATATTTTTATATAATTTATATTCACTCAATATGTTAAAAATAATTGTTACTTCATATAACATAATACTATATATTGAAAAAAAAACAAAAACAAAAACATCACAACAGTAAAAATAGTCCTAACATTACTTAAAAATTATTTTTGAAACTATATACAGTCAGAAAAAGTGGTACACTTAGCATTTGTGATACACTAGCTGCTTGGAAAATCGCAGCTGACAAAACAGCAAGTCCCTGCCCACCAAATTAGAGTTGTTTTAGAAACTGTACAACAGTCTTCGAGTACTAATATAAGGTATTTTACGGATAAATTAGGTCTTCCTGAATAATTCAATATAAATATTAAATAGCTTTGAGAATAATTTGCTTATTAAAAATCATAATTCTAAAACGTCCGGAAAACCGGATGTTGGGCTTTTATGCAGATACTGCCAACATCCAGAAAACCGAACACTGGGATTGAAAGTGTTAATAGAGGCTGTGAGAGAAAAGAAGAGGAGGTGCTTAGATATAAACCAACACCGACTTTTAAAACTAAAAAACAAACAAAAAAAACAAAAAAACAACCCACATGCTATTTCTAAGATAAAGGAAACACTACCAATAGAGTGTGATGTGATTTTCTTGTTTACACTTGAGAAGAAATATTTGTTGAGCGGATAACGGATGAAAGAGAATTGTGGACACATAAAATGCTTCCGAAACCGGTAAGATTTTACAAAGATTGCTTATTCTCAGAAATACTAGACAGCTGATCATTTGTCAACTAAGGGTACGAGATCCAACATATTCTATGATTTTATGGACTATTTAAGGACTTTCTTCTGTTCACGTTTTTCAACACAGAACAAAACATTCTTGTTGTGTGAACAGAAGAAAGTCCTTAAATAGTCCATAAAAAACAAAACAAAAAACAAGTTAATAGCCACCATTGTAATACTTTCCTAGTACAATCATACAATATAAAACAAGAAGATCCTTTAAATACCTAAACATTACATTCTTGAGCCTTGTAGAAAATGTTAATTATATTGGTAGATAAAAAAGTTTTATCCCGTAAGAAGTTTGTTTAAATCAGTTGTTACACAAGTTTTATGAGCCTTAAAATTGTAGATATCATTACTTTCTTGACGTTGGCTAGGTCCTCGTAGCTGTGTAAATATTAAAAAGTTTTCACTAGCTTCGCTCGTGTCAGTGTCTACGTCATAGCAAGTCTCAAAACTGTACAGATGTGAAGGAGCGTCCATTCGCTATGCTCGTATCAGTGACTTATTCATGCCCAGTCTCGTAATCATAAGAATATCACATATTCTTGGAAGGTTAGGGTTCGAAATTATATTTTTAACAATAACTTTGCTGTTTGTCATCATAGAGAGGTGGCTCTTTGTACCATTTTATACAGAATTGAAATACACAAATGTTTATCTAGTGTAGTATGGTATAAGTTGAATAACATTCGAAAATAAAGCAAAACTTTTTTAATTATCAGAATTTTCAATTAGATTTTTCCCTTAAACCAAATTTCATGTTCTTATCTTTTTTTTGTGTCCGCTCTCATGCTTGTATACAAGATGACAATGACCATGGATGAACGGCATGTCGAATAAGACTTTTTTGGTTTCCAGAAATCTGTCAAATAACGGAGGCCACACTTGTTAATAATATCTAAACTTTCCCTTTACTTCGTAAACGGGATAAGTATTATATAGATATATGAAATCTGAATAACGTAAGTTTAATACTGTAATTAAAAATTTAAATAATTGCACACGTTTTGTTTTCTTTTATACTAGATAGCTTACACTTAATATTGATCAAATAGGAATTTAGTAAAATATTTTATGTTCATTCCAATTTCAAGCCAAGTCATTTATATTGAGACTTTTAAGAGTAACTTTTTGGGGTGTTGTTAGGATTTAGGGTTAATTTAGGATTTGAAGTTAAGTTAAGTTAAAATGTAATAGATAAATATTCAAAGTCCAATCGATTGACAGAGTATATACAATAATTATGAGAGAGTGCAAAAAGTTAGGTAATTGCTTGGCTTGCAACCAACTAACACGTCACAAATGACCAAGAGTATATAAGCCAAGGTTGGTGAAAATATGTGGTCAGATGCAGCAAGGAGGTATCAATGGTCAGCTGTCAGCGAATGGAATTAGCACGAGGTTGCTGGGAGTCTATGCCGGAACGAGACTAGGGTGCTGTCCATAGGATAAGATCGCTAATCGAAGAGAATTCAATACAGACACAGAGCCACGAGGGGTCGGCAATAGGAAGGTGAGCAACCTTTATGTGTAAAGCAATTCAGTAAATCTTGGAATTCATATTTAAATATTTTGTCAAAATCATTGGGGATAGCTCTGGAATGAAAGCTTAGGATATGTACCTTGTAAATGAAGTTAATGTTGAATGTTGATATTTAAGCACATTAGAGATAATAGTAATTAATTAGAGATGTTTTACATGAATAGAATCATTAATAATAATGAAATTGTCAATACAAATATTTATAGCATATAATCAATGATTGTCCAAATAATTTTAATTTCATTAGAACCCGACTCCAGGAATCTCTTTTGTAAAATGTGGATTGTACAAAATAGTTTTTCAGTGGAAATTTAAAGTTAGTTATTATCTAAAACTCTTCCACTGACACAAATTTTATATAAAAATAAATCAACTAATAATAAAACTGAACGTTTCAGAACTCGGAAGTTCAAAAATTGAAATAATCTTTAAATCGACAGCCTGCACAAGATACGAAGGGGATACCCAAAAGAAACCATCTTATTTAAAAAAAAATTATTAAATTTTTAAACAAAAACCTTCAATCTTTTTCAAAGTACCCACCACTGGCACTAATACACTTGGCCAATCTTTTATTTCATTGTTCAAAATATTTTTTAAAGTCGTGCTCTGTGAAGCCTAACAGCACCTCCGTTATTTATTCCTTCACCTCAGCAACATTGGCAAAACGCTTTCCTTTCATATTTCTTTTCATTCGGGGAAATAAAAAAAGTCCTATAGAGTAAAATTGGGTGAATTGGGGGGCGACACAATAGTCATCCATTTTTGGTAAAAAATTTACGCACAGACAAAATTGTGTCAGCAGGGGCATTGTCGAGATGGAAAAACCAGACACCCGGTTGCCACAAATCAGGTCTCTTCTGCTGCAAACTGTTGCACAATATTTTTAAAACTTATAGCCTGGTTAACTGCATGACTCTGTGGAACAAACTCTGAATGGACAACTCTTCTCACATCGAAGAAACAAAGCAGCATTGTTTTGAGTTTGATTTCACTTGACAAGGTTTTTTGGGGCGAGGTGAACTTGGAGTCTTCCACTGGCTAGATTGTTGCTTCATTTCAGGGTCGTAACCGTAGCACCTTGGAAAAAAGTTTAAATTATTCTGAAATTCTTCTTTTAAAGCACGCATAATCTATTCTGTATTTCTCACATAAATGAACCATCAAGTTGTAGTAAGGTGAATCAAACATAGCTAATCTAAAAAAATAAAGATATTTCACTTCTACTCTTTTCTGACAAAGATGAGAGTGATTCTCCAACTGAAGTGATGATAGTGATACTGGTGTTGTGGACGAATCATAAATTGTTAAAATGTAATAAGTTTGAGATCGAAAAGTCTCTAATGATTGTTTTATAATAAACAAAATATTTTCCTTGTAATGTTTTATGTATGTATACGGAGTTTAAAATAAGTGTGATACACCCCGATATAATTTAAATGGATTGTTATATCAATGTAAAACTTCTACCATAACTATTATTATGACACTTTTTCTGGCATATAAGGGGGCGAGAGTAAAATAACGAAGGCAACTTTCATTTTTTTAAATGGAAAACTCTATCTTGTGACATTATTCGAAAGGTCTATGTAATAGAAAAATAATGGAACCTCCAAAATATTTCTAGTGCAGTAGAGTCTCGCAAACTCGGCACTCGATAACCCGGCAGTCCGGATTACTCGGCGACCCCGACGGGAAAAAATATATTGTTAAAAACAGCGATGTTCGTAAAAGTTCGGCAGATCCCAAAGCGGGCATTAACTTTGATCGCTCGAATCGTTGATGGTACTTTTCCCACGTTAAACTCGTCACAAAGCTTTTTTACAGATTCCCCTCTATCAAGTCTTTTTAACACATTTAACCGTGTCTCAAACGAAACCAACACACGCTTCCGTTTTCGTAACTCGCTCATTTTTATTTACAGTATATACTGTGTGTAGATCATAACCAGTCAAAGAAAACTGAAAAGAAATATTATATTTTCCATAATGTATACTAAATTGATTCGTGGGAAAAAAGCAACCCATCAAACGTTTTTGCAGGTTTTTTCTGCTATACCGACGGGTGCCAATGTTGGTGTTTTTACGCCGCCGACAATGGGATACCGCTATCGACAAGGTCGTTTGACTCACCGCTGCTATGGTGCTGCGGTGTTTTTACACCGCCGACAATGGGATACCGCTATCGACAAAGTCGTTTGATATCGCCGCCGCTTTGGTGTTGAAATAGATTTTATTTTTTGCCCTTATTCCTGATAACCCGGCATTTCACAAACTCGGCACACTTCCGGTCCACATTACGCTGAGTTTGCGGGACTCTACTGTACATCTCTGGCAAAAGTTATATGAAAAAATTAGTTATGATTAACTTGTGTGTCTCTTACCTGTTTTAATTTAACAAGTGCTCGAATTGGTGACCATCAGTGGTTTGGTAGTATGCTACCTATTTGTAAAAAACTGAGACAGCATTCGCAAAAGATTCTCTTGAAATGGATTGAGAATTTATAAATTCTACCCTGGAAGTCATTAACATCAGTTGGCTTAATTTCATAAACAAGGTTTTTAGTGTGTCCCCAAAAGAAATAGTTTAGTGGATTAAGGTTAGGAGACTAATCCTCAGCACTTCTTCTGACTATCCATTTTCTCGGAAAAAGATTGTCCAAGTATTGTTGTACGTCACAGCAGTAGTGTGGTGGTGCTCCATCTTGTACCAACTAAATGTTTTCTGTCTCCTGTACAAAAATATTTTGGAGTGCAGGCACGATCTGGTTGGCAAGCATCTCTAAATATTTCTCGTACTTCAAGTTTTCATCAATTGCCAACAGTCAAATCAACTGGTATTAACTATTCCTGCTCAAACATTTACTTTTGAAGGACATTGTGTATTAGCCTCAACATACCAATGTGGATTTCTATACGTCCAATAACAACAGTTGTGCCTATTGACATTGATGTTTATCATGAAAGTAGCCTCACCCCTAGAAACGATTCTATTTAGTAAACCAGGTTCTGTGTCTATCTTGAATCTAAGTTTGAAAGGCTCACTGTGTTGATGAAATGAGGTAATAAAAATCGTGTGAGGTTGCAAACTTATTTAATGATGAGTTTCCAAACTGTATCAATCGGATATCAAGGTGTGCAGTGGCAAGATTAGTTCAAAGGTTCACTGAGACACATAGTATACAAAACAGACCAGGCCTCCTTCAATTGATGAAGATAAATCATTAGATGTCATGCAATCCTTCGTTGAAAATCCCCACTTACCAATGCGAAGAGCAGCTTTGGAGCACGAAATCACCCATACTTCGGTAAGAAAATCCTTCAAGTTAATAAATTTAAACCTTTTAAAGTCCATCTAGTACAAGAGCTTAATGAAGATGACTTTGACCATAGTTTTGAATCTTACGACATTATGATGGGTAAGCTAGACGTAAAAATTACAAACTCACTGAAATATATTGAGGAAAATGTATGGACAATTCATAATCCAAAAATTGTTGGTAAGAGATATTGGCTTGTTGGTAATTTAAGTATTTCATTAGGTATTATTAAGAAGTTTTGTATAAATATTTTAAAAAAATTTGTACTGAATTCGTTGTAAACATTATTCAGAAAAGGATGTTTTAAGCTTAACAAATACTAACACTCATATTTTGTCAATTGATAATTTCCAGTAATACTGTACTAAATCCTCCCACAACTCTTCCAATTTTCACCTGTGAATATCAATTTACAAGAGATATCAATGATTGAAGATGAAAGTGAGTAATTGAAGTCTCTAAGAACAATCCGAAAACATGGTGTTCTCTTTTAAAACATATTTTAAAATTATTTTGGTTAACAATCTACAATAATGGAAACAAAATATTTTATACATAATATAATTACACAAAAGAATAATTAATATCCCAACAATTTCTAACCTGGTCTAGTATCCGGTTCAGTTTTGATCTGCCGTAAAGGAGTAGGGAACACCGGTGCTTCACAACTTGCGGTGGGAGATCCAGGAACTACTGAAGCTGGGGTCGCTAATTTCTCTGAAACAACAATGAGGCCTTTCAAAATTGTTTTTTAAATCATTGATAAATTGTTAAGATAACAGATTAAATGTATTGTACAGTAAAAATAGATTTAAAAGAAAAAAAACAATGTTCTGTCAAATAAATTAGTGTCAAAAAACATTGAAAAGTTGTTTTAAAATATTCCCTTTTTAAGAAATGGATGAATTACAATTATCTAATAAAATATACATTTTATAAAAACATGTTAACTATACAATTTAAAAATCATTAAATTCCTTACAATTTGGTTTTTTACTCATTTCTATGTGACTAAAATTGACCAAATTTTGACGTTTTAAAAGTGCCATTAAAACTTCTCATATGATAAAGACACAATTTTTACATGCTTTAATTGTTAATAACACAAGAACCATATGTTGTATTAAAAATTCTAAGAATATGTGTTTTAGATAACTGAATTACCTTTATTTTGAGCAATTATTTGTTGCTCTATGATGAAAATTTACCAAGTTATGATTGAAATAAGAAAATAAACTACTCGTACAAATAAAAATTAAAAATATATCAATTCATGAATAATGATATTATTTGGTATCGTTTCTTGAATGTAGAGAATATTAAAATGGCTGATATTTGCCATTAAATTTGTGATGTTTATGGAGAATAAGTAATGAGTACAGAGATGGGTGTGAATTTTTAATGAAGGACGCTAAATGAGCATGATGATGAATGGAGCAGGTGAAGATCTCTCTTGAATAAAGATATGGTGCAGTGTAGGTGAATAGAGATTCAGGACAACAGACAATTCACCATTACATCACTTTTCCACCATTTTCAAATTTCATAGTGCAATGTCAGAAAATGGGTTCTGCTGGGTCTCAAAGATGCATACAGTATGACACAAAATAAAATTGCAGGGCAGGATATATATATATACCGGGTGTTTCAAAATGAATAGCGGGGTTTTAACGCTTTATAACTTTTATTACATTAAACTTACGGCTATAAATGACACATCAAATGAAAAAGCAACTCAAAGAGTTTTACAGAAAAGCCTACAAGTGTTCAATGTGAGCACCATTCGTCACACGGCACACATCAAGAGGATATGCGAGTTCTTCCCAAACTTTGATTAGTGTTTCTTGAGTAATTGTTGTAACAGCTGCTTCAATCCTGTTTCTTAATTCAGGAAGGTCAGTTGGTAGTGGATGCACATACACACGATCCTTTATGAACCCCCAAAGGTAGAAATCGCAAGGCGTCAGATCGGGTGACCGTGGAGGCCATGCGAAACAAACTTTGTCATTGGACCCTTTGCGGCCAATTCAGCGGTCGGGTACAGTAACGTTCAACCAATCGCGTACTTCGTTGTGCCAGTGAGGCGGCGCACCATCTTCCTTGAAAATGAAGTTCTCTTGTTCATCATCTTTCAACTGAGGGAAGAGCCATAACTGTAGAGTATCAAGATAAGAAGTACCAGTTTCAGTTGCTTCGCCAAAAAGTTACAGTTGCTTCATCCATCTACGGATGTTATTATCACCTGGAGGATCACAACTGAACTTAATACGGAACGCACGTTGCACAGTAACTACAGATTCCGTCTTTGCAAACTGTAAAACACAAAAAGCTTTCTGTTCACTAGTCGCCATCTTTGCCACTAGCGCTTTCTAATGGATGGCGGCGAAAACATTGCATGCACATGCGCACTGGTGCCAACAAACAAAACTGTTTGAGTTGCTGTTTCATTGATGTATCATTTATAGCTGTAATTGTAATGTAATAAAAATTATAAGACATTAAAACCCTGCTATTCATTTTGAAATACTCGGTATATATATATATATATATATATATATATATATATATATATATATATACCTCAATGAACAAGTCAACAACTTTAGAGCTGTGTAGTCACCAGGAACAAAACATAGGTGTCGCATGCAACCCCTGAATCAAAGCTACAATAAAGGGAGTGGAGATACACTTCCTCATCATGAAATTCAAGCAGACATTCCCCCCCCCCCCCAGAAGATCATAAATACAGTGACTGTTGCATTTAAGAAAACGGTCAAGTACATCCTAATAAATGCAGAGAAAAAGTAAAGCCTGTCAGAGAAGAAAGAGCTACTGATATCACAGCATACTATACAGATAAATATTAAAGACTCTACACGTAGGGTATCTGCCGATTATGGTCCAAATCTAACCATTTTGTGGAGAATTCTGAAAAGGCATATATTATGACGGTTTTACCATATGTCTTTTTACCAAGCGTTTGATGCAGACAATTATGAAGGTTGTATTAATTTCTATACTTGAGGGCAAGATAACTTACAACACAATTACTCTTATTCCATCATTTTTCTTGATATGATGAAAAGTTCAACTGCCACACCATGCAATACTGGCCTGTAAACAATCTGTAATTGCTGAGAGAGGTGGATAATAAAAAGATATTGATGCTGAATATATGGGGCTTTATTTCTTCCTAGGTACACTAAATGGAGAGATGTACAACTTTTTCTTAAATATTACTTAAAAAAATATTGATGGATCTTCCTGTTGAATAAGGTGCATCTTTTTGTTGTCCCTCACTGAACCAAATATATCCAAAATTATACAGCCTTTATACAACTTCATTAATTTCCAAAATATTAGGAATTCTTGAATATAGCAATTCGATGAGAAACATTGAACATGAATTAATGAACACAATTTTACAATTTTAAACCACTGCAAAAACAAAACTAGGTTAATTTCTACAATTTTGAACGTTTTCATAAAAAATGTTGTAACTTTTGTTCCATTCAAGATTTTTGCATGATTATTAAAATTATTTTTATGGTATAACATGTCATGTTATAATAATTACTGTCTCATCGGCTTTGCTAGCTTGGAAGTCGGGATAATTACATTTTCCTTTACCTTTTTAAAGCAAAGTTTAAAATAGATAAGCCTAATAATATATAAAAAAATAATATTTAAAAAAAATCCTAAACAACTACATGAACACGAGTGGTAAACATGTCCGTCATTCGCAGCAGTCAACAATAGAATGGCCTTAGATAATTGGAAGCCATCCGTTGATCACACTATTTATACCTATAGTATCCCAAGTTGTGTCTCACAGTGATATTGATCATTTTAAATCAAACATAGACTAATGCTTAACCAGATAACATACTTATATAAAAAAGAAAACAGTATGAAAATCAGATCAGCGGTTCTTGAGTTATAAACTTACTAACAGACAAACAGAGAGAAATAGCATTTTATATAAACAGATTTAAATATACTTATAAAGTATACATAAGTACCACAATACTATTGTCATAGAACACTTTAATGATCATTTGATTGGTTATGTGATCGTCTTTAATTTGGTTGTCAGGAAATGTGATTAGTTACCCTTGCCTTTCCTCCGATGTACCACTAAGGCACAAATGAGAGATTGTCGTAATCATAGCCAGTCGAGTTGTTCACCATCAGCAAGATAGTTGCCTCTTTACTCCGGTCTCAATTTAAGTTTTAAAGTTTCATAATTAAAGTGTGTGGCTGATTTTCTGTCACGTCGTAGTGTCCCAAGGGTTTCCTGGGAGGCCGTATTATTAGTCCAGCCACCAGTGTGAGTGAATTTCCCTGTTGGGAATAGGCCTAACTGCTAAAGGTCCAGGTTTAACTGTGTCTTGTGTTACTTTATAGTTTAATATTTAGTTTGGTAATTATTCTGGTAACATTATACTGGTGACATTGGGCACAGATTGCTCCAATAATTCTGTTTTTATCTCCTCCAGGATAATGTGAAGGAGATCTCTACATGTAACTATGCTCTTGGAGAAGTTTAAGGATCGGTGGGGTTCCACCGATATCTTGACTTGATCGAAGAAAGTAGTCATCTTAAATAGTGATAAGCTTAGTTTTCGGCCGCTTGTCTCTACCAAAAGTGTTCCTTTCAAATCCTTCCGTATGAAAGCTACAGGACCTGATCTGCCAGTAAAGGTCGTTCTATTAGGAAGGCCAAAACCTTTTATAGGTCTTTCCCTTCTTCCGTATTATTGAATAATACTAAAAATCTTAGAGCTGGCAATTTACGTGATAAAGCAGCTACCCTACAGTCTTCAATACCTCGCAATTGTTCAACAACTAGTCAGGTGAAGCTAAACGATGTCTCTTGATTCCAATTTCAACAGATTTGGCATTTGTTGTTAATGATTGATCTATATAAGTTTTTGTCTGGCGATTCATGGATGAAGAATGGCATGGTCAAATAATGTCCACAGTCAGCTTACGAAATAACCCACACAACTCGAAATAAGGTGAGCTCTAAATTTAAGGGGGACCGAAATACATGTCTTCAGCATCCCCTTTAATCATAGAGGTGAGATACTACTATGAAGTTACTCATCACCAAGTTAATACTGACTAGTCACCCATGTACTCATGGTAAATTGTTGTCTTAGTCCAACTGCATCAGCTATGGGTTCCGACCCCCATTATCTTAACGTCCACTTGCTTGCCAAGCAGTAAGGTGGCTGGATCCTGAACTTGATCTGTTAATATCCTCGCCAATACAAAGTACATACAGACTTGATTCCACCAAGGCAATCAGAATGCACATCACCAATCAAGACGTAACAGACATGAGCATGCCATTCTTACTTTCTTATACCCAAAAATGGTTTTACATTTGGAAAGAAATGTACAACATAAATAACAATCCTAAGAGAAGCTAAAAGTGTTGATAATTATGTAATGTAGGTGAACTATAATTTGATTGAAGATATCAAACCCTTCTTAGGCGTAGCTTTTTGTTATAAGAGAGATGTATTTCGTTAAATTTATTTATGTAAAATACGTCTAATTTTTTTGTATTTCTCTCCTACAAATTAGTTGATTACCAAAAAGCTACCCTTTCTCAACTTAACCCTAAACCTCAAATTTAATTCTAAACAATCATTCTCACTACAAATTAACAACCAGGACTTCACGACCAACATTTTATTTCTGTAATTGTCTACAGTGTCTGGGTTTAGAGCTAGCATTGTATTTGAAATGATGATGACAAGCAGTAGCCAACTGACTTTTTGTACTCAACATAATACGTAGACAACCATCTGAAGACAAAAGACTGATCACATATAAACTCCAAACATTTTGATATTTCTATCCCTACATTAACCTCCATTTACTTCCTTTTTACTGTACATCACCCTCTATGAATTATAATATTTAAAAAAAGAAGTATATCTTGAACAATAGTAATAGTCTGGAAATCATCGATACTGTATGGTACTTTATTATCCTTCACCAACTGTACTTAACATCTACCCATTGTTAATATACTAAATTTTGTTTTTTCTGCGCATATGGGGTGATATGTGGTTTTGTTGTTTTAAGGATTCATCTACACCTTTTTTCACAACCAATCCCATCGGATATTGTTAAGTTTTGATTTAAAATATTTCTATAGAGATAATTAACGATTAAATGTATGGTGTGAAAGTGAAAGACTGGTGAGAGCACAACGAAGCTGCCACCTGGAAAATTATTTGTCATCATATTCCTTAAGTCCTGTTTGTGTTGAATTCCGTTGATGTGGGTGTTGTGATCCTATGCCAGCTACTATGATAGCAAATTTATAAACTTCCTAAGGCATCCCCCTCCCCCACCAAACTCTGCGCAAGTGTTGAATATTAGAGTACATTTTTTGTATTGGTTAGAAGGGAGATGAGGGTACTGTGACCTATAATAGAAGAGGGTTGACAGAGGGTATCTGGTGTGTATTCTATAATGTTTAATTTTGATTAAACTTGTTTCTTTCCCCTATACTACACATAATCATTCGATCACAATGTCTTTCATATTAAATCAATTTCAGTTTTTACCATATACGTTATAGCTCTCAATAACCTTAGCTTTAAACCTAGACCTGGAAAACATCTCTAATCCACATTCTAAAATCCATTCTGTAGTGGCAAATATCACTAAACTATTTTAAAAAAATCGATTGTACCAAGCGATATTATTATGACTAAATATTGGTAAGTTGATACATTTCATTTCAAGTATACATTATTATTAATTTGGCCAAAGAAGCAACTGAAATTCATACAAAAGTAGCGAGTGTCACTCGCACAGGTGACATTTTTTTAATTGTTTTCCAACTAATGTTTATTTGGTGATAGTGTAATAACTTCACGATATTGTGTATACGTTTTTATTGTTAGTAATTTTAAAGTAAAGTTTTAGTGGTACAAACAAACAAATTTTGAGCAAATTTCTTTCTGTACCCAGGAATATCAGAATAAACAATTTTTAATATTTGTAAATGTTTATATTTAAAAAAAAGCACTTTATAAATATGTTATGTTAGGAATTATTTTAAAATGATTTTTTAAAATAACAATAAATTTGTTGGCGGTTTACACAGTTTGTACAATATTTCAATTATTGTGCTGTACAACTTATTTTTCCAAATACGCCTTAAAAAAGTACATATTTTCTAATTCTTTACAAAATTTGGCTATTTTGGGTTTTTTATAGTATGCATGTGGATATTCACTGCTACAATGGTACCTATGCCTAACTTCTTTAAAAAAAGCAAAACAATTTATTGTCAATTTTTTTAGAACACGTATAGATTCTAAAACAAAACAAACAAAAAAACTGACATTCCACATGTCAATTTTGAATAAATTTTGGATTTTTTACAATTTTTTTAATAATATGCTTATAAAATGCTTGAAACTGACTTCCCAACACAGAAAAATATGGTGGCTAGCTCCAGAGCTCCAGAGTTAATCCATTTTTATTAGAATTTTCATATTGCCTAACAAAAACTACTTATCCTATCTTAAAATATAAATTAAATGTCCATTTTTTAAAAATATTTTGATAAGTTCAACAGCTTCTCCTATACTTACAGATGGTTTTAATCTAGCTTTAAGTTTACAACCTAAATGGAACTCAGGTGGACTTACTCCTGTTGTACTTTGAGGTACATTTCTATATTCAAACAAGAACATAGAAATTGCTTCCTTCGAAAGTACTTCTTGCTTTAAGATTTTTATTTTATTTTAAAATGTTCGAACCATGTTTTCTACAGCACCATTTGATGCAGGATGGTAAGAGTTATTTCTACAATATTCTATTAATCTACACAAGTTTATGTCTTTATTAGTTTCTTTTTTAATATGAAATAACTCAAAAAACGAATATCATTCTGTATGAAATTAAGATAAGTTATAAAAACATGAAACAACCAAAGAAGATCCGCCCCCCTGTATGAACTTCAACAACAAAACAAACGACAACATCTAAAAAATTGTAAACTGATCCGTGAAAATCATCGTCTCTTGCTCTTGTTCGAGCAAGAGCAAGTCTTTGTAACACTTTATGGTCTTTTTCAAAAATAAAAAGGGAAAGCTTTACAGTCATAAGTTATAAATGTGTTATAGATTTTTACTTTCTTTCAACTTTCTTGTCAGGTCTCTCTTGACCAACTCTTGTCCTCTTCTGACCCTGACACCATTAGAATATTTGAGGGAATATTCCATGGGTGTTTATTTCTTCCTATCCTAAACATAGTTTGAGCCATTTGTCATACTGGTGGACAAATTTTTCAATACCCTCTTCATGAATGGTGCCACCAGCGACTTGAGAAAGGTCTACACAGTGTCTTGAAGCTTGTTGTCGGTTCAGAAACTCTTCCCTCCTAGGCACTTCTTCAGTTCAGGAAACAGGTAAAATCGCTCGATGCTCGGTCGGGGTAATACGCCAGATGGTAAAAATATCTCATTAAAACTATTGAAGAAGTTGTTTTATTACACCAGCAGTGTGAAGACGTTGTCATGGATGAGCACAACTTCATCGTGTTGCATTTATCGTGCTCCCTGGCTATAAGAATTCAACAAGCAGTACATCTTTTTGGTCCCAAAACACTGTGGCCATGATCTTACTGTTGTTGAAGGTTTTTGAATGTTTGGGTTTCTTTGATGAGTTTGAATGCATCCATCATTTTGACTGTTCTTTCATTTCTAGGGTATCATACAGAACTCATGTCTCATCCCCTGACACATTTTTTTCCAAAAATTCTGTGGCCTCACCATCGTAATAATCAAGGAATGTTAACGCTGATAGCATTCCGAGAGCTTTGTGGTCATCAGACAACATCTTTGGAACCCATCGAGCACAAAGTTTTTTTTTAACCTAGGTGTTGTGTTACGAAAGTGTAGAGAGCTGATATTGAAATGTTAAGAAATTTAAATCAGACAACTCATGTATGGTAAACCTCCGATTGTCTCGAACCACTTGATCAACGATGTCTTCTTTTGTGACAGACTTGTGTCCTTGGCCCCCTTCATCATGAAGATAAACTCGTCCATCTTTAAATTTCCTACACCATTCACGCACTACACTGTCACTCATAAAGTTTTCACCATATACTCGGGTCATTCTTCAATGAATTTCTGCTGCGCTAAGCCCTTCTGCTTATTAGAGCCAAATAACAATTCACAACTCGCACTTGGTGGGAGAATCAATTATAATTCAATACAATTACAATATGTAGTAGCCATATTTACTTGTCTCCAGATCAACTCAGAATGGCATTGTATGCTCGGCAGTGCCTAAGGTTGTGGTAGTGGGAGTGTGCTACATTCCCTCCTATCGCTCGACTGGCTAGTCCACAGCATGATCAGAGGTTGAAAAAAAAAACAGCCCTCGTATTAATACTTGTCATTGCTTACATTCAAATTCTATAGAGTAAATTAAAGTTTTCTATTTTTAGCTTTAGCAAATCGATTAATCACATTATCCATATTGACATCAATGTCATGGTGAACATGTAAGGGGGGGAGACCAGTCAATCTGTCTTCACTCATCTGTGATCTCATTCAGATTTTAGGTCTTCTTAGTGTGGCAAAACTGCGTTCTGCTGATGTCACTAATATTGATAGTGTTGACAACACTTTCAGCAGGGACTTAGTCAACGGATATGATTTTTCATCTCAGTTTTCATAAGCATTAATGTTTTTATTGATATTCCTGAAATGTTCTTAAGAAGAACTTTTCTTGATTGAACATAACTCATTTAAAAGTTTCCATGCCATAGAATCTCTGTTTTGGGAAAATAAAGATGAGTATTTGTAACAAATAGGATCTAGAGAAGTTTTGAAGGAATTTAGATCAGGTAATTTTTCAAAGGTCTGAATCCAGTTGTTTAGACCAAAAAATTCAACAGATTAAGGTTGAAACCTTGTATTGATATTGGGAATAATGTGGACGAGAATCAGAACTTATCTCTTCCACTATGATATGACATTGTCACTACTCTTGTCTGGATAATTCAGCTGATTTGTTTGTTTTCTGAACAACCAAGGGACACGTAAAACTACGTCCATTTAAGTCATGCTGTTTTTGGCGTTTCACAATATCATAGAAAAAAATTCATCACAATTCTTCGTACATCTTAAGTACATCAATAGCCTGGTTGAGTTTCTCAGTAGCTCTGGAAATGTCAATATTTTCCTATTGTAGGTATTGTTACTGATGATTGTTCTAGTCAATACATCACTTAAACTGTCAATTTTATAAATTCACAGTTTGAGATAGTATGAAGTACACAATTTGCCATTTAGAAGTTATTTGTAGAGCATCTGTAATTTTGGCCAGGTCTTCTTGAAATTAGAGTACAACTTCATGTAAAAACCCTAAGGGTTTCACGGTAGACCTACATATGCCGAATAGTGACCCAAGACATTTTCACTGCATAGTTTCTTTAAGGTGATTAATTAAAAAGTACTGACACTTCTTTTAGAGTTCTTAAAGCATTTCTTAAATTCTTGTACCCTGCTCCTTTTTGAAATAAATAAATTTAAATAATGATTTTTGCATATACAAAGAATGATAGTTTTAGCCACTTTTAAATTTCTAATTCAGTAGTTTAGAACTTAAGATACATTTACACTACAGCTACCACATCTTATACCTACACATTTGTCTGGATTTACTTCTAAATCCTGCCTATTAAGTCTGTTTAATGGCATGATTTTTGAAAATTATAATGTCTTCTTGGAATCCACAGGTCAGTTAAAGAGTTTGTATTTTGTGAAGTCATCTATATTTCCAATTTACCCAATTTTGGCACCTACATCCCAGGGTTTAGACAGATATTGTTGCTGTGTTGATGTAGATGTACTTATTGCGTCACGACCTACATTGAAGCCAAAGATAGTAATGAGTTATATGCCTAGATACTGGTTGCCTCAAAAGATTAGGATGTAAGTAGTGTTGCCGCTAAATATTCTGCTTTACAGCAAGGAGATGGAGATGAACTTGTAGATGTTTTGCAGCACCACTTTCAACTTTCCTCTTCTTAATTAAAACTCGATCCATGTCTCCATTTCAATAGTCATAAACTACTCTCACAATACACATAAAAAGTATACTCAGTTCTTACTTCAGTAAATAATGAACTGCAAAAGAATGGTGACAGATAATCAACCTGTACATGAATCAAACGACACACATGAAACAAATGGTTTGACTATTTGACAGGTTACACTTGTGGGGGAAAGAGAAGGGGTACAAGTGCTGAGATGGTTTGAATTCTTATAAAATCGTTCAAGTCACAAAAATATCAAATAAGAGAAAAAATTCAAAAAATTGTACATGTTCAAATGTATAAAAAATGTAGAATGACAAGAATGGACAAATACAAGGTTTTTTTCAAAATAATGCTATGATTAATCGGCAGCCGCCTTAAAGCAGCATCAATTATTTCATGTCTAAACAGAAAATTTGGTACCTAGCAGTTAACATCCAAACCTTATTTTGTTAAAAATCAAAAATATTTTTAGTTTTAAATATTCATTTAACGTGAAGATATATAAATGTGTTAAAAGAAATTTAATAACTATAATAATAATAAAGTTATGGCCAAAAAACAGTATGCTGAAAAACTCAAAATCCAAAATATATTGAAAAATTAAATAAACTCAAATAAAGCCCAAAAGGAGTAATGTAATACATGTAGAAAAGATTAATAATAAAAAGTATTTTTTTGTCTAAAATGGCGGCAAATATTATTCTTGAGACGATTTTCTCAAATTAAAGTATAAACTAAAAAAATAGTTTTAGAAAGTAAAATTAAATAAAGATAAAGTATTTAAAACAGCACAGTTTTGGTAAGTTTAGTCAAAATCGGCTAAATCGTTATAATAAATAAATAAAAATAAATATTTCTTTACTAGAATGTAATATAATATATTATAAAATAATATATTCTTTCAAGTTATTTTTTTTTTTTTGAAAAACTTCTTAAATTTGGAATAACTTTCTAAATGAAACAGAATTACCTCTTGGCTTTACTCAATTCAAGCTAATTGGTTAATTTGGAATATGGATGGTTATTAAAAAATAAATAAATAAAGACTAAATTCAGTTTCTTACTTTCTAGGTTCAAACATTAATAAATAATAGGATATGATGTTATATTAACATAATAACATTAATTTTATTAGACTTTAACATACAATATTAATTCATAATTTGTTAAGATTTGACTCTCTTTTAGAGTTCATGAAATTTGTAATAAAGTTTGTAATATTATAGGCCTCTAGGCTTAGCTCAATTTAACAGAACACATTGACTCAAAGAATACAATATTAATTAGGCTAGATCTCGGGGTAGGCACTCGGCTGGCATGGTTGTGTTATACAACTATAACGCATAAATAAATTGAAATGATTAAAATTCTAAAAAAAAATTTAATTAAAGTTCACAAGAAATGTTGAATTGATAATTTTGAAATAGATACAGGCCTTTGAATTTGGTAAATGTTTAGAATAGTTAATTAACAGAGCATACCATGCTCTGTACAGTTCACACTGACTCTAATCACTAATTTAGACACAAATATTATAAAAGAAAACTTTGGATGTTAATTTGGCTTCTGTACTCTGGTCTCCACAATGTTACTCTCCACACTGATTTCTTTTAAAACATGGCGCCTCGTTGTGTTGCGGAGCGATATTTTTCTATTTTAAGTGAGATCGTTTGTTGAAACTGTTGGGGTTCTTCCGCGGCACCATATAGTACCGTTTTTTTCCTTCTTTTCTTGGCCATTGGCAATTTGGGGTTGTAATAATCATTTCTTGTATTCGTATTTGTCGTTTTGTATCAATTTGTTTATTAATTACACATTATTTAACTAATTTAAGGGTGATTTAGACCGCGTACATACATATCAGCTGATCTATCTTAATACAAGGTTGACTAAATGACTACATCAGTAACTTATTTCTTCTTCCTCAATATTTTACAATGTTTGCAATTAAAACTAACAGATGTTTTTGCATACAAATAATTTATAAGTAGTGGTATCTTAGAGTAATTTACAGTCTGATCGTTCTATTTAGTACTTCGAAATATTGTTACATATATTTTGGAAAATGGCCGTAGGCCGTTTTCGTGTTTAACATTGCAAACTCACTGTTCCTTATAAGTAGTGATTTGCTTTTAAATAAAGTTTGGGATCTTATGAAATGATTTTAAATAAAGATATGTGATGTTATGGTTGTGTAGTGGTGTGGTTAATTTGTGTCAGCGTCTAAATTTCGAATGTTTACAATTTAGAGATAGGCCTATCTTACGTCTGCTTTAGGAATGATTTGTTTTGCAATTGAATGAATATGGGTGGTTTATTAATAATAGGTTGTATATAAATATCTGCTATTAATACTTATGAATGTAGATCGTTGTATTCTATGCTTAATTATCCAAATCGTATATTTTTCATTTGACTTAGGTTATGTTGTTATTGTTTAATTTAGGCTAACTATCCTAACCTGTTGCATAAGTTATTGATGTGATTTGTGCTGTTATATCGTTTCAAATAAAAAAAATTATAGAAGGGTGAAAATAAGTATATTTGAAAACAAAATATGAAACTTTTATGGTTGTAATAGAATAAAAATATGTAGTTCTGTAATGTAAGATCAATAGAAGCATATATATTATGAAATGGGGGGTTTTCCACTAAAACAAGTTTGATGAGAAAATTAAGATATTGGACGACAAATAACAGTGCAACCAAGAGGACTGAAGCAAAAAACCAAAGGGATTCTTTCGTTTTTACCAAAAAGGAACCAGGAACTAACGAAAAAAGTGTAAAATTCAGTAAGGATCAGAATATGTCCAAGAAAATAATACAAACGCATTCAAACCCGAATAACTTGGAAAGTTATGGTCAGATAACCACAATTCGAGTTTCAATGGATTCTACAAGGCCTAAGGAAGAGTCCAATAATTTTGGAATTTCAAATTTCAACTCAAAACAAAGATATGGCAAAATTAAGAAAATTTGCTAAATTAATTCATTTTGCAGGATAGGACAAGAAACATTCAGGAAGGAAGTCCCCACTAAACAAAGGCGGAGCTTAAGGCATAGCCAACTGCATGGTATACAATACAAAAATTTGATAATTAAAAAATTGCAATCAAGCTGCAATTAAATCAAAAGAAAATGAAAAATAATTAAAAGAATCGTTACTAATAACGTTAGAACATTTTACAATTAATAAACTAGTTGCTTCCGTCTCAGTTTATTAAATGTTTGAAATGACGACAATACAAAACACAAAATTAAAATTAATATTTTTCTGAAAACGTTGACATATTTTCCATAGTGATTTCATCATATACGTATAGTTATTATTTTACCACATACATTATGGGGTATATTATACATGGAGTAATATTTGAATAAAATGTACTGGATTGAGTAAATTTAACAGAATGAAATTTAGCAAAAACTAATCTGGCAACCAAAAAGGCCATTCTACGAAATCCTCATTCCCTGTGGGGGTGATTAGGGTTCACCCTCCCACTACTTTTAGGGGAATAAATTAAATTTTTATTCCATTTTAGCTGCATAAAACTATGAATTATAAATTTTGATAGAAATTATTAGGGGATTCTAAAAATATTTCTATTTAATTTTAATAATACATGTGTAATTGTTTCTTTGGTGAAAATTATATTGCATAGTATTACTTTAATATAAATCTAAAAAAAAAAACACTGTTTTTTACCACAATCTATTTTACCTAATCTATTATTACCACAGTTAAGTTGGTAAACTGTCATTTTTTACTTTTTTGTGCAAATTTAGCCAGAGCGCATCAAAAACTTAACATTTTGTAGCAAAATTTAAAAATGTTGTTTTCTCTCCTCTCTATGACCAACCTCTGGTACTTTCCACTGTATATGTATTTTGACCCCCCCCCCCCCCATGCATCTAATTCACAATCGCCACCAAAGGAAAATTTTGGAGCTCGTTCGTCTTGGAGTGTTCAAACTGCTTTTCGAGAAAATCCTCATTATTCTTAAAATGGATGATTAACATTGGATCAATGCTGTTTTCTGACAACGTAAACAAATATTTCTCCAATCACATTATCTTGTAAGAAAAAAGGACTAATGAGTTGGACACCAATAATTCCAGTCTAAAAATTTAATTTTTCCGGGTGTTGGATATGAAATTGTGAAATATCCTAAGATTGGAATTGGACTGATAGCAATGACTTACGTCGATTAATTATAATGTTTATGAAAAAAAGGACACATGTCTAGAAACAGAATGATAAAAATGAAATTTGGATTATTAATATCTCGAATTATTATCTCACGAAATTCTAGATGGTGGTCAAAATAATCTTCACTAAGTTCTTTTAGTAGGTGTATTTTGTATGGATGGAATTTATGTTTTAAAACTCTTAAAATTCTATTTCGCCCTATAGCATATATAACCACCAATTGCAACAAATTCTGCAAACACACATGTTACTTCTTTCTACCTAAGTCACAAACACCTGCTTGATGGAGGATAATTTGGCCGGTGAGGATAACCAGTCCAATTTTATAACAATAATCATTATTGTAACATTTATTGTTAAATCATACAAAATAATCAAAAACATATTTTTAGCAAAATAATTGTTAATATCTTTAGAAAAAACTATTTCTCTAAAACTATTGGTCTAAAGTTTCAAAAGTCTTTCTATCTTTTCACCTGGAAAAGATATTTTAACGAGCTTTACAAGGATGTGCTGATTGATTCTTCATGATTTAAAATTTTTGGGGTTAATTTCACCACTGCTTATGGATTGAAATGGTAGTTCAATAAAATTGTACTCCTTGGGGAAAAAAATTGATCCACTCTTAGGTCATCGGTTTTGTGAAAATAAATTGGAATAGCTTGAAATAGTTGTTAGCTAGGAAAATCATAAAAGTGGAAATTGGTTTTTTAAACAGATTACAAAATTTTCATCTCTCAATAGAGGCAATATTTTTTCCTAATGTTCACCAAACATTTTTCTACAATGACTAGAACAAATTGATTCTTGTAATCATTTTCACCATCCGATGTACAAACATAAAAATCTACAATATTTCAGATTAGCTCAATAGCTGACAATCAGATGTTGGTTTCTAGCTAATTTCACCAATGTTAATGTAGGTTATAAAATGAGTGTTTTATCTTTGAATGTAGGAAATTTCAAAAGCAAGCAGTATTAAACCTTTATTAATTAATGTAGTTTTTTTCTAATTCTGAGATATGAAGAATAAAAATATGCTATACAGAGATTCAATCAAGAATAGTGGAAATTACTGTCTTTAGCAATATAAATTACCATGTATACATATTCCAAACAACAATATTAGTGTGAATTTAGTAATTTTCTGTTATTTATTTTTATAATTAAAGGTCTAACTTGTTCTCATTTGTTGGAGCATGTTTGAGTAAAATAAAGACATTAGTTTCTTATGAACCTAGTAATACCTGCTAAGAGAGGATTAGCTGCAGCAATATTAAGCTTGCTAACTTTGGCAGAGTTTCTCTGAATTTCCTGTAGGAGCGCCACAGTTGCTGGATTCTTTACTGCTGGCCCTACCACACTGTTGTTATTCTCTTCCTAAATAACACAATATTAATATTATTAAATTTTAAACAGGTGAAAAAATAGATTTTTTTTTTTTTACATACATGTCAAAAGAGTAAACATTTTTTAAAGCTGTAAAAATATAAAAAATGCTATAGGAGAAAGTTCATTTCTTTGACAAATTGACATTTAAAATACAATTTCTGAACTATTTATGCTAAATACCATGGGTACTTGGTGGTATTTCATTTTAATAATTAAAACAACATCTTTTTAGAATAAAGCAGAAAGTGTGGTTTATACTAAAAAGTTGTGGTTTTAGTTATACAATTTCTGATCAATATAACAGATTAAGATAACCAAATACATGGCATTATGTAAATTTTAATATCCTTCAATTAATTATGATTAATTATGATAAATGGTACAAAGTTTGTCCATGTTTCTCTCACATACAAGCTCCAAGTAACAAAGAAACCAAACAAACTGTAATTGAGCAATGACCTGCTTCATGTAAGTCCTTATAACTAAAAATTGGCCAAAGCAAATTCATTTTTAAAGTCAGTAAACAGACTCAATGTACCAAACTGTAAATAAAAAATAAATACTTGTGAATAATTATTTTCATCTAGATGGAATTGATATGTTAATTTGGATCATTAACCCCATCAGTGAAACATTTACATTTCACATTTCTATAAAATCTGATTGCAAATGGTTGGACCAATTTTAATCTAAACTACCAAGCCGGAATTCATGTGTTTATTTTCATCTTCTCTTTTGCATATTCACTGATCTCTCAACATCGAATTTTCAAGGAATTAGTGACAATGAGCTAAATTTAATAAAAAATGATTAAGTTAATTTTTAAAGTGAACAGTGTTTATGAAATATTTCAGAACTTCAGTGTTTTTCCATTTGTGTACTACTAGGTAATAACAAAGATCACTTTCCAAGGTAAACCTGTGTCTCCTATCAATAAAAAAATCTAAACATTTTATAACAAAGAATGCATTAGAGTTTTTTTAGTAACAATGTGCAATATATTCTATCCCCATATATTCTAACAGAGCCAATAAATCCCACTATTCCAAATATGAACAAATTGGTTTAGCCGTTTGACTGCAGAGTTCATTACAGACAAACTTCTTGTATACTCCTTGGATAGCAAAACTCAAAACAGATATTTCTAAGGAGGAAAAATCCATCACTATGCAATTAAAAAAAACTTAATTTATCATACTTTATATTAAACAAATTATATTTATATCTTAACTAATAATAATTAATAGTATATCTTGTTGTTTCATACTTTTTCTTCATTAAAGTCAAAAAATTGTTCCAACTCAAATGAACTATCCAGCTGTTTAAAAATATCTTCCTCTTCATCTAAACTTGAAACTAAGCCTGTCAAGTCAGAGTGTGATAGCTCTCCAAGGCCTCCGCTGTTTTCCTATAAACAAACATCCAGGTCAATAAATGTGACACATTATAACTATAATACAGATACAATATTTATATTAATTATAAAATAAACTTATAAATCCCCTCCCCCACATCCTTTTCAGGAAGACATGGACAGTAAGATATTATGAAGCTAGTTTCTTAGTGAAAATGTGGCTTTGATTGGGATAGAAGTGGACACTACTAAATTAGTTGGTATGGATTGCCAAACTGACTAACAGCCAACATGTGGCTAGTAACTGATATGAGTGCACAAATGGAACATAATTAAAGCTGAACTGCATTTAACACAGAGCAACAAAACTTGTCACTAATCCAAAATTAGCATAACCCAGCATGGACAAGATATTTAACACACTATGTCTAATTTCGAAATTAACAATAACTAAAATCTCAACTCTATGTTTCCTACCTCCATACAACTCATGGATAAGTTATTATACTTTTCTTTGTGAAAATTGTATTCCTAAACACGGTCTGAGATAGTGCTAAAAAATCAAATTAATCCACAGTTCTCACTAAAAACCATCATTAATGAGCTCATGTTGATCAAAACCCAACTTCAATAGAAAAACTATTTCTCCCATGATAATGTTACTGCTCCTTTTTACACTGCACACATTCGAACACAGGGTAAATCAATCTACCTTCTAAATACAAACATTAAGTAATTCACCTGGTTTCAACGCCTGGAGGAGTAAATCTTAATTCAAACCATATCTCCAAATATCTAAATACATGATATCATTTTCTTGTTATATACATTAATGGCCTCACTGATTACCAAAAAGATTTCAAAACGAGGACAATATCAACCAATTCTACAAACTTCTTTTTCTGGCTTATCCTATTTTTTGTTATTACAAAACTGTGCAATACATTCTTAGCAAATAGTATATTTCTGAATGTGTGGAATTCAGTCCATTTCAGTCAGGCTTTCGGACTGGCAATAGCACTACGACAGCACTGATATGTGTATCTGACAATATACGATTGGCCATGTGTAAGCATGGGACATCTTCCAACCAATAATAAATATTAAAACAACAAATGTTAAGTTTAAATAGTATATTAATAATGTATAGATTAATAATATACAGAATAAACATTATATAGAAATAAGAAAGTGTAAAGTGTTCCTAAACAATATCTAAATGATTGCTAAAACAATGTATAACATTGAAAGTTTAAATTTCAAACTGTGCGCGCCGATCAAATTACCAGACATTGCACACTCCATGAATAAAGGAAATTGAAACCTGGAAAAACTTCCCATGAGCCTCAGCGAGCGTTAGCTTCGCCAGGGAAAAAGTACAATATTTCCCATGAGCCTCAGCGAGAGCGTCCTTCCAAGGAAGAAGGAAGCGTGGCTTTAGTCAGTCTTTGTCAGGAACTTACACGCAACAGTCATATTAAAAATGGCTGGACAGACTCGTTTTCAGTCCAAGATGGTAAATCTCCGTTAGTAGTGAAGTTAGAACGACTTAAAGTTATGGACAATGGCTACTCGTGAGTAGAGTGAAAATTACATAGAAATATAACATCACTGGTTTAATTTGGAACATTTAGGAACTTTGATTTTGAACATTAATTTTGAACAATAACTTGGACATATATATATAATTTTTGTATTTCATATAGTTGAATGTTAGTAATATTTTTATTTAAATAATAATGTCTCTGTTTTTCAATAATATAATAAAAGGAAGGTTTCTTGTTTTAAATATGTCTGGCTAGAATCATTGTGTTGACCATGTGCCATGCTGTATGAATAACTGTAAGTACGATTGAGATTGCAACCCTACCCTTCAGGTAAATTAAAATGATAAACTTAATTGTAGAATTGTAAGAACGCAGACTTACAACTAGATAGGTAACTCAAATTTTGTTTAAAAGCTCTTAAAGCTTAAAAAGACTTATGTTACAAATGACGCCCGAATAAAGGGTTAGTTCATAAAGATTAGATTCACTAAATTAAATTCAAGAATTAACTTCACTTATGTTACACATGGATCGTCGAGAGGTTACAATATTAACTTTATTTGACTTTCGATAGTGTTAACCATTCCTTATTGTTTTTAAAATTGAAAAAATTGGACTTTCACCTCAAAGCATAAACCAGGTTAAATCGTATTTGTCTGGAAGGAAGCGTGTTTGTGATAATGAAGAAACGATTGGCTGGGAGGATGTGACTTGTGGAGTTCCATAGGGATCCGTTTTATTACCTTTATTATTTAGTATATATGTTGATGACATTAGTACTGGACTAAATGGTACGACTGTATGCTTCATCTGTATGCCGTGCCGATGATCTGCAGATACATCTACATTCTAGAGTTAATGACATCGGCAATGCAGTTGAGAACATGACGTATGATATTAAAAGCATTTCCCTATGGGCTGAAGAGCATGACTTAACAAATCAAATACACAACCCATTATTTTATACTACCCCGACTGATGAACACAATAGACTTGAAAAATCTCCCCAAACTTAAAATTGAAGATGAATTATTAGAATACTGCACCAGCGTTAGAAATCTGGGACTGACAATCAATGCAAGATTAAACTGGACTGAATATGTATCTGACACATGCAATAAAGTATTTGCAGGAATTCACTCTTTAAAAAAAAAATGAAAGATTTTTTGCCATTTCATATTAGAGTGCTCTTAGTTAAATCATTAATTATGCCATACTTTACCTACTGTGACACTGTAGTCAGTGACATGACTGTCAACATGCTCAAAATTATTGTATATGGTTTATTTTTGTCTAAAACGTGATGATCAGTTAGCCCATACTATAAACAATATCTTTTAAAACTCTGTGAATTTAGTTAGATCCTTTATATTTTAACCATGTTGGATGCTGTCCTTCAAACTGTAATGCCTACTTACTTGGCAAATAAGTTTGTTTTTGCCTCAGATATAAGTACAAAAAGTAAAAGAAAGGGGTCGACAACACTAATCGTTCCCAAGCATAGAAATGTAATGTATAACAAATCTTTTACCGTTACGGAATGTGGCTTGAGGAACTCGCTTCCAGATACCCTTAAAGCTATTTGCACCCTTAAAGCAAAATAGCCGTGCTCAATTTGCAAAATCGTTGAAGCTGCATTTCATGAATGGTATGGAAGTATCTTTGCTTGAGGTGTGTAGGAAGGAAAATCTGTTTTATTTAAACTGTATGGCACGAAAGTGCGTGTGAATGTATAATGTAGTTTATATTAAGAATAATTTATTGTGTTTCGCAAGGTCTGTAAAATTGTATTAGTTTAGGATTTTCTTTTTCTTTTTATTTATTTTTTGTGTGTGCTTTGTATACATTTTCTTTGTTTTACTACATAGTTTCTTTTCCTTTTAAATAGTTAAATTCATTTTCCTTTTGTTTTAGGTTTAAGTGTGTTAGTTGTAATTAATTGTATACAAAAATTGTGTATGGACTAAGTGGTAGAGAGAATCTAACTTCGCCCAGAATAAAGTACTTTTCTATTCTATTCATCTTCAATCTAAATTAAATTGAAGTACTAGGTTTCTTCAGAGCTATATATAACCAGTTTTAATGAGTCAGAACATATTGTTGTACATTTTGGAATTATATTTGTACTCATAATCCCTTCTTCCTTCCAAAACTATTATTTTTTCACTACCAACAAGAACTTCATTTCGAGAGGATGATGATTTAGTCATAACTTTCTCTTTGTTAGAATTTCACACATTAGGTACAGAGAAATAAATTTAATGAGTTTTAGGCCAAAATATGGACTAAATTGGAAAGGATTTTTAAGGCTAGCTGTGGTCACAAATGATGAAATTAATAAAACAATAATATTAGAGATACACAGTTTTAAGGTCTATTTACACTCAGCAGTGACGTGACCGTGTGTGACAGCATGTGCATCTACCAACGAGCCTGAATATATTTTTCTAGGAAATTGAGTGATGTTGTTCATACTCGTCTGGCACCTGGCTGTGACAGTGTAATAAGTGATCCGGCCATTGCCATACAGTGACAGTCAGGTTAGTTACCACTGATATTTTTCTCATTTCATAGCCGTGACACAAAGTTAAAATGAATTCTGAAATTTTTTTCTTCAAAGTTAAAAAGATGAACTAAGTTAAACTTATTGTACTAGTACATAATTATCCTGTACTGTATGATCTGTCCAACCCCAAGTACACGGATTATAAAAATAATATCTGGAATAAAATAGGAGAGGAAATGAAAACAGCTGGTAAGTAAATATTTTTTTATTAATTTTATGACTTTTTATAGTAAAGAAACCTAAATTTTTACAGTAAATTAAATATTTTATTAAACATAAACTTATAAGATCCTTGAAAAGAGTTTTACATCCACCTAGATTTATTTATTCTCTTTTACCTAGAGACGTGATGAACATGGGAAAGTTCCATTCTCAGAATTGAAGTACTCTGTGAATAACTCTCTGGACCCGAAATGCATATAACATTGCATTCCCACCTTGGAATCCTAAATTTTATATTGTGCTGTCCTCATTCCTCGACTCCACATTCAGAGAAAGGTAATTATAAAAATTTCTGTCATATTTTTTCATAAAGTTACGCAATAAGCACATGGAAAAATTAAATTATCAAAGTATTCTGAGTAAGGCTGAATACGCATATTGTTAATCTCGAATTTTTGTGACAATATACCAAAACAATTTTCTGATGTCCTCCTCGTGCGACTCAAACGATAGTCAAATTTTGCGTACGACCATCCAAATTATCCCCCAGATACAATCTTGTAGTCTTTATACACGAATGTCTCATCATCGACAATAAAGTATGGAACTAGATAATCTGTATTTGGTATCACAGAATTTTGTAGTACATTCAAAGACCTTTGTTGAAGTACTTTACCTAAATTTGAATTGGCAAAGATTCCCAAACACTATTCTTACTGTATGCTCTACATCAACTTCAATAAAGTTCAATCAGCATCCACAAGAGCTAACAAAATAATAATAAATGTTTTTGTAATTAAAGAATAATGCTCCAGAGTTTGGAGGGGCATGGATAGCAACGTGTTTGCCATCCAAAGCACCAATACAATTGGAAAAGTTCCATATATCAAAAAGTCACTAGCTACGTTCTTCCACATTTCTGCTGTTAGAGTAGGCCATTATAATGGAGTATTCATCCATTAGATTTTCAGTAATAATCTTACAGGATTCTTCCACTATCTTGTAAACTGTACTATGACGCATGCGATAGCTAAAGGAAATCGTATTTAGTGCATCCCCCAGTGGCCAAATACCTGAAAGAAAAAACAATAGCAATAAACATATTTATTAGTTGAATAAAACTTACTTTATGTGTTTCTATTCTCTAATTAATATAATATATGAATATATTATATAATTTAAAATATTTAATATAATATACTTTTACAGCTTGATGTTTATTTCCTACAACAGAACTCATAGATTTGTTTACGATTTAATAAATAATAAATTAATAAAGCCTGTGTTTATTTTCAGGGCAGTCTTGTAAAACCAGATGGTACAACATAAGGGACAATTTTAGGAAGTGTAAAGAAAAATACTACTGTGAGTGGTCAGCAGGCGAAATCTGGAAAACTCTATAAATATTCAGATCAGCTGAGTTTGTTGAAAAAATTCTTCAATGGGATGGAGACCAGGACCAACATTGTTGACGAGGTAAGAAACCAGGACCTGTCATGAGATGATGAAGAAAGTGACAATGAGACACAACAACTTGCTACACAAGTCGACAGTCCAGTGGATGAGCAGTCGCAATATCATAAGTTGTCTACTCCAACACAAACAGGATCCTTACAACGCTCTTACACATTCTAAAAAACTAATACTCTCATTACAAAAAAGGAATCCTCCTAAAAGTGCTGCTGCTACTGTTATGGAGAATCTTATAAAAGAAAAGGAAAGTATGGGCTCTCCTTCAATCCAATCACTAGATCCTGTTGACACATTTTAATCACAAATAGCTCCAGGATTGAAAAAGCTACCCCATACATTACTGACATTACGCTAAAACAGATATATATGCAGCTGGGCAAAAGTACAAGCTTAAAATGCTCATGGGAGTAGATCTAAGTGCCGGATCATTCGCAGTTTGTCATTACTCTAACCCAACATACTTTGGACAGTCTTTTCCTGTAGGGAGCTAAAATCGATGTGTTGTAGTGAATGAAAATTAAAATTTCACTACTGGTCAAAGGCAACCGGCAACTTCCCTGAACTATTCAGGGCAACAGTATTTAGAGAATTAGAGACAGGAATAAATACATATCAAAATTGAACCAAAATAATATTTACAGATGAGTTTTCTTTAAATTATGAAAATGTTTTTCATAAAATTTTATTAAAATACGAATTTATGTTCCCTGGTACTTGTAAATTAACCCTTTAGTTTAAGTTTAATACAAATTATTTAATAGAAAAATATGAAAATATTTGTAAACTTAGTTTACGTTAAATTTTTTATTTTTCAAAATAAAATTTTAAAGTTTATGTTAGGTTAGGAATATTATGTTTTAAAATATTTGTAAACTTTTTAAGTTGAATTTTTTTTTTTTTTTTTTCAAAATAAAAATGCATAATTTATACTGTATATCTACCTTACATTCTACCTATATACCTTACATACCTCAAGCAAACTGCGTGCCGTTTCCTTCGAAAAAAAGGCTTTTCTCTATTTTGTATCCTGTTTTATTCAGGTTGATTTTCAGTTTGCACAAAATAATGTTAAATGAATTTTCTGACATTCTGAAGTATTCGTGAAACTTTGCTCCATCGTCCATCAATTCCTTATAAAGAGTGCAAAATTCCCCTTCTGTAGAGAACTTTTTTCATGCCTGATGAACCTACTTCCATTTTCTCACTTGTTGCTCCCCTGCTTCATCCAAAACAAGAGCAATCATCCATAAATCAGCTTCTGAGAATATAGCCATTTTCCGTGGTATTTATTACTATAGAAAACACTGACTGATGTCAATCTTGCCAATAAGGAATACTGATACAGCACTGATGTGTGGGAGTAGGCATCACTAAAGTAACCCGAATAGCATTAATACTGAACTGTCACTGCACTGACACTTCACTGACATGTATAAATGGACCTTTAACCTTCTTTTTTTACATATGAGTACAAGTTCTGTTTATCTCAATTTATTCATTAACTATTGATTTAATGAAACTTGACAATGTCTTAATCCTAAACTGGGTTACTTCAGCTATAGCAATTTCTGTAGTTTATACAGATTTGTTGTTGTACATATTCAAGAATTTATATGGCTGATAGAATGTTGATTTTATAATTATACTTGCCTCAAATATGAAATCATTGGAGTTTTAAAGTTTACTGTGTTTTGATAAAATTAAAAATAAATATTTCATTAAACTGTAAAATTACAGGACTTATGAAAAAATATAAATAAAATATTATGAAATGAAAACTGTTATAAATATGAAAATTATTAAGGAACTGTTTCATTTAAAAAATATTGTATGATCATGTCACATCAGAAGTTTTGCATTCAAAACAGGTGTCATAAAACCATCACGAAACATCTGTTAGAACTGAAATGAAACTCTAAAGTGGAGCATTAGAAAAACAAATGAATTGTAACAGGTCAGTTAATAAGTAGGTTAATTATAATATGTGTCAGATTATTAAGTGACAAACACTGCAGCATTGTTCCATTGCCAAATCTATTCTGATCTATTCTGATGATGAATAGATATTATAAATTTATACAGTTTTGAATATATATGTAATAGGCATCAAGTATAAATGTCAGATATATTAAATAGTAAAATAAATTTAAATATACAACTGCTGAAACAAGAACGAAGCTCTACATTAGACTTGTCTAAATTAAAATGATTATATGAGTAATATAAAATCTATGACGTACAATCAAAATAAACAATTTTAAAATAAGATTTATAATCTGAAATAACTAACCCATATACAAGAGAGAAACTTACTCCATTTGAAAAAAAAATGCACAGATATTGCACAGGACTTTTCTAAATTTACAAGTACAAAATAGTCAGAAAATTAAAACACATTTTGGTGTCCCAAGTTCCTCCTCCTTAAAAAAAAAACAACATATTTTCTCTACAAACCTAATCTAGTTCTATGAAAGACATGAAACAAAATACAGTAATACCAGTTATATTAACAAAATACAGTAATACCAGTTGTATTAGATTACAAGGCAATACGTACAAGGCACTGAGATAGATCGACCATTTTGCCGTCACCAAAGTTATCTGGACACCAAAGTAGATCGTCGTCAATGAACGGCATAGCGGGGACGGCAGTACTTGCCGGCGCCCCAGGCTTTAAGAAAGCCAGCGTGCCACTTAACCTTTCAACAAGGACCTGCGATAAAAATTCAGTATTAATTCTTTTTAAATAGCCTTAAACAAAATCTCACATAATAAAGTGCTGTACAAAGGATTATAAGTTAAAATTTCAATCAAAATTATAAAATAATGGAATAATTTTATATCTTAACTTATATAAAAAATTAAGCTATAATTTGTATTTAAAAAAAGTTAAATGAAATATAGTGTGGTTATCTCTTACATTTAATAATACGAATTACCAAGGTATGTAGTGAAACTCTAAATGAAAAACTGTTTTTTTTACTTTCTATAAATTTATGAGCCGTCCAACCTAGTAATGACACCACCTAGTAGTGAGTCAGCAGTAATGACATTTTCTTAGACAGCTTAAAACATACCAAAAAAACAACAGTATGACAATATTGCTATGTAATATGTGTACAGTTTAGTCACTTAACACAGTTAACAGTTATAATAACTAATACGTATAGTTTAGTTCCAAATTGGTCACCTTTATATTATCGTAAATTTATAGAATCAAATAATAATTTCATAATATTTTATTGTGTTATCTATACACAAATAATTTGACTAACATTTTAATAATCTGAACTACATACATCTACAAAAAGGAAAATAATTATGCCTTTTCAACACGTTACAGAACATTATTTAGACTATTATATGGTATTGGTATATGCTACAGTGAATTCAATACTGTAATTTGAAAACCATAACAGTTGTTTAATCACATTTCTCAAAAAAAAAATATCAAAAAACTAATGGTTTATTGTTTATGAGTTTATATAATATATACATATATATATATATATATATATATATATATATATATGTGTGTGTGTGTGTGTGTAATTACTGTATAATATATATATATCTTTCTTAATTATTTATAATTTTAAAATTTTAATTTTAATGTAACAGCAAATATTTCTTGTTGAAACTCCATATTCAAAAATAAAATAGAGTAAAAAAGCTTAAAGTTTCAAAATATTTTAATAACATAAATTAGCTATTAAATAAATATATTATTAAAATATTTTGAAACTTTAAGCTTTATTGCTTTATAATTTTACTTCTAATTTACCAAAATGTACCCCTCGAAACCTATATCTCAACATAATATATACAAACTAGTTATAATCTTCAGTTACCTGGAGATATCACGGTGTTTCTGAAACTTGAGCCAACACATGAACGGAGGCTTGGCAGGACAGTCTGAAACATTAAAACATGTTATTAGCTTTAATATTAAATTCAAGCTTCATGTATAGGTGTTATCGTTATAACTCTAATAACAATAATTTATAGGTCTTATCCATTCGGTAATTAAACTTTTAAAAGTAAATGTTAGATATTTATATAATTGTAAATGTCGAATGTACAGGATATCTATATTATTGCATTTCCTAACGAAAGGTGTAATTTACTTCAAACGAATAGAACATGATGTGAAAGGAGTGAGCACATTTACATTGTAAAAATTATGGAATGTAGGCCTAACATGTAGTCAGTTTACTTTATAATATATAAACAAGTAAACTATGTAAATAACACATAGTTTGCATTACAAAATATCACTATTTTTATCCATTCCATAAATTTCATAAACCAGACAAAGTGAATATTTGATTGATTTCTGTTGAAAGAATTGTATAAAATTAATGTTTGAAAATTGTGATTGTTGTTACAACGATTACATGACGCACCATTATGGAAGCTAAAATAATAACTTTTAAATGCTGACCTTTAAAATATCCTTTATGAGACATAAAGTTCAATTACAACATACTACGTAGTTCCAAAAATACTAGTCATTCGGTAATTGGTTCTCCGTGTATGAATATCTTGTAAATATCAAATAATATAGCACTAGCCTACCTACTAGTAATAATTAGGACTACCTAGCCTAATCTAGTAACCATTAGATGTCCAGCATGGACTGTTTAATTAAACAACGTATTCAAAACATTTGACACTGATATTCAACTGCCTGATTACCAAACTAACACAGTATTTACAAGATTAAAATAAATTAGGCAAAACTAATAGTCTAGTCTATTACATAAAATTGTACATACTTTAACAGTAGGCTACTTTAATAGATTTTTTTTTTTTAAAGAGAACTAGCAAAAATAAAATAACAGTGGGATTTGAATTGAGAATTTTAACTTTGAAGTTTGAGCTAGGAAACTAATAATGGTGAAGAAAGTTGATAAAACTCCGTTACCAGAAGCTCAGAACATGATTAATTACTAAATGTCTACAAACTAAGCTTCCACTGCAATGATGATGTTTGAGATTAAAAAATGTTTTCTAATGAACACGTAGACATTTTAATATATATTTTTAAAAATTATATATATATATATATATATATATATAGACCATTTACAGAAGTAAACTACCATATCTTAATTCAGATAGGCTTATAATTTTTGTAGTCTCAAAATACTTTATTTTGTACAGATTAGCTTAGGATTCAATTGTAAATAGTATTAAAAAAGGCCTATTATATTTGTAAAGAAAAAAATTATTGGAGAATAAAAATATAGGACTAAGTAAGTTAATTCAAAATGTTTTTTTAAAATTATCACTTGATGACTTGTATATAAAATATGTTCCATTTATTATAAATTACAGGAAACTGAGATTTTTTCTTGTATTATTCCGAAAAGTTATAAAATTATAATGTAAGCTAAATTAACATGGAGTATATGCCTAGGTATCCATCATCCCCAGTGTCTTCTTAAACTGGAGCAATATGACTTTTAAAACAACATAGATTATTACCACAAAACAGATACAGAATGAATATTTAGCATCTAGGTAAAGTTAAGGGTCATTTGCTTAAAAAAAAAAAAAAAAAAAAATTAAGTTATAAAACTTTTATTTCGAGTCTACAAAGTTAATCAGCCAATCAGTCAATGTCAAATTTGCTGTATAGCCTACAAGTGTATTGGAATATGAACAAACAAGTTTCTTTCTTAACGCTTTTGGAACCAGCTGACGATACTTCGTCAACTTTAAAATATGTGAAAAAGACCATCTGACGAAATATCATCATAATATTTCAATGCATAAAGACTATTTGACGATATTTCATCAGTTGCGAAAAATTACATTCACCATAATTACAATTAAATTACTTTAATTTAAGTTAAATTAATGAAATTATAATTTATCAAGAGTAATAATGTAATTTATAATGAATATAACAATAATAATTAAAACATAATGAGAATAATAATTTCATTTCAAATTACACTTATTGCCTAAGCTAGGTTAAAAGTAAAATTAAAAAAGGTTAGGTTATATTTGTTGCTATATATATATATATATATATATATATATATTTCAGTACTTTATGAATTATTCAGGATTAATTGAAAACATAATAAAAATCAAGTTTCCCATAGTAAATTTTTGTTTGTTTTAAAAACAGGAAAATTTTAATACACCAATCTATATTTTTTCCCAATTTTGGCATTTTAAAATAAAAATATAAATTATTTCAGCTTATATGTTCACTCATTAAAAGTCCATATATTTATCTTCAATTAAAATAAATAAATTTATAAATAAACATTTAGTGACGTTTTTAACAAACGCTTGCAAAATATGTCTATTACAGTAAGCAGTTTTTAAAACCTCTCCCCCAAAATCAGTTTACATTTTTTACACGCCCCCGAAAAATATTTTGTCCTAAAAGGGCTAATAACATTAAATCATATAATAGTAGAGACAAATTGATTATTTGGTAAGAATTCATGGAGCATCCTGAAAAACTTACCAAACATTTTTCTTCCTATGTATGTCAACAGTTCCAAATATCTTGATTTATGTTTCATAACATAAGAACATATATATTCCATTTTACTTATTGTCATCAAGATTAATGATATAATAAAGAGTAAGTCAATTTTTTAATAACTTCACAAACCACTTCACCACACCGTAGTCACTTGTATTTTTCAACAACATCAATAACAAATAACAAACAACACAGCTGTTTGTGTAGGAAATGAGACTGGGTTGTTTAGGTTTTATGAATGAATTTTTAAGGTTACACATAACATTATAGTAGTGTAATTTAGGCTATATCGATATTCGGTGACCCCAGTTGCAATACTTCCGCTGATTACAACTCTGCTTGAGTGATGGCCATCATAGACTAGACAAATAAATTTGTCTATGATACTATTTGACTATCGACAATAATCAGTCCACATAGTTCCAGAATTTCTATAACATTGGATTTTGGATTGGAATATTTGGAATATGAAATGTAGGTTGTACAGCGCATGCTTACTAGCCTTGAGTCTTTGTCAGTCTACCTAGGTAGTCAGTACAGCCTAGTACACACGTAACCAGTCCAATTCCCGCTATTCCCTAGTCCAAATTGTAGACAAGAATTTCGCCTTGGAATTTGGAATTGAAATGTTCACAAATCAAATGTCCATGTCCATGTGCGAAAATGTCGAGCAGTAGTAGTAGTAGTGATGAGTCTCTAGATTTTTTATCTTCTAATTTCGATCCCTTGAAAGCGTTGTATTCGCCAAAGGTTAAACTACCAGATCCAAAAGCTCAAGTCCAAGATAATATAACGAAATTTGTATGTGCCGAAGGTGATATAACGATCAAAGGAAGAACAATTAAAAAGGTAACCTTATTTTCTTCATAGGTTATGTGTTTGTTTATTGTTATTTCAAAAAAATTAATTCATGCCTGCTAGTTATGTCGCAACTTATCTAGGTTTATGACCTAATCCCTAAAATCTTTAGTGCCTGAAAAATATCTTTATTAAAACCTATACTGTTTAAGCATTCAAATTGTGTGTAGGGATGGGGGTGAATTATTAGTCCTTAAAATCATGGTATATCTTGCATGTAGGCAAACTGTACTTTCTGCTGATAAGCCTAAACAAAGTGGACTGAATCGCATTTTTGGACCTAACTTGAGTTTTATCTTCTTTGGGATGGTTAATATCTTAATTACTTTTAAAAAATCAAGTCTATGGTAGCACATTTTCCCAAGTAGTACATTTTTGGGAAATAACTACTTTCCATAATTATTTAGGAGAATGTAATCATCGTAACACCCAATAGTCTTAAAGAGCACAGTCTATTTAATAAGAAAACAAAAATTAAAGTGTACATGTGCGTGCCCATAAAAAGGAAATATGCAAGCTCAGAGTTGAAAGTGAGGTAATTTACTTTTCCACATGTATGTTATATATAACATAACCTGGCCTAACCTAACTTATTCACGGAGTTATTGCGCATTTAACTTTTGGTAAATAGAGGTTGTAGATCGGCCTTCGATTTTTCTATTAAAAATTTAGAAAACAAAGTATTTACCTTGTTTGAAAGAATTAGATCATATTATGTAGGACAATAAACATTTCAAGTCCAAAAATGTATTTTTTCATTGTTAAATAACACATAGAATACAACAGAATTCAGCTGTTAGATTAAAGTCTAATTACCGAAAGCCAATATTAATATGTATGATGTAAATTACATAGGCGAGGTAAACTTAGGTGGCTATATATATATATATAGCTACTTGACAACCTAATAGGTAAATACGCAAATTATATAACACAAGGTCCCAGATTAAAAAGAAACAATTCGCAATATGTACACACCATTTTACGTATCTCAATATTTTTACTTTCATATAGTAAATAGCAATGAAACTCAATAATTTGCATAGCCATTGTGATAATAGCCATGATTCTTCAATCATACACTGTTATAATAATAAGCTATAATAGGCCTACGCATACCTAATAAATATATATAGTGAACCTAGCAGACTTAATAGAACAAGTGATCATACATTCAGTGTTTTGATGAACATAGTCATTAGTATTAATTTTGGAATTCATAACCTACGTAGCTGAATTTCGTACTGTTATAGATCTCATTTTCTAATAAAGTAATGCATTTTGGGACTTGAAATATTTATTGTGCCACATAATATGATCTGATTCTTTGATTAGAAGGTAAAGACTTTAGGTTTTGTGACTTTTTATAGAAAAATCGAAGGACAATCTACAACCGATATTCACCTAACTTTTAAGTTCAACTTAACCTGACCTAATTCAACCTTCTAAACATGTTTGCCCCAACACGTAGGATATATATTAGCACACATATTCTACATACCTTATTTCTAAATAATAAAATAAGTTTTAAACACGGAACTAACTTTTTCACTGAAAAAAAAAACATAATTTCAACTTTTCTAGGTTTAGGTCCATTAAGTGAATTACAGTTAAAATAGTTTTTTACGCGAATTTATATATATATATATATATATAGCCACCTTACCTGACTTACGTATAAATTTATTTAAAAAAAGAGAAATTATGCGTTATTTCCCAAGCGGTCGCCCATCCAAGTATAACCGCGCTTAATGTTCTTTGAGTTCGGTGATGTATAAAAATGCATTGAATTCTGTAGTTTTTAAATTGCGATTTTTTGGTGAAAAAGTTAGCTCCACATTGAAAACCTAGGCTATATTATTATTAAGAATAAGGTATGTAGAACATGTTAAAATCGCCAAAAATATCAGTAACTTTCTTTGTAAACAATTACCGTATAAAAACATTGATTTTAAAAGTAATAATAGGTTTTAATGAGGAAATGCAGTGATCACACTGTTCCAACAATTAGGCCTACTGTACTTTCAAAAATAAATTTAGGCCTAATCTAAAACTCATTTTGTATAATTTATTCCATACTCCTGTCTGTTATTTTATTTTTATTTTTTTGCTTCAATATTGGATTTGTTAGGTCCTGACAACATTAATGGAGTTGGAATCAATAAGCAATAATAAATAAATTAATAAACATTAATTAAGCTGTGATGTACTGAAAGTTACTTGAGCAAATTAATAGTTAATTCTATTTTAGTTAAATGAACACTCTGAATAAATTAGAGGTAGGTTTTATATTCAAGCGGACTAACTAATCAATCTCTTGAAACAGCCATTAGTTACATCATGAACAAAGTTGTTTCACTCAGGGCGAGATGTTCATTACATAGGGGTAAGTTTCTAAATTCAGTGCTTTATCATGTGCATTAAGCCTAGATCCAGCAAACTGTTTTTGTTATTCAGGAATGGAATTTCGTTGAATCAGCGGTAGTGTTTCTATATTAGTGCTAAAGACAACTTGGATTCAGTGCAAGCAACATTGATAGATTGCTCTTGGAAGGAGGGAAATGTAGAAAGAATCAGTAATCAGTAATGCAGAAATCAAGATTTTTCGTCTGCTTTTGTATGTAAGCTTTGTTCCTATTTCAATGAGGAGCTAACTTTTCACCAAAAATCACAATTTAAAAACTACAGAATTCAATGCATTTTTATAGATCACCGAACTCAAAGAACATTAAGCACGGTTATACTTTGATGGGCGACCGCTTGGGAAATAACGCATAATTTCTCTTTTTTCAAATAAATTTATACGTAGGTCAGGTAAGGTGGCTATATATATATATATATATATATATATATATATATATAAATTCGTGTACAAAACTATTTTAACTGTAATTCACTTAATAGACCTTAATGGACAGATTATTGGACACCAAATCAACATCAAGCTTATCCGCTGGAACAACCACCAAAACAACCACGCTTCGGATTGTGAAAGGACTTCAGATTCGATAAGTAGACTGTGAAAATTTGTATAAATAATTAACCACCAACAACATTTTGATTCAGTAACTAAAGTTTAAATTATAGTCATCAAAGAATCACACGAACGAGAGAGAGATTTTATTTAATTTTAATTTTAAATCAATCTTTAAATAAAACAAGCTAGCCAGGGCAGTAAAATAATTAAATTGGGCACATAATTACTAAAAGAAATTACAGTAAAATTAAATTCATTATAAATAAATCAGACTATTAACAATTTTGATGCACTCTTTGTTTCTTTTCAAATTGTTAAGGAAGCATTGTATAATCTTATTAGATTGTGATTAATTGTAATTGTGATTTATTTCATGTATTTTCATTTGTTTAGGTTAAGAAATATTGCAGTTATTTCATTTGTTAGATTAAGGAATTAGACAATTGCTGTATTTAGATAAGTGCATCCTTAGCAAATCAAAATTAAATTAAAATTAATTGTAAAAAATTATTATAATAAGGAAACAGAAAGAGATTGTAACAATAAAAAACTAATTTGCATTAAAAAGAACAAGAGCGTCTTATAGAGCCTATATATGTGTGTGTGTATTATACAATTTAATTACAATGTACCAAGTACTCTGATGACATAGACTTATTTCCCTAAGAAATGAACTTTTATTTTCAAAATAAACAATCAGCAGTTTTACTTAATTAAAACAATGAATTATTTATTTTAATTTAATTAAAACAGTTAACCCTTACCACTATCATTATTATTAGACGGAAAACTCCTCAGATCTCATTTTTTGTGTATGATTATAGCTGAAATAGAGCTAAACATTTCTATAAAATAAAATAAAAACATTGTATTTTCTTCCTAATTTTAATTTAGTTATTATAGGTACACAATAAAATAAAAATTTGTATAGAACAACTTCGATATAACCAAATAATTATTATTCCTCTGAACACTCCCTCAGATCTCATTCTTTTTTGTACGATTATAACTGAATAGAGCGAATACTTAAAATCGTATAAAATAAAATAAAAACAATCTATTTTTTTCCTAATTTTAATTTAGTTATTATAGTTACACAATAAAAGAACAATGTTTATAGAACAACTTCGATATAACCAAATATCACAAACTATCGAAAATTAGAGTTAAAATATCGAATTGTTCATTGTGCCGATCTGCGATCGGAATGGGGAAACTAAGATGTCAGCTGATAGCCGACATGGTAAGGGTTAATTGTTCAGTTTCAAAATGTGTATTTACTTCCAGTTGATATGTAATTTGAGTTAGGCTATGGTTTTTTTTATCGACTTCAGAAAAGAAGAAGGTTCTGTATTCAACCTGAATTAAAAAAAAAAAAAAAAAATGTATGTCCGTGTATATTTCCGGAACGGCTTAAACGATTTCAATGGAGGTGGTCTCATTTGAAAGGGTATGTTCCCGAAATGGTCTCATTTCATCACTGACTTGATTGAGCCAGTATTTGCAAAAAAAAGCCAAAATAGCATCTGATTGGCACAGGCTAGTTAGAAATATTTTTATTTAATAGGCCTATTGATAAAATTACATTTGAATTAAATGCAAGCATATTTTATGTGTATGGTAGCTAGCCAGTACTTGTACATTTTGCCCGTACTACCAAAAGTGAAATATTGTTAAATTTGAAAGAACTAATTGGATTTATTTTGAAGTCGGACTTTAAAAAAAATAAAATCTCTATGTAATCTGTTTTTAAAAATATTGAAGCATTGTAAATTATGGCAGGAAATTTAAATAAAGAAAATGGATATAAAGCAGTATTGGAAAATAGAAAACAACGAGCGAGTTTGTGAGGCATGGGAAGAAGAATTTGACACTTCTTCACCATCATGCCAAGCAATTTATAAAATAAGAGATAAGTTCGATGACACTGTATATAATAATAAAAAATCCGAACGTCCTAGGACTTCCACGACAGAGGAAAATGAGATGATAGTGGCACTGACATTTGTCAACAGTCTGAAAAAGTCTATACAACATGCATCCTTAGAACACCTCCTTGCCAAAAAATCTTTGCTACGTTTTATGGATAAACTTAATTTGAAGCTATACCGTTCAAGACTTTTACATGGTTTACTGGAGGATGATCCATACCGCAGATTGGAGTTCTGTGAAATCATCTATAACCAAATCAATGAAAAACCAGACCTACTTGATAAAATTGTGTGGTCAAACAAGGCTTGTTTCTAATTTTCAGGACACATAAACGACATAACTGTGTACTAATGTCAGATGAAAATCTGTATTTGACATCTCAGTTAAACCAACCCTGTGTCATGGTTTGGATTACAATATCTAGTGATGGTATTTTAGGACCATATTTTTTTAACGGAACCTTGATGGTAACAATTATCTACACATGTTGCAAACTTTCGTGGTTTAGCAATTGAGGAACAAGGTTAACTTTGCTTACCTCCAGTTACAGCAAGATGGAGCAATACTTCATTATGCTTTGGAATGAACTCCTTAGATAACAACTTCCCAGGACATTGGATCGGACGATGAGGTAGCATTGAAGGGCCATCACGGTTGCCTAACATTACCTCTATGGACTGTGGTAAAAGATAAGGTTTATGAAAAGAAGTTTCAAACAGTTCATTAGAGAAACATTTTTAAATATTGGTTCTAACCAACTTGTGTCAAACTGTATGTCAAAGTGTTTTGGAGAGGTTAAAGGTATGTTGAACACTTGCGAGATTAAGTTGGTAACATTACGTGATTAGTAATCAGTTAATTCTACTAAACTCAACTGTATTGCTTAAAACTCATATAATCTTTCTTTATATTAATTTTAAAAACAATAAATTGATTCCACCATCGTTTGAAAATATACTACTACAAAGTAAGCCTACTTTGTATGAGAAATAAAAATATTAGTATTACTACTACAAGTATTATATTTAAGAAATGTGGCCAAACCTTGGCTAATTTAACACTTTTAGATAGTCTCCATTCCAACAGTGTAATTCTAAATTCAATGTTCAACGATTCCATTGTTAATCAATCAGTGATGTCATGTTGAATTCTTCTGGATCCAACAGTCTCAGCAACTGTTGAATTTATAAACATTTTTCTTAAAAATCATCCTTTATCCACAGACCTAGCTTTGTTTATTATAGTCTATTTTTAACCTCCTCATATTACATCCTACCTGACCTAACCTGTGTGGTAGTTGAGATTTCAGGTTAATAGTAGTACCAATATTCATTGTTTCAGAAAGCAATTGTTGATTCAGAGAGTGCTCCTTCAACATCTACCCGACGATTTGAACCTCACCAAGGTAAATTTTATATTGTACTCTTATAAATTGGTATTTACACTAACATATTCGTTTTTTATTTAATAATTCATAATATTTGTAACCATAAGTGAACCTAAAAATTTAAGTGAAATAATGTCTTTTCGTTGAGGAAAATGATTCAAATGGAAGCACATTATTTATATATAATATTACTAATATGACAGGCATCATCTTTCCCATTCATTAAAATATATTTGAAATAATTGACAAATCTTTCAGATATCTGGTAAAAATAAATAATGTAATGAAATATTTTCAAAACAAGTTGACAGTCATTTATCTTTGTAACAAAATCATAAAGAAACTGAACAAATTATTGCTGGGAAGCATTACACCACAACTGTACTGTGTTTAACAGAGGAAGAAGTCGTTAGTTAAGCATATAGCCGATAGATAGAACAAACGTGGTCCCTACATGTAAATATCTACCAATAGCAATACAAATGACTGACCGGTATAATTTAATCATAGTAGCATTATTAGAACTTGCTTGAGGCTGATGCTATTGTGTTCTTTTCCAATAGTTTGTTTTGCTAAAATTACTTCCGGGTAGTCTAAAAACTTCTTTGTAGACCTTCAACTAGAATAATAGATGATACACTCTTTTAAGTTCAGGTTCGGTTGTATTGTTGTACCACGATGTCAGTTATAGTAAAAATGTTTGTTCAAGTGACAATGGCATTTTCTTTTAATTTAATATTTGAAACTAAAGTATACAAATTTATGTATCTTCAGTGAGTCCCTAGTTTTAAGTTATACTGCCTCCCTCTTCGCTTCTGTAGTGTTTGGTCAAGGTAAATTAATAAGCGGAAGTTACGAAAACAATTTTGTAGGCTCATTTTGAAAGCCCAATTTTGCTGTTTCCCTCATACCTTTTAAGGAGTTTAAGAAAGAAGTGTCCTTAAGACTTCGAAAAGTTCTTTTTTTTGCCACGAGTGACCGGTTGGTTTTTTCTTGGTTGTTTAACAGGCGGAAAACCTATCGGTCATCTTTGTCTTTGAACATAAATCAGCCCTAGCCCTCGAATACTCAAATAGCGTAAGGGTCGGAAAAGAACAAAAGTTGGCCGAAAGAGAGCTCATAAGAAAGATGAAAGAGAGGGATCTAATCCAAGACTACATGAAAAAGGTTTAGATCTAGTTAGGGTATTTATAATTGCCAAGCTTGTACTCGCTTTAAATAAGCCACTGAGGTCTGGATTTGTGTTGGGGTCAGCTTGGGTAGTTTATAGGGATATCTAATTTAAGTTGTGTATATAGGCAAATTGTATACTGTACCGACTCCCCAAATTATGTCCTGGATTCATATTTTTATGTCTTTTTTTATAAAGTAGTAGACTATAGCCTATTTTCTTTATATGGTAATTGGAAAACACGTTTACTAAATATCAGGAATACTTAAGAAATATTTCTTAAATGTATAAAAGTCTAAAAATAATCGGAATAATATGTTCAAACGTTGGCCAGTTGTATCAATATTCCCTCTTCTCGAACAGCAGTCAACTAACTTCACCTTACATGCCATTGCTATTCAACCTTTTAGCCAAACTGATTTTATCGTAGATGGTTGTGGTAGGTCTTATCGTCTTCGTTTTCAATGTCAAATTACTTCGGGGTAAAAGTGTTTTCATTGTAAAAAAGTAAAACACTATTGACGTCCGATGACCGAGTTACGTAAACTACGATAAGATTATGTTGCAGGCGCCTAACTGGAGGGGAAAAAACCTAGCTCTGTGTTACAGCAGTTTAGAAGACATGTAAACTTAGACACTTGCATCAACTTTCCGATCCAGTGTTTTAAGGAATTTTTGGTGGTTCTGGCGTCCAAGAACGTACGAGACGATGTAGAATTAAGGGTTTTAGTGCGTAGCAATTGCATTGTACCCCTCCTTTTTAAATTTTCGTGAGTTGTATGTCATTTATTTATACTAACCGTTTATTAGATAGGCTAATGCGTCATGGAAATGCTGTAGACAGACATTGTAAATGGGTTTCATTTTCAATGTTTGTGTTCAAATTTTTGAGTCAAACCAATACTTCTTTTAAATCTGACGCCCAGGATTCACAGTAAGTACGGGCATATTCCGAGGGACCTAGCTAGATATACACCTTCATGCATAGTCTTGGGTTAGACTCCTCTCTTTTATCTTTCCTATCAGATTTTTCTATTCCCTACCCTGATGCTATTCGGTTCGAGTAGGGGGTCTTTATTTTATGTTCTTGTCTTCCTTAGTTTATAACGCGAAATGACCGAGAGGTTTTTTGGCTTCAACAACAAGAGAAATATTTTGGAAAGGAGGATGGAAACTAAAGTTGTACGTTCCTTTAGTCCATACAGATTATTTTTGGTAAAGTAAAAATAGTATTATCAACGAAATTTCGATGAAAGTGAGGAAAGTGATTAATAAGGTAGTGTCATCGTCGCATTAACATAAAAAAAGTATAAAATGGAGACCTCTCGCCTTCAAATACTTTAATAGTGTGGTAGTAGAAAGAGAATAAGAGTTTGTAAAAAGATTAAAGGGAGGGATCTAAACAAGGCTAATTAATTATGACAAACGCAAAATATGTACTTGTTGCTAAATTTTCGCCAATTTCTCTTTTGGGAATTAAGTCTGCGGGGCTTAGAATCGTATATTAATAAACATGTACCCGATCCAACCCTCCAGAACACTATTCATTTTCAATTATATGTGCGTATGTAAATATGTATACACGATAACTTCCAAACAAGTTGTTCGATTTTTATGAAATTTTGTTTACAAATTCTTTAACTAAGAATGTTAAAGGAGAGCTGATCCATTAGTTGACCAGAAAAATACAAATTTGTTTGTTTGTCTGTTATCCGTTTCAGTTTTTGATTGTTACTGTTGGAGTGAGTATTGGGTCGAGATGTTACCGAGACTTGTGTAAAAAATAAAAAGAATTAGTTAACAGGAATTCATATTATTTTGGAGAATTGATTTAACGAATTAATTATTGTAAAACGGTACTGGAGGTAGTCTATAAGATTTGAAATAAAATCCTAATTTTTTATTGTTTACAAAATTAAAACTACTATTATAAAATTTCAACTACAAGCTGACAAATCTTTTATCTTCCTGTCAGTAGTATTTATAGAAATAAATGATTTATAATTGAGACAATATGTGTACGTTAATGGCATGCCTGTATTGTTATTAGGTTATATAAGATCTTCTAAAAGTACCTTAACAGCGTTAAGTTTCACGCCATCACAATGGTCAACACTTTGTAATGAAAGTGACAGTCGTTATGAAAGAAAGCGCGGAGAAAGTGAGCGGAGGAGGCGCGCTTTTTACGGCAAAGAGTTCGCGTTCTGATCTCAGAGGTTGTTGCCCGCGCGCGGTATACTCGAGTCAAAACAAAGTAGACATCAAGTCTCTTGGACCATCACGAGACACATTTACTTTCACATTCTTATTTGGTGTATTTGCTCCCATACATATTTTAAATATTTGGTAGATTAAAAAAACATTATTACTTATTTTTAGGTTAGTAAAAATATGACGATTTATCGAACTTCGGGTCAATTTGACTCGTATATATGCACAAAAAACACAAAAATGTGCTTGAAATAAAACTTTTTTACTTTATAAAAATACTAGTTTTTTTAAAAACAAAATAAAATTTATTTTTTAATAATTTCTGTAAAAAGACATTTCAATTTTTTTTCCGATCCTAATTTTATGTTTCTTGCAGTTGTGTATAGACTATTGATTTGGTTGGGCTGATTTTTAGTGTCGCACTATTTGCCTTTTTTTTTTACCTAAAACTCCGGAATCAGATATTTTTGCGATAGTAACTCATAATATCCTTTTAAGGTACTTGAGCAACTATCGATAAAAACAGATTTTAAAAACTTATTTTTGTATGCTTAGGTAAATATCCCAAAAGTTTTAGTAACAGCGATTATATTGCATTGGACTTATGGGACATACTATTTAAACACAGTTTTTTGAACTCAGGGAGATTCAAGAAGGATATTTTAGTGGGGAAAAAAAGTTTACCCACCGCAAAACTTTCCGTATAGGTACTACGTATTTGTGATGTAAAATTAATATTTTTTGTCATTAAGTGATAACTTGTAGCTTTATAATCAAGTGTATTTATCTAGTGCAATTATTAATTGGGCATTAATAGTTACATTTAATCTCTTCATTCATAAAAGCTTGGGCAATATATTTGTAGCATTGTTTATTGCTATTGTTTGTTATTTGTCTTGTTAATTCCTTAGGAAGAAAATAATTTTTTGAAACAGTTACTGACATGTTTTTTTTATCGCAAGTTCTGTTCAAAATATTTGCTAATATCTGAGTACATTACGAGTGAACCTGTGAGGAGAACATCTTTAACGCCCAGAGTAATCCATCTGTTTTGAAGGTTACAAGGATGGTTTATAAATGAAGATGTATTTTCACTTTTGAAAATGTCTGCTCACTACAACAATTCTATTCTCCTTGTTTCTTTGAGCAATAAGTGTGTTTAGAAAATCAATAGTTGTATGAGCTGTACGCGTGGAGCTCATACAACTAATTTAATACAAACATAAAATTGAATTCTATAATCAATATTATTATTTTTAAGAAATGTTTCCTAAAATATGCGAAGAAGCGACTATTTCACGTACAGTATACTTAGTATAAAAATGTACACCTTAATTGGAAAAACGAAAACAATTTCAAGCATTATTAGGCTACTTACTTTTGAAAATGTTTTTCTGTCTGTTGTCAATGTATAGATAGTGAAAAATTCTGCTAATAAAATTATACACAATTTTTCATCATGTATAACAATGCCTATATCCCAAATTCAGCGTTATTTGTTGGCTATACTGTTAGAATTCTTTTAGATATGGATGGATAACTCATGGTAGCATTGGATGCAGAATGTTCGCTGCATAAAATTAGGCATGAGTTGTCATGTTGTAGCAATATGTGAGAAGTTAGTTTCGATAACAATATTAAACGCCCGCTCATTTATTTCATTTTAAACGGTTGAAATATTTTAATTTCCGAATGCCTTTCTGTCAGTATCAAAAAGAAATATCAGATTTATTGTAATAGGTTTAATAGTTGCTAAGAAAAAATGTACTAAGGGCAGACGCTACGTGTTTTTAAAATTAAGATTGTGTCATTTATAAAGGTATAAACATTTTCCAAAATGGATATTACTGGTTATATTTTTAAATAGAGGAAATAATTGACGTCATATAGGCTAGACTAGAACATTATATTCGGTGATTACCAAGTTGCAGAGGTCGCAAACAGCTTGTTTCTATTCTGTCAGTCACGTGACAATGTGAGTACGAAATCTAATGTTGAGGTCTGCATTGCAAGCAAGGGCATAGCACATAGCAAGGCTGGAGGTTCCAGGCCGTCGCACAAGTTCACACACACGAGGACCTTCTATACTTCTTACAAATGGAACCTTCGTCCCGACTCTCGCTTTACTTTTGTAACGGCAGTTTTTGGACGAGGTAGAATAATTTTTACCGTCCTAATTTTTAACCAGTTTGGTAAAATTATAGGATTTCCAAATGGATTGGAACGAGTTCCTTGGAATAATTACAAAAATGGAAAATTCTCGTTCATGCTATTTTAAATTTTAGAGATCGCAAATTTTGCCCAATTTCAGTAAATTTTTTATACTCGCATCTTAAGCAAGTTTTGTTTTTACATAGTATAGAGACAGTTATTATCCCTGACCAAGAGTAGTCCTATTGTCCATATTTATACACATATTCAAATTCTTCTTCTTATTCTTTGAATAGTAAATTAATTTTACACGTTATTCTTCTTATTATTATTATTACAATACAATACATTTATTTGCCTCACAATATTTCACTAAAATACATAGGCACGTCAAATTATAATAAGTATTAAAAAATTTAAAACAAAGGTCATTTAAAAATCTCTCATGGTCCACTTCCTACACAAAAACTCACTTATTTTATAAAAACAGTTTTTCATAAAAAAACTTGGACATCTTCTTTCTAAACAATTTATCATTCATTGAATCATTTTTCATTGAATCTGAATTTCTTGGGGTACCTTCCTTATCCATCATCCTACTAGATGATAGGACTTATTATAGGACTCTCCTGGCTTCTGCACATTCTTCTAAAGCAACTCAACAAGAAGACTGGATCTGGTCACATAATGGTGAATATTGCTTGATTGCTGCCATTTTACATGTATTTTCTCGCAGATAGAGAGCACACAATAGGAAATAAACATGGAAAGCAGTGTAAATATCCTTAGCTCTTTAAAAAATTTCGACAGTGCTCCAGTCTGCCCACTCCAGCAATGACACTAATGACTTTCTTTTGAGTTAAAAATATTTATTCAGCATGGGTGGAACCACGAACACTATCAAACCATATTGACAAGTGCAACTAAAAAAGACCAAAATAGGTCTGCCGAATACCATCTCGGCCCAATTCTCTACAAGCGTTTTAAAGCATAAGTATTGCTGCTCAGTTTGTGTTTTTTCAGTTTTATTATATGCGCGGTTTCCAGTTGAGAGTTGGATCAAGTGTGAAGCCCAAATCCACCGGCAGTTCTTCTATTGGCCCAAAATTTTTCTTTTGTTCTGACAAGCATAGATACGGTTTTCCCTCATTCAAAATTAATTTGTTAGCCATCAGAATATCTTGGTTAGCTATTATTGTTAGTAGTAGTATAGAGAAAGTTATGACCGGTCATAAAAGTGGTGTTTTTCGCCAAAATATCAGATTTGAAGTAGTTCAAAGTAGTTTCGCTAACGTTGTTAATCTGTGTATTCCTCTACAGCCCAAACTATTGAACCTGTTTTGATTTAATTTGGTATGTGAGCATATTGTCCACAAATCTGAAGACTTTTTAAAAAAATATCCAATAACTCAAAATTTGGGGGTACCTCAGGTACCTGCCAAAAGACAAAACACAAAATTCCGATTTTTTCAAAATAGACTGTAATGATTTTCATCAAATTTTGCTAAAATGTAGCTCCTATAGACTATACCCAAACAAAACGTATTGACGGCCATCGGTACCCATCCTTTCTACTAATTTTGGTGAAATGTAACCCAATCCAGTCTTTAAAATAAATTTTAAAATCTTTTGGAATTATGTCTATTCCTTAAAAACTTTAAAAAATAATGTTTAAAAAAAACAAACTAATCTTGGCCCGTCTTAAACGTGACTCAGAAGTGAACCAAGTTTAAATCTTATTGAACATATTAATATTGTTTTAAGTAATGTATTGTAACTCAAAATTTGGAAGAAATAGTAATTGAAATTTTTTAACAGTTCTTCTTTTTTTTGCAGATAAGTTATTATTTTTAAACATGATGCATGTAATATGCAAGTATATTGAAATAAAACTTGACCCATAAAAAATCCCGAGGAGAAAGAGATCTCAAATAATTTGTAAATTTAATATTGTGTATGATTAAATGAATAAAGTATTGTAAATATAAACTTGTCTCTGATTGTTTCATAGTAAATAGAGAGTAAGTTTAAGTATAAAAGTTTGCTACACAAAAAGGTTAGATAGATAAATAAATTGTAAAATAATATCTCCTTTGTTAATTTTTTTGCAGTATAAAATCTATACTTTTTATTGACAACTACCAAACTTACATTTTTAGCGACGTATAGTTTTTTTAAATTTTTTGTACAAAGTGTTTGTATTGTTTATTGTATATCCGCTTGGTACTAGACTTCTACCATAAGAAATGAGCACTCATTAACTCCTACATAACACTAGTTTAAAGGACTGATTTAACACAGAAATTTTGTTATACAGTCTGCTTCAATAAGGACTTCACAATTTTGTAAATTCATATTAATTTATTCAGACTACTTATAAAGTTTGATTTAGTTTTGTAGCAAAATAGATCAAGTTTTTACTCACGTAGTGAATGTTCTATGTTTTCAAACCGTACAGATGTGGACCGTCCCCAACTTCTTTTGGTCAGCCGGGAACCCCTGGTAAAAACCCAGAAACTCTCAGCTGGCTGGAGACTGCATCCACGTGGGCCGAAATTAGTCAGGATGGCGCCAAGGACGCGGTCTCGGGCGATAATTAAACAACACGCAATTCAGTGTTTAAAATGACTTTGAGTTTTACTTCAGAATGATTATAGAATTACAATGTTTCAAAAATTGGAAAAGACATGACGATTACAGCGGCCGCGCGTTGCCTAAAATGGCCCGACTCTGCTCTCTCGCGGAGCGAGCTGTATCTTGTGGTATCTCGAGCCGGACTGGCGTACCCAAGCCGCACAGCTTCGGACTGCTTTCCCCCCCCCCCCCCTATTAAGTGATTACGCTAACTCAACAGAATTGGTCTACCTCTTCTTGTCTATTCATTTGGCAATTATTATTATTAATTATTTATTATTTTGTTATGGTGTGCCCCTTGGCTGGGCCACACAGATGAAGAAAAATATTCCATTGCAACATATTCAGTGTTAATGAGTCGACTTTCCATGTAAATGAATACACACAACTGTTAGGTTTGGAGCAATGAAAATCTACTACAATATATGTTCTAAAAAATCGACTTTCTGATGGGCTGTCTGCAAAATGCCCAATGGAAAACACATTGAACCAAACTAATTATAAGGTTAAAAAGTTGATATTAACTGTGGTGAAATTTACAATTGTAAACACTAAGTCCCCTACAAACAAGTTAATAAAATAGGCTAATAAATGTTTATGAAAACTTTATTTGTGTTGTGTTATTGTACCTAACCTGTGGTAGGGAACTTAATATTTACATAGGCTAATAACATAGGTTTTAACACAGGGAAATAAATTTTTTCCAAAAGTTTATTTGTTTTGTGTTATTGAACCTAACTTATGGTAGGGGACTTAGTGTTTACTTTATTATTTTGCTACAAAGCGATTCAAGTAAGTAGTCTGAATAAATTTATATGAATTTTCAAAGTCCTTTTTAATGCACTTTGTATTTCAACCTTTGAAATATAAATATTAAAATAAACAGTCAAACATTTAAATCCAATCACGACTATTGCTTATTAGCAAAGATTTTTATACATTTTATGTTGTTTATTTAGTTATAACTTTTTTTATTTAGATCCAAATTTCAAAACTACAAAATGGATGTTTTTGGAGTAAATTCTTAATAAGTTATTAAATTAATTTATAATTAAATTTAAAAGTCGGCTGTCATTTTGAAATTTATCAATAGATTTTCTGTTTAATGAACGTACTAATGTATTGTAATACCAAATCTACATCAAAATATGAGGAAAAAAGGACAATAATTGCCATCTCTAAAATTAGGAATACATTTATGTTGGCAAATGATTAGTGAACATTATAAGATAGATTGCTGTATTCAATATTCTCTTTACTTTACCTGAATTTATTTTACAATAATTGGCTAAATTTAACAATTTGAAATGGTTTTTCCCCGAATATAAATTGACTTTTCACTTCGTTATGAAGGTTGACATTCTGTCAGCTAAATAAGAGTCGACCTTGGTACAGTCGTATTTTTAAATATCGGTTCCTTCACAAATGAGATGGGCCGTTCACCCCGGCTCTCTTTCTTTTGTTCCTCGCGTCAACAATGAACAGTTTTAGACAACTTGTCAATCCCACACCTTAGGAAGTGTGTCCCAAATTAAACAGGAAGCATAACCTATCACAAGTAATATTCCGCATATGTGCCTAGGTGTACATTGGCAAATTGTGTTTTATACGTTTAATTTGTATATACAGTGTGATTCGGGAATAATTCTTTAGCTAAATATAAGATAAAAATCATTTAGTGTTTTTTTTTAAAGACACTATATCTTTGGAAGTAGATAAGATGTGTAGATTTGTTATTCACATTAATTATGTAACTTTTTATCAGTATACCAAAAACCAATATTATTCTATTTTATTCATTTTAAAAATGGCGGAGATTTTAAATGTGTAATGCCTAATATCTCGAAACGCAACAGTTTTTCTCTTTTAACAAAAAACAAAATGCCTCTTATTTTTTTCTGTAACTGAAAAATAATTGATTTACTGTATCTACAAAAACCTAAAAAATTATTTCTTGGTCATTGTTTACAAAACTCAAGAATAGACTAAAAACTAAACATTTTTTAATTGCGATAATTTTTATCTTCAAATATTTTTAATTTTAGGCTTTAAGAATCAAATAAGGCTATTTTAAAAAAGTTCTATTTGCATCGTATTTGTTTTGTGTACTTAACTCAGAATTACATTTTTCGAATTGTGTTTTACGACTAAATTTTTGGGGGTGTTTCAATAATTTTCTCAAAAACTACAAGAAATACGGTTCTGGTACCTATTTTTTACAGTTTTTCAGGTCACAAAACTTATAGGACGACCAAATTTACGTCGTAATTTATGGCCTCATATTACCCAGTGTGGATCAAAAATCCGGACGAAATCTTTCGCTAGCCGTAACTCACTGACGAAGTGTTTTTGGGACTGTTTATATAAAATTTTTATCTTATTTTTAACTATAGAATCATAGAGATTGCAGTGCAGTTCCAAATCCCCTTGTATAAATGCTGAAATGATCGTTCTATTCTGGTGATTGTCAGTGAATTGGAAGATTAAAATCCCAGAACTCTCCTATCAGTTTAAAGCAACGATATTATTGAAAACATTAAGGTAAAATAAAGGGTTCCAAAACATTGCACCAACTTTCTCATACATACATCCATAAAATAAAAAATAATATTCCAAGTTATATCATCCAAAAATACCTCTAAATGTGACACATTAAAATTGTTTTAAAGTATTTTCTAATGGTGATATAGAAGGCGAAACATATTTTCTCTCTTTTAAATCTCATTTTGAAAGATTTTATATAATTAAATAGGATATAACCTTGTTTTCCTTTTGCTATAAACTAGTCCTAAGATTAAATCGAATTTGATTGAAATTGAATTTTAAATGACAAAAGTCTAGGTTAATTTATTGGTAATTTATTCCTGAACCAAAACTTGGGTCATTAATTGTCAAATTTCTTGTAAAACTGTAACGAAATCAGTAGAATTGATTATGAAAATTAAATCTTTTATAACAACTTTATAGGCTTTTTTTATTAAAAAAAATTCCGAACCGCTATATTTTAAGGAGGTTACGATAAGTATATTTATAGGTTCCATAAAGCCTACATTTTATTAAAAATTTATACAAATGGTTGAAGTTTATTTTGAGAAAATAGCAATTTTGTGTTTGGTTTTTAGCAACTACACCCAAATTTTAAGTTATAGACAATAATTAAAAAAAAAAAATTAACGTCAAAATATGATGTACCAAATATTGTCATCAAAATCGGTCCATTAGTTTGGGCTTCACAGATATCATTATTCCAAAATCAATTTTTGTGTGCTGAAGTGGACTTAAAAATAGATTTAAAGTTGTACGTAACTTTTATACTAAGTAATTTGAGAAAATAAAAATCCAAATATCGTAATTATGCAACGCAGTCTTAAAATAACGTTAATTTCCAATGTGTTATTCATCAGTTTTCAGAAAATTAAAAAATATATAGAGTGGTAAAGAGGTTCGTTTTTACTGTCGTGCGTCATGTAAATATATCAGACAATAAGGCGATGTAAAGAACGTGAAACCCGGTAATGTAATTTAAACACAACCTTCGTTTTAAAACTGTATAAACTAATATTGGTTTATTTAAAAACTGTACAAAACTGAGTAAAAGAGAGAAAAACTCTGCTAAAAAATCAGAACCAAAACATAACCTGGATGAAAAGCTGTCTTTACATTCAATTTACCGAATTCGTTTCACGTAATCAGGAAAGTAACGCAACTTTCACCCTCTACTAAGGTAAGGCCAGGTAATATTATGTTGAGTATATGCAAACTTTCTGGCCTACATCCAAACCAATTGACTTGACACTTCGCTTATATCTACAGCTTCGTTTATTTATTTATATACTGAGTCTTTATTCGGATTTCAAGGTCGTTTCAATCTCGTAAACGATGCCGTCCTTCGTGTATTTTAAGGAATAAAAGTGCCAATTCAGCTGAGGGTTAAAGGCGTTGTCGATCAAACGTTCGACTGCTTCCTACTTGGAACTTCTGAGACGAACCTGTTTTGGCACCTTATCTTAGATTTTATTTTACTATTATTTTTCTTCTTTCAACCCCTTTGTGGAATGTGACGAAGAAAGCGAGAATATTATGTATAACTTTATTAATTACAAATTAGGAAGAGATAGTTTTGTAAAATTGATTAAATCTTGAAGTTTATAGACACCCCCCCTCCAACAAACCATATGTCGTACGTTTGTCACCGATAAAGTTATTTAGAGGTTTAATAATTAAAAATTGGGAGAGATCGTGTTGTAAAGGTGATTAAATCTGTCTAGGACAAAATTATTTACAGCTTTAATTAATAATTAATAATTAAGAAGAGATCGTTGTGTGAAGGCGATTAAATGTTGAAGTTTCTAGAACCCCCCCTCCAACAAACCATATGTCGTACGTTTGTCTGGATGTATGTTGTTCAAGTTCTCTGACGTCGTCAAACTCATTTTGATTCTAACAAATTAGTATGTGGTGTATGTTGGATTATGAGAATACACGAATATGTTTTCACCGTAACTCAAAATTTTGGTTTTTAGTATTATCATCTGCTATAAAGCCAAAAATAAAAATTTAAACAGATTTTTGGATTGCAGTTTATAAAACATATTGGTCACTAAAGATCAATTTTTCTAAATCGATATTTATTTATCATGAAGATTTTAAAATTGATATGATAAAATTTCGATTAAATTCGATGATTAATAAGCCAACTCAACATACTAAACATCAACATATACATAAAATTTAGTAATTAAGTAAATATAATGCCTTTCCTTTGCACAAAATATAAGATCAATAACAATTACGCTAGTTGGTGCTAAAGTTTTTGGTTCCAGTGGGTCATAGCTCTGAGAATTCAACAATCATCTCTTTACACTCATAAAATTAAGGATACTCCCTATGTGACAAGGATACTTCAGAATGATGTGGTAACCCATGTTACAAAGTGTAACACAAGGTTTTACTTCTGACAGCTTTTCAATTTATAATTCGTAGAACTCAGAAAATCATTACTATGGTTGTCGGTTTTCAAGTGCTGCAGCTTAAACTCATATTTTCTTCAACTCGTTAGGGGCTCAGTTACAGTGAGTGCAGATGAGGCAATCCTAGCTGGATCTCTCTTGATCTTTTCCTACTTTGCCGCTATTAGAGTATTAGAGGGTTAGGGATCTTTATTCCATTTTGTAAACTTATAATACAGTAGCCTCAGACTAGGATTGTGTCTCGTGTAAGGGGCGTTTCCTCCCTTCTACTTGCTTCCATAGCCTGACTTGACGGTACAACCCATTCAAAGAAAACTAGGTACACAAATAAATGTAGCTTAGCTAAAGTTACAACTTCGTGACAGACTTTTGTAAACGTTTTATTCTTATTTACACCGATAAAAGAAAAGAAAGTAGGATACGCGTTTACACAGAAGCATTTGAAGTTTATATTTTTTTATTGGAGTTGTACCGCTGAAAGCAAAGGCAACAAACAAAGTGTGTGGGGGCCCCTCTTTTCCTCTCCACCCCAGACACATTCCTACTTTGAGGATACTGTATGATTAGTGAAGAGAATGTTAATGTGATCAAGATCCAAGGGGTCGGATCCCCACGTCGGTGAAGTAATATTGTTTTATTATTTTTTGAGTTTTGGTTCCTCTTGGTGTTTGCATGATAAGGAGAAATTTATGCAGTTTCTATTATGGCGATGGTTTTTTATCTTTAAAATATGTGTTTCAACAAATGATAGTTCAGTTGTTTATGAACAAATAACAGCCTACTTGTTCAGTTGATTGCGATAAGATTGCAGACGACCCGTCATGCTTCCGATCATTCGTAAGGTTTGGAGGAAATTAATAATTGACCTATTGATGTTGGAAACAATATCTAAATTTGTATATTGATTGTGGGGATATTTGTGGTAATTTTTGTATCATATATCTTGCAAATATAAAAGGAATTAAAGAGGAAACCCCATGCTGTATTGAAAGTAACAAAAGTTTTGTGTGGCCTCAAGACTCGGCCGGCAGGACATACCGACCTAAAGTCATGACCGTATGATTATATTTAGACTAGGCGCAGTCATAGACGTCGCAATAAATAAAAGATTTACTGTTGCGATCGTCGTTAAGGGGTAATAACACTAAGGCACACTTTCCACAGTTCTGTCATTCGCTCGCTACTTGGCGTAAACTCCTTCAGTCCAAAAATGTATTATAACATATTTTTAATAGTACTTGTCGTTACTTTGTATACAGGGGTGTAGCACTGATAGAGTAATTTTGACTTAAAACTTGGTATTTGATTTTTTTGAGAAATAGGCTATAGCTAGATTTTTTGAGAGCTGAACAAACATGTTTAGATATATTAATGAGACTTACCGTCACAATAGTCTATATTTGTAGGTAGTTATATCACTACGGCCGTTTCGGCTATTCAGCCATTTTCGAGTGTTTTATGCTGGGTTTTCCTCATTAATATATCTAATTATTAATCAGTAGTCGGAATGGCGAAAACAAATATGTATGAAACATGTTTACTTATTTAATAAAAATTTGTTTTACTTTGACTCAATTTTAGGTTGAAATTAAAACTGTAATTACAAAATTCAGAGTTTGGCGTTATTTTTGAAAATTAACTGTGTATTAACACGAGTTGAATTTTGATTACATGTACCACAATTTTATTAATGTAAAAAATAAACCAAACAATATGTATAAATAAATCAATGATCTGAAATCTTCTTTAAAATTTAACATTTCTGCATTTAAAAAAATCTTAGAACAACAAACATTATGCAACATTTACATAACATTTATATTCCCAATTTTTAAATGACAATTAAAAATTTTGCAAAACAATGGGGTCAGGGACTATAACCTTTGGTTTTAGATTTATCTACAATTAAATCCATAACAAAATCAGGATGTCCAGACGTCTTTGAGTATCGTCTTTATATCTCAAACGGCTAAACCGATTTTCATTAAATTTTTTTCTCGTCTCACCTTATGACGTCTAATTGTCCATAAACAGCCTGTTTATTTAATTTTTGTTTTTAAATCCTATCACAAGTATAAAACAGCCAAACAAATTTTGCAAACAAGTCGTTAAATGGGGAGCCTCGTATATATCTTTTTATCTAGAAGATCGGTGTACGCTTATTTCACTGCAGTTGGAAATATTTGGGCTTGAGATCCCGTACCAACTGGCCAGATCTACCGTCGGTCTGGTGAGTAGACCAGTAGTCCAGAGTTAGATCCCTCTCTTTAATCTTGTATTTTTGACCAACTCTTGTTCTTTTCCGACCCTGATGTTGTTGAGTTTCGAGGCTTAGAGGTCTTTATTTTATGCTTCTGTTTTCCTTTTTTATAAGGCTCTGATGACCGAGAGGTTTTGAGACTTCAAACAAGATAATTAAAAGAAATAAAAAAGTTGGAAATATTTCCCTGTCAATTTTAGTCGAGTTTTGGTCCAGTTGGTGACGTTGTTTTCTAGAAAGTTGACATTAATAGTTCAACTGGCATAAATACGTTATTATTATTTTTTTAAACCTTATTTTTCTGCCGTAAGATATACAGGGGCTAAAAACAATTGTTTAACAGTTTGGCACTAACTTTCTCTATTTTAAATTTATCTTGTAAAATATAGCATCTGTAATTCTGATGTTAAAGTTTGTCTTTTGTGTATGTTAGATTATATGACGATTTACAACTTGTGCAGTATTGGTTTTTGAACATAGGTATTTACATAGCATTAGTCTAATCTAATAATACTACATAGAAACCCTTGAAGTTAGTCAAGAGGTTATGTTTTGCAAGTCATTGAAATTACTAGTTAAGTCATTTCAGAGCCTCTGTCAATCATCATCATATCATATGTCTGACAATAAAAATTGATTTACATTTTTAGGGGATTTTCACTGCGTTGTTGATATACAGTATGCTCAAGGTAGGAATGTGTCTGGAGTGGAGAGGAAAAGAGCGGCCCCTCTTTGCTTTCAGCGGTACACCCTAATAAAAAAACAACCTAAAATGCTTCTGTGTAAACGCCTACCCTACTTTCGTTTCTTTTATCGGTGTAAATAAGAATAAAACGTTTACAAAATTAAACTTTTAAGAATTAACTTGTACTTAAACTTTAAGAATTAAATGTAGCTAAGCAGTAATTTGTGTACCTAGTTTTCTTGGAATGGGTAGTACCGTCAAGTCAGGTTAGGGAAGCAAGTAGAAGGGAGGACACGCCCATTACACCAGACACACTCCTATTCTGAGGGTACTGTAGAAGAAGGGAACATTTGACGGCAAATTACTGTTTTGTGATAGTTTTATAGAATACTCAAACTTATAACGCCAGTCTAACTTCGATTAACTGATGTGGTAGGTTAGTAAGTTTCACGTGTTTACATTATCAAGATTCGTATTTTTAGTTTTCCTGGATTCTGTATTCAATTTAAAATTTGAAATTCCAAGCTACGAACTTTTAATTTTGATTATAGTTGTAGTTATTAATAGCATATTTTACTTATATTAGTACTTGGATATTTTAAAGTAATTTAAGTGTTTACGTTAGAATGGTCGATATTTTGCTAGAGATATCTGAACAATAAAACTTTTATACACCTAATTTTAACAAAATCTGAAAATAAACTGCAAACCCTGTACATAATTAATTACCAAAATATATCCTTACGGGTTAAATTTGACAAATATTGAATACATTCAAGATGCATTTATCGAATAAATCAATCTGAAAGGTACATTTAGAAAATGATGTCAACTCGTTTCTACCTACAAGCTATTTAATTACCAAATTTAAGTAAATACACAGACTTTGAAGTTTCTTATAGTTTAACCCTTCGAAAAACGTGAATGAATATTTTGGTATTTCAAATATTCTAAATTAAGTATCTCTCGAATTTCTCAATCCAGATTATCCAGCGCAACAGAGCGTACAATAGGTTAATAATCGTATCAAGAGATCGGAAAGTAGGGAAAGTTGAGTGAAAGCAATACTTTCTCCAGCCGGCCACTTCTGTTAGACGCAACTTTGGGTCACACTATGCTAAAGATTTTCCAATTCTTGCGTAACGCATTACAGTGAAATGCGTAATGCGTGTTAAATCACTGAAAGCAATGAACTTATTGGCGAGTAACAGTTGATTATGTAACAGGGTGATATTTAAAAATTATAAAGGATTATGAGTAAAATAGCCGTGGACATTAAATAGTTTTTCGTTTGCCATAACTGACACTTTCGTCTTCAGTTATAATTTTTAGACATATCTTGTGTTTGATTTTAAATCTGACTTTTAAGTAACAAAATGAAAGCATGTTCCCGCATTTTTATATGTACGTAGGCGACATTTATAATTTCGAAGAAAAAATTGGTTAATTTTCATTTCAGACCAAAACCATAAAAAACCGGAGGATTTCGGGACGTGTAATTTCTTCAACTCAAATAGCTAAATTTATTGCATGCCTTTTTTACTAATTTCTTCTTAGGTGGCCTAATTTTGTATAAAATAACAAGATTTTTGTTTTAATAAAATCATAAAAAGACTTCTAAATGCCATGAGGAATTTCATTTGAACAAATTCAAATATTGTAGCGATCTACATATCCCAACGTATGGAAAGTGGCCAAACGTTTAGAAAATTGTAGTATGCTTCATCAACAACGTCTACAGCAAAGTCACGCCCTTAAGGTTATCTCCCTGCCACAAAATATACAAAACTGAAATTTATAACCATTTGAACTGATTTTGTTGTTGTTTTTTTGCTTACTAAAACTTTTTTGTGTTGTTTTCAAGTGAAAAACTTCTTCGCATGTTTTCAACAGTTTCATTGCTGACTGACGGTCAACCCTAACACGTTTTGTGTAATAAATTACCAGTTTCTTTCCACTCTTTGTTCTATCACGAATAAACATGTCGATACTAGAGAGAATTAAACATAATGACCTCTTCTTGATAAACGGGATTTTTAAGCACAACGGTATGCACCTTAGGGGGCCATAACAATTTATAGCACCATCAAGACTTTATGGACACACTATATATTTATAATTAACCAGCACACTATTAAAAATGATAAGGAAAAGTCAATCATAAATATATAATGCAAATGCGAGACAGTTACACAACAATGTAGATATACAAAATTATTACTTTCTAACACTAAAATGACATATAAAACCTATTAACTAACAAAAGCATACTGGCAGATTAGAAATATGTAATAGAAGAAGAAAAAACTTTATTTACATGCGAGAAAGTGGGATAAAACAAAGACTATAATAATCCACAAATGAGTACCGGTTTCAACACGTATTGGTTATTTACAAGTGGCAAACTAAATAAATAAAAACAACAAATCAGAGGGAGTGGGGGTAGAGACTGGACTAGAGTAAGTAGGTGATTAAGGTCAACAAAAGGTAACGACCGAGGACTGGGTTAACTGAAAACAACAAACATAGGCGTAGGTGGAAATACAGATCTACAAATAATAGCCTAATGAATAAGTAATATAACACATTCAATGTGATACAGAGAATATAGCGTAGATAATAAATTCGTTTGTGGATTGTAGATCCTGATTTTGTTCATGGATTCGAATATAGAATACAAAAATAATTTATCAATAAAAAATTTTACAAAATAACTTTTTAAATTGATGTTTACTATAATTATACGTTTAATATCTTATGGGAATGTGTCTTACCATATATAATATAGATTAGATAGAAATAAATAAAGTAATAATCCAATAGAATAACGAAATAATATTTTATTAATTGAAATTATTATCTGCATTCCTCGAAGTAACCGTTTCAACAAATCAGTTCAAAACATTAGAATTTTTAGGTAGATACTATAACTAAATGTTGTTATTTAGCTTGCTCCTATCGTTACTTGTGATGGATTTTTAACCTATTTCCCTATGTTCAATCTATTTGAAATAATCCTGTTTCTCCTTCGCCCATGGTTTTAAATTGTCGGACACAACCCCATCAATATAGATATCTATGAAAAGGTCTCAGGGTGGAGAGTTCAAATTTAAGTTGATTACATTGCTTCCTTCGATTCCACATTTACACATTGCTAGACAACTCCTGCAATATGGATATCTGTGGAAAGGTCTTGCTAAGTACAGTTTAAATGTAGGTAAATCAATTTTTTCATTCAATTTTAGCATAATTATAATTAGTTTTCGTATTTAATAAAAACATAGTTATTTTTAAATCATAACTTTGATCTACTTATTTTTAATTATTACGCCATAAAAGTACTTAGTTACATCACCAACATCAAAATGAAAAACTTCAAAGGTAAAAAATAATTTATTAAAATAACTTTTTAGCAAGGTTTTATTTTAAAATGTATTAAAAAATAGAAAAATACTTCAGAAAATTTTCTCTTTAGTGGCCAAAAAATTGTCTACACACTTTATTAAAAAAAAAAAAAAACTCTTGGGAGTTTTACAATCGATCTCTCAACTTCTAATCTTAAAAGTTCTGAAATTTGCTATGAATTAATTTATGTCATAGTACTGAATATCCATGTGGTGTATCTAAAAAAATAATAAAATCATTTAAAACATACAGATACAATATTCAGCAGGATATTTAAACCCTGTGTAATGCAACGTGTAATTTGGCAAATAGTGTCTTTAAAACAGAAATTATAGTGTTTATGTTGCCACTAATCATTTCTTTTGTCTGTACGTCCGTATAACGTATTCAGAGAAAATTTCAGACCTTTTAAATTATTATAAGCCGATGATCTACAACTTTAGATGTTAGTATTTAAAAAAAAAAACAATTGCAAAGGTATGACGGTTTTATTTTTAGTTAGTTGTTTATGCAAATTTTTTACATCTTAAAATAAAAGCGTGTTTATACAAAGTTTAGTTCGGTATAGTCAATTAATGAAGATAGGCTATATGTTTTTGAAAGAATGTTAATCATATAATTTATATCTCCTAAAGAAAAACTACCACATTTATAATATACTACATACGAGTATAATATGATTTCTCTATTTTAATAAACATAACCTCAAAATATATAATTATTAATGTCACCGCGCTATAGGAGTGTGACGACAGGGCAAGGTTAGGTTAAGTTCATTCAAAACTCGGGACTCGTGTTACCGCGGTCATTCACCTCCGCCTTGGTACCTTATCACTTGGCCAATCGAAACTGCCGAAACACGCACATCACTAGCCAATCTGTAACCTACAATTAGTCGAAAAGCATCATATGCTGAGTCATTTGCTAAACCTAATCTTATTGCCAATATTATTCAAATTAAAGGATTATTTTGTGAAAGGTGTACAAAATCAAGTGTACAAATTTTCTCATTTCTCAATAAAAATGTTTATTTCTGTCTTTACGAAAATTGCAATTCGGAAGTGCACAAATCTTTTGATACAACCACCCACAATATCAAATACCTATTCGTCAAGGAATCGAGTTTTAATGTTGTCAGTGTAGGGTCATTTTTGCATATTATCACCAAAAAAATTCTTTTTTGGTTGAATGACGATCCATAATTTAGTTATCAAAATCTGTATAACAGATTTAGGGGGAATCATAGTTGGTTTCTTTTTGTTTTGTAGTAGCTACTCTCAAATGAGTTATATAAAAAATCTAAAGCCTCCAGATACGACCAAAATTTTATCATAATCTGTCCGCTCGTTTAATCTATGGGTATAGATAGACAGGTATCATTTCCAAAACTATGTGTTTAGATACATGAGAGGGTAGAGAGGGGTGGGAGGGTAAAAATTGATATTTTTATGAACAACTTCATTTCGATTGTTTTTCCAAAACTATGTGTTTAGATACATGAGAGGGTAGAGAGGGGTGGGAGGGTAAAAATTGATATTTTTATGAACAACTTCATTTCGATTGTTTTTCCAAAACTATGTGTTTAGATACATGAGAGGGTAGAGAGGGGTGGGAGGGTAAAAATTGATATTTTTATGAACAACTTCATTTCGATTGTTTTTCCAAAACTATGTGTTTAGATACATGAGAGGGTAGAGAGGGGTGGGAGGGTAAAAATTGATATTTTTATGAACAACTTCATTTCGATTGTTTTTCCAAAACTATGTGTTTAGATACATGAGAGGGTAGAGAGGGGTGGGAGGGTAAAAATTGATATTTTTATGAACAACTTCATTTCGATTGTTTTTCCAAAACTATGTGTTTAGATACATGAGAGGGTAGAGAGGGGTGGGAGGGTAAAAATTGATATTTTTATGAACAACTTCATTTCGATTGTTTTTCCAAAACTATGTGTTTAGATACATGAGAGGGTAGAGAGGGGTGGGAGGGTAAAAATTGATATTTTTATGAACAACTTCATTTCGATTGTTTTTCCAAAACTATGTGTTTAGATACATGAGAGGGTAGAGAGGGGAGGGAGGGTAAAAATTGATATTTTTATGAACAACTTCATTTCGATTGTTTTTCCAAAACTATGTGTTTAGATACATGAGAGGGTAGAGAGGGGAGGGAGGGTAACAACTGATATTTGTATGAACAACTTCATTTCGATTGTTTTTCCAAAACTATGTGTTTAGATACATGAGAGGGTAGAGAGGGGTGGGAGGGTAAAAATTGATATTTTTATGAACAACTTCATTTCGATTGTTTTTCCAAAACTATGTGTTTAGATACATGAGAGGGTAGAGAGGGGAGGGAGGGTAAAAATTGATATTTTTATGAACAACTTCATTTCGATTGTTTTTCCAAAACTATGTGTTTAGATACATGAGAGGGTAGAGAGGGGAGGGAGGGTAACAACTGATATTTGTATGAACAACTTCATTTCGATTGTTTTTCCAAAACTATGTGTTTAGATACATGAGAGGGTAGAGAGGGGAGGGAGGGTAAAAATTGATATTTTTATGAACAACTTCATTTCGATTGTTTTTCCAAAACTATGTGTTTAGATACATGAGAGGGTAGAGAGGGGAGGGAGGGTAAAAATTGATATTTTTATGAACAACTTCATTTCGATTGTTTTTCCAAAACTATGTGTTTAGATACATGAGAGGGTAGAGAGAGGAGGGAGGGTAAAAATTGATATTTTTATGAACAACTTCATTTCGATTGTTTTTCCAAAACTATGTGTTTAGATACATGAGAGGGTAGAGAGGGGAGGGAGGGTAACCACTGATATTTGTATGAACAACTTCATTTCGATTGTTTTTCCAAAACTATGTGTTTAGATACATGAGAGGGTAGAGAGGGGAGGGAGGGTAAAAATTGATATTTTTATGAACAACTTCATTTCGATTGTTTTTCCAAAACTATGTGTTTAGATACATGAGAGGGTAGAGAGGGGAGGGAGGGTAAAAATTGTTATTTTTATGAACAACTTCATTTCGATTGTTTTTCCAAAACTATGTGTTTAGATACATGAGAGGGTAGAGAGGGGAGGGAGGGTAAAAATTGATATTTTTATGAACAACTTCATTTCGATTGTTTTTCCAAAACTATGTGTTTAGATACATGAGAGGGTAGAGAGGGGAGGGAGGGTAACAACTGATATTTGTATGAACAACTTCATTTCGATTGTTTTTCCAAAACTATGTGTTTAGATACATGAGAGGGTAGAGAGGGGTGGGAGGGTAAAAATTGATATTTTTATGAACAACTTCATTTCGATTGTTTTTCCAAAACTATGTGTTTAGATACATGAGAGGGTAGAGAGGGGTGGGAGGGTAAAAATTGATATTTTTATGAACAACTTCATTTCGATTGTTTTTCCAAAACTATGTGTTTAGATACATGAGAGGGTAGAGAGGGGTGGGAGGGTAAAAATTGATATTTTTATGAACAACTTCATTTCGATTGTTTTTCCAAAACTATGTGTTTAGATACATGAGAGGGTAGAGAGGGGTGGGAGGGTAAAAATTGATATTTTTATGAACAACTTCATTTCGATTGTTTTTCCAAAACTATGTGTTTAGATACATGAGAGGGTAGAGAGGGGAGGGAGGGTAAAAATTGATATTTTTATGAACAACTTCATTTCGATTGTTTTTCCAAAACTATGTGTTTAGATACATGAGAGGGTAGAGAGGGGAGGGAGGGTAAAAATTGATATTTTTATGAACAACTTCATTTCGATTGTTTTTCCAAAACTATGTGTTTAGATACATGAGAGGGTAGAGAGGGGTGGGAGGGTAAAAATTGATATTTTTATGAACAACTTCATTTCGATTGTTTTTCCAAAACTATGTGTTTAGATACATGAGAGGGTAGAGAGGGGAGGGAGGGTAAAAATTGATATTTTTATGAACAACTTCATTTCGATTGTTTTTCCCGTGAAGAAATTTTCTCTGTTCTACGTATAGGTAAGAAAGTGTGAAAACGAGTATCTATAACTATGGAAATGTATTGAGCTCCTTGTTGAAAGCTGTAATAAATACATAAGTTACTACTTATTAAGTTTTTAATAAATAGAAACCAACTATATTATCCACTTTTCTATGTTGATTTATACATGTAGATGTTTTAATGTTCCTGTTTTACGTTCCCGCACATATTCGACACGAAAAATTGTTTATATTTTGACACGGATCCAAACTGCAGGACAAACAGCACAATAGACAATTTTTGGTAATGACATATCCAACGTGCATTGGCGTGGAACGCAACGCGGAGTTTTTGCCGACTTTGCGGCGGGTCGACGACCAGCATTCGGCAGTCCGACGGTTCCAACAAACCTATAAAACTCACATCTCAGCCGGATGTATACAGAAATGTCTGTATGCCCATCTTTGACTGCGAAATGAAATCTTTTGCTTCCTACTTCCTTATGCCTTTTGTCTGTTTGCGCGTAAAGGTGTGATGTATTTTTAAACCAATTTGTTTACATTCCCGGCCACAAAGCGCGGTCGGAAGTCCGGCGAAACATGTGAATGTTTTCAAATTGTCAGTTTTTACGCCGAATAATTGAGTCCGAATGGCGACTACTCTACTAAAGAATGAAAGAAAATTAAGAGTCAAAATTATAAATCAACAAAGGACGCCGGCATAGAAAGATTTATACCTCATAATCATAACAAACGATTTTTATAAAATTTGGTGAATAATCAAAAAGTAAAATCACAATGCATTAAGTAATTTGGTAAACACTAAAATCTATCCCAACACTCGGCATAATACATTTTTTTATTGAAATTTGTACAGCGTTTATGTGCGTCTAATAAATCAGTTTCAGTGAGTACACAAGTGGAAAGGTGAGTCATCATTGAGGGGGGGGAGGTCCTAATAATAAAAATTTATGTTTGACAAGTTTTTAGCGTCAGTAATTCAAACTTAAAAGCTAGTACTGAAAGAACGTTTGCAATTTTCGTATTTTTTAACACACGATTTCCATATTGATGGAAATTATTTTTTTTCGAAATAGGATAATTATTTTGTACTTAGGCTATTTTTCGGCTTGAATTCTTTAAACATATGAACTATTTTCGTTGAATTTTTCTTAACGATGTACTTAAAAAGATTTCAGTGTGGTTCTCTTTGAATCGACAACAGTCTACCCATACTAAAATATTTCTGATTTATGTAGCTGCTATCTTTATGATTCCAGTAGCTGCTATTTTTAAGATTGCTGTAGCTCCTATCTTTATGAATACTGTAGCTGCTATCTTTATGATTCCTGTAGCTGCTATCTTTAAGATTGCTGTAGCTGCTATCTTTATGATATCTGTAGTTGCTATCTTTATGATTTCTGTAGCTGCTATCTTTATGATATCTGTAGCTGCTATCTTTAAGATTTCTGTAGCTGCTATCTTTATGATATCTGTAGCTACTATTTTTAAGATATCTGTAGCTGCTATCTTTATGATATCTGTAGCTGCTAACTTTAAGATTACTGTAGCTGCTATCTTTAAGATATTCTGTAGTTGCTATCTTTATGATTTCTGTAGCTGCTATCTTTAAGATATCTGTAGGTGCTATCTTTATGATTTCTGTAGGTGCAGGGAGCCTCAAAACGGATAATAAAACTCAAAATCATTTTTTTACTTTTTCACATAGGCTATAGCTATGAGAAGAATCAAATCGTACATGTCGACTTTTTTTATGGATAAGATAAAAAGATTTTTGTTTGAGAATGATGTCTGTCTGTCGTACAGCCCAAACGTGTAGTCAAATATTTATCAAATTTTGTATGTGGGTATATATTTTCAAAAACTCAAAATTTGATGGTATTTAATGTTCATTCAATATTTGATTAAATTGTGCTCAAGTAAATAGTTTCTGACCCAAACAAAACGTATTGGTCAACATGGTAGTAACTACAGGTACAAAAACCAAAAATCGCTGTTTTAAGGTACAAGGGCTGTTGTAAAATAAGTAATTTATTAAAATTGATTCTACTAATTTCGTTTAAAATTTAGTAAAATGTGAAGATTAATGACCCAAACACGTGTGTTATGTCGCAAGTAAACCGTTATTAGAAACTCAATTTAATCACGCTGACGACACATTTATTGCACAAAGTTTAGTTTCTTATTTTAATATTTTGTAAAGATTGTATCCACAGATCATTTTCATTTTGAACAGAACTACCGAACTGGATTTTTTCTGGTGACGATTAATGTCGGTTCGTTTTATTTGGTTTTGGGGATGTGCGAGTGATAAACTTTATCTAAAGTCAAAACTATAAACGATTGTTAGCGTATACTAGATATTCTGTCTATCGCAAATATTTCAACAGACTAATAATGTTAATAAATATAAATAAATCGTCACGTTCAAGAAATTAATTGTTTTCGAGAGAAAGTTTAGTGTCATCCTTCAATACATGTCCTTATGTTGCCTAGAAGTGTAAATCTAGACTTGAAAGAACCGGCCCGAAGGACCACTTTTCCACTTTCACCTATTCTAGCTGCTCTAATAGCTAAACAGAGATTTACTTTTTTCCTGAGATCCTAATGAACTTTTACCGTCAATTTGTAACAAGGGACAAGAAATAAGCACTTTCATTTCTTCACTTAGAGGTAATTTCACTAAAACAGTCAATTAATTTCGCCGTGTAAGTTTCAACGACCGGTGAAAGGAAGTCATATTATTCAATTATGGAAACGTAAGATTTTTTTAATTTCCAATCGTATCAGTGAGAGTTGATTGTTCTTTTGTTTAAATGTAATGTTGAACATATCTCTGCACGTACTGATGTACTCTATGTACAGCTTGTTCCAAAAGCCTTGACCGGAAGATCAATACAATATTTTTGAATTTTTGCAATGGTATTTTTTCTTTTCATAAATTCGCATGGAACGAAAGTTATGAGATGGGATACAAATTTTGAATTTTTAGCTGAAAATTTCGTTTTGAAGATATTTTTGGAATTATGTGCGACGTCTGTCTACCGTTTGAGCAGTGTGCCATTAATCGAAACAGATTAACCGATTTTGATCGTATTAATATTAGACTATTTTAGCCTAAATACTACGTTTCTCTAATAATCAATAATCAGTTGCCGATTTTCATTAAACATTTCTCAAAATATTGCTTCCAAACAGGACATTCGCAAAATTACTATTCTAAAGTTATTTGTTACAAAGAGATCTTAGTTTCTACTGATTTCTTGTGATATCTGAAAGTAAATAACACTAATCAATTAAAATAAAATTGATGATCTCGTGTAGTTTAAAAAAAATAAGCACTTGACCGTTGTAAATAAAACACCATACAAAGAGAAGAACCAGATTATAGGTTAAGTTGATAAAGCTTCTCTTTGTGTTGGGAAACACATTATGGGTGACTGAAATGTTCAATGCACGTTAAAATACTTAAAACACGTCATTAGCGGTTCCTCTGTTTCATTGGCAAAAAGAAGTTGTGGATTAAACAAATTTTGACATTAAAAAATTTGGCGATTGTGAATGACACGCTTGTGATCACGTGTTGTTTCAACGGGCTGTGAGATTATCTTTACATAGCTTTAGTGCGGTAAATTACTGTAGAAAAGTGATTAATTTTGTACAAAGTTTAGTCATTTAAATGTACAACCTAATCACCCAAAACAGTATAGAAATAAGGCCATTATGGTTTTCGTTAATAAAAATTCTACTTTAAATAAGGGTGAAATCTTTGCTCGCTTTAAATCTCCAGTACAGTATCTTCAAGCTAGTAATGTGTCTGGGGTGGAGAGGATAAGAGGGGCCCCCACTCTTTGTTTGTTGCGTTTGCTTTCAGCGGTACAACCCCCCCTCCCAATATAGACCTCAAATGCTTCTGTGTAAACGCATACTTTACTTTCGTTGCTTTTATCGGTGCAAATAAGAATAAAACGTTTACAAAAGTCTGTCACGAAGTTGTAACTTTAGGAGTTATTTGTGTACCTAGTTTTCTTGGAATGGGTTGTACCGTCAAGTTAGGCTAGGGAAGCAAGTAGAAGGGAGGACACGCCCCTTACTCCAGACACAATATTAGTCTGAGGCTACGGTAGATGTGATGACTAGACCACGTATACAAATTTTGAAAAAGAAGACTAAAGGGTGTTCACTCCGCTAAACCGTTAGGTCACCACGCCTTTAGCTCACACCCTTATAGATTAGTTGATCATTTGTTAGCCATAAGTGTAGTTCTGTGAATTGTACTTTTTCTGATCACATTTCCTTAATTTTTGTGACTGCTAGGGCCGAGCTTTAGGCCAGAAGGTTCTGTCTTAAATTACTAATGTTAGTTTTAGTTTACAACACTGTCTCTTGTATTAGTTTTTATACACACAAATGATGGCAGACGTCCGATGAAACCGTATCAATATTACAAACAATCCCTAATTATCAAAAATTTTAAAACCATAATATACAGTATGTATTACAGCACAAAATTCAATACTTAAATATGGTTTCAGAACCTATCCGAAGAGAACAAAAGGCAGTGAGAAATGTCGTTACGAGGATGATGGAATTTGAAGGACCTCTTTCTTTCCTTAAAGACTTGATGGAACGAAAGATCCGGGTTAAGGTAAGGACTTCTTTAAATATAGCATTCAATAAATAACTAGATCCGTATTGAAGCTAATACATATTTGATGTGACATACAGGTTACGACAAGGAATATGAGCGGCATACGTGGCTACTGCGTTGGTTTTATAGCAGCCTTCGACAAGCATTGGAATTTGGCCATGGAAGATGTCATCGAAGTCTGGAGTAGGAGAAAAATGCTGAAAACTCCGGCTTTAGGTAATAACGCTTAGGGGTCTTATGATTTTTTTCTCCTTGCATTCCAATTTTTAAAGTACAGTATTTGTTTTTTAAAGTTAACAGTTTCAACAATAATGTTATTGCTGTTTTTGTAGTAGTCTTTCAACATCTTTATTTCGCAAATCGGTATAAAGTATAGATCACTTCGTGTTAAGACATTTATGTTGTTATTGGCATTTAAATATTGTTTTTTTTTTAAAAATTATGTTTTTTTTTTTAATTAGGCTACGCTTAGTGTTACAGTCATTGCCTGGGAGTGTTTATTTCTCATTTTTCATTATTTTTTTTACTTTACGTAAATTAGATTATTTTGTTTTTTATAAACTACATTTACGTGTTGTAATTTTAGTATTTTATTATTGTGAAACACTGTTTTTACTGAATTGAGTGATTATTTATTTTAATTATTTGGATAATTTTCGTATCCAAGCATCAAGCTAACGTCATAATGCCTACGGAACTTCATACGATCTGACCTAGAAATTGCTGTTCTATAACACAGGTGTGAACTACAAACATTTAATCACGTGATTCTACGTCACACTTTATACGATGCACATGTTGTACTTTCTTAAGCCACATAGACAAATATACTTAATTACATATTAAATAATTTGACTTGTTGCTAACTAGTGATGTAAGTAAATGACATTGTTCCGTCAAAGAAACAAATCATGTCGTCAGTGGTTGGCGGTTTGAGGTGAGTTAACTTCACAACCGAAATGTCTTGAACGTCATTTGATTAAAGCATGGTAAGGAAAAGTCAAACTTTTGCAAAGTAACAAGATGCTACGTGTGTATTATTTTACTTTCTCTTATAAGCGTAGGTTAGTATGGAGAAAGTTATGTAACGGTTAAACAAATATTACTCTAGAGTCCATACGAGTAAATTGATTTTTATTGGGATGACCTTTTTGTTTACAAGGCGATTCTTTTCTTCTTTTCCTTTTTTTGATAACTAAAAATGGGAGTAGTTTATTATAAAACTAAACACACAAAATTCCGATTTTTCTAAAACAGCTCCAACAATTTATGATCAAATTTTTTTCTCAAATTTATCTCTAACACAAAATTTATTTAGAAAAAAAAATCGTCCAGAATTTTGATTAAATATGAAGATTAAAGGACCGAACTGGTATAAAAACAATCACAAGTACGATTAATAGAAGCTTTTTCGGAGTAACTTTAAAAACAATTCAAATTAACTTTGTCCGCAGCCATTAAATACGATTAACTATGTCCGCAGCCATTAAATACGATTAACTATTTCAGAACAAATACGATTTCTTATGACGAGTTTGTGGCATAAGGAGAGCAAGTTTGTAGCTTTATTTAAATATATAACTATTATTTAAATAAAATTGTGTTTGTTTGTTTATCAGAATGTTAATGTTATACGAACGTACATGGGAAAAACTCAAGAACAAAGAACGTTACGTTTGTTTTGTTTCCAATATACAGGTAGTATAAATACATTTTCGGGAAGATGGTGACGGAAGTTACATTTGACTTTTTGATTATGTATGTGGTAAAGTAGGTGCATTTTTTTTACACAGTTTGCTCACATAGCTCGAATGGATAACTTATACTGCACATTAATAAATATATTACTAATTTTAAAGGTATTATATACATCCATTATGTAAAGGTATTAAAATCTTTACCATTATCTACTATATTTTAAATTATAAAATAATTTATATGAGGTGACATAGTTTTTCCGAAACTGGTTAATACCTATTTTTGAAGTATCTTGCATTGTTTTGTTATCAAAGTAAGGTTAAGTTTAAAGGAATGATATTATCAATGTGTGTGTGTGGGGGGGGGGGTAACAGGTCGTTTGATAAATACAAATTACGTAATCGCGCGGAATGACGCCATTATAAAGCGTCTATATCACACACTGTGTGTAACATCTCAGTCGTGCAATGAGCATGCATTTCCTTACGTCAATAATGCATAGAATTGCGTTGATATTAGCTAATTTGTAGTAGAAACTATGCTATTGTATTCTTCCCACCTACCTATTTATAGATACAGGATACCGAAAACAACATTTATATTTATAGTTTTTCCGATTTTCTACAAATATGGTAGAAAATTCTATCTCCATAGTTTCGATTAAATTCACCAGTAAGCAAATTACGTTCACAAGTTTCAAAATGGTGGCCTTTAAAAAAATTTCGATTTAATTATCTTAAAAAGTGACGAAATTCATAATAGTATATTTTGAAGTAAACTTACGTGATTTATAGTTTGTAGTTAAATAAACTATAAATAACTCGCCATTTTGTTGGTCCTGACATGCAAGGGCACGAATTTATTTTAGTGTTTGTATATTCACTCGATTGTAGATGACCTCGACCTTGTTATTATTACGTCCAGATGACAAACTACACAAAATGAGTAATTATATACTTATACAAACTGTCGATTGATACAAACTAACTGTTTCAAATTGATACTTTTCTGATTTTTTTTTCCATAGCATATTCAACGATTAGTTAAACTCTACTGTCTGTTTGTATGATATGACACAAAAATATTTATAGATCAAGAAGTATCAGTAACAGATACTGTATATAGGAACAGCAGTTTTATGGGTGGCTTGCTTCTTGCACAGTGATTGTTATATTCACTCATTGCGATCACTGTGGAAGTAAATGCCTGCACTTATTTATCTAAATAAACCTTGTTATGCTTTCCTCCCATTGGTTGGCCTCTGTGGCGGGTGACCTTCTATTGGAAGGGTAAAGGTTTCGACCATTGTTTATATTTTAATCTAATTCCCATTAATCCATACATACAAGTTAAATGAAAGTTATAGGCCCTATCGATTTTTTTTTTAAATCTCAAGGAAAAAAATTGTAAATAATCATTTATATGGTATTTTTGTAACCCTATAAAACCTGAAAAGTTTTAAATTCATGTAAATAATACAAATGTAAAACAAACAAACACAAACATTCAGACGAAATGCCAATGGTCGAGTTAACAGGAGTTCCCCCCAGAGGAGTAAATTTGACGAAAATGTACTAGAGCGTATAGAAAAAAACTCGAATACAAGATCTCACGAAAATTTAAAAAATACGTTTATTTAATCAAATGCGTTTCATCGACAAAGTCGCCATCCTCAGTGATATACAACAGTTATAGTTGTAGCTCATGTATCACTGAGGATGGCGACTTTGTTGTTGAAACGCGTTTTATTAATAAACGTAATTTTTGTGAGATCTTGTGTTTGATTTTATTTATTTAATATTATCTCACAAGTCAAGCTCAATGTATTAGAGCGATTATTGTTCCTATAACATCATCTAATTGTGATGTTATTTTTTAATTAAAACTTTTTATTGTAGAAAACTTGTTTTGGGCGCCATCGAATGCAGGTTTGAAATAAACACAAAATGAGATGTAGGACGTTAAATGACCTACAGCTAAACGGTTATCCCGAAAAAAACTAGTTAAAACAATTGTAAATCGACAGAAATTGGTAGATTTTGTAGGTTGACCAATTTTCGAATGGTTTGTGAAACCGAGCCTACACTCCCAAGTTTTAGCAAAATCGGACTAAAAATAGCGACATGTAGAGCATTTATAATTATATAAGTAAATATATGGTGTAAGGTGTAAGGCTAAAAATTCAATATTAAAAGTTCGATAATAAATCACATTTGCCCAATAAATTTATAAGACATTTCTGTTATTGTTATAAATTTTAAAGAAATTTGCCAGCTGTTTCCAAATTTTAAAGGAAAATCAATCTTATCAAGACCTCCCTATTGGGGTGAATGACATGATAATTAAGTTTGCGAATTCAAAATGTCTACTGCCAATCAAATCAAGATAAAAAATACAATTGAAGTTTCAAAGCAGACACTTGAGAGTTTTTTTTAGATAATATTAGTAAATAACAATGTTTCATTTCGAACTCATAACAGATTGGCTTTCATTTATGAATACGCGGACGAATATTGCTGTATTTAATACCCCCCCCCCCCCTATGATGTACGGAGGGGATTATATTGTATTCTGTTAATTCTAATGCACCCATCCGAGTAATGTCATTCGAAACACGTATTTACCTACAAATTTGTTTTTGTTTTCTTAATATCGAGAAAATTAGCCTATATGGTTGTTGATAAAAAAAAATAAAAAAAATAAAAAAACATTTCTTTAGCACAAACAATGTCGTACGCATCGACAAAGATCAGGCAAAAATCAAACTTTGTTTTTTTTTTATTAGGGCATTTGTCTAAAACAAAATTTGTTGAAAATTGTACAAAAAGTACATCAGAGTTAAAAAAGAGTTAAAAACAAATTTAGTTTTCCCTTTTTTTATAATTTTTGTTTCAGCCATTAGGCCTTTACAAAAACAAATGGTATGAAGGAGAATTTACGACCTGTTTAACTAAAACCCACATCTGATTTGGTGGGTTAAACAACATTTATGATTAAAGAAGATATCGAAAACATTTCAAAAAGTTTGCATCAAATCAGAGAGCAATTGCGATTATAACCACAATGAACATTACTTGCAATCTACAGAAAGTAAATAAATAGAGAAATAACACACCTCCTGTAATTAGAAACGCGCGATATCTTCGGAAAGACTTCAACTTGTTATGTAATTAAGTTTCTTAATTAATTACATTGTCCACGAGGATTTCAACATAAAACTTTAACTTTCTGACCACTGGATAGATAAAATAAGCAATAATCATGTGTTTTACAATATGTAATTTATTATTATACATCTTTTTACAAAGATTGTACGATTGTACAAGGAGGGAAGGCATTTATTTTTGTGTCTGATGGTCCAAATATTAAAGAATTGGCTATCGTTTGTTCATACGGTACAATACAATACATATGGAATACCATTTTTTAAAAATACTCCTGAGCTTACAAAATTTTGATGAGAAAAAGTTAATTTCTCACAATGTAACCTAAATTGCAAATAATATAAAAACACAAGTTTAGATATTTTAAATGTTGTTTAAATGAAAAATCTTAGGACTTTATAATCTTTTTTCCGTATGATTTTTGGCCAGGTTTCATATGGTTAAACTATTTCTCCATGTAATATACCCATTACAAATACTGAATACAAATTTTGTTAAAATCGGAAAGTTGTGTGTGTGTGTGTGTGCGTGTGTGGAGAGAGAGGAGAGAATAAAAACTTTTTGAATAAAAATAAAATTTAACTAAACTGGCAAAAAAAATTCCTTTTTTGTTAAACTTTCATCTTGCTGGTGGTCTTTACAGGTCCAATCTGTATAGAAATTAGCGTGCGTACAATTGTATACAATTTTGGAAGAAATTGTCTCTTTTAACTAAAGTAAAGGTAGGGATCAGTATTTTTCCTAAAGAACTACATCTCTATAGCACATTACAAGTTTCTAAGTCTAATAATAACTAGGCCACAACCACACAAACTAAGGTTCCTGTTGGGGTTTACATTATCATCCGAAATAGGTAAAGAAAGAAATGATTTGTGTTTGTAAACAGGGAAGTGTAAAATGAAATATAAAATAAAAACAGTAAATAGATAATTGTATCGACTTTCTATCGAATGATGCAACTCGCTAAAGTGCACTGCTACACTGCTCACAGCGTAGCTTTCTCCTGCAACTTCCTGGGTCGCTGTCCGACCTTGCAGGCTCTCGTCTCTTCTACAGCTTCTTTATATTTACATAACATTTTGCGCTACCAGTTGCACATTTCATTTCCTTAACACATCGTCACGACATTGTGATTGCAGTTGGAAGCCGGATACTTAATGTGTGGGTTGTAAGTCGATTATAGGGGTGTATATTTAGGAAAGAGCCTTTATCATATGGAGACTGGAATTTAATAAGTAATACTGGAATTTTATACGTCTCAGGAATTTAATACGTAATACTGGAATTTAATAGGTAATACTGGAATTTAATACATAATACTGGAATTTAATAAGTAATACTGGAATTTAATAAGTAATACTGGAATTTAATAAGTAATACTGGAATTTTATAGGTCACAGGAATTTAATACGTAATACTGGAATTTAATAGGTAATACTGGAATTTAATACATAATACTGGAATTTAATAGATAATACTTGAATTTAATAACTAATACTGGAATATAATAAGTAATACTGGAATTTAATACGTAATACTGGAATTTAATAAGTAATACTGGAATTTAATAAGTAATACTGGAATTTTATACGTCACAGGAATTTAATACGTAATACTGGAATTTAATAGGTAATACTGGAATTTAATACATAATACTGGAATTTAATAGATAATACTTGAATTTAATAACTAATACTGGAATATAATAAGTAATACTGGAATTTAATAGGTAATACTGGAATTAATACGTAATACTGGAATTTAATAAGTAATTCTGGAATTTAATACGTAATACTGGAATTTAATATATAATACTGGAATTTAATACATAATACTGGAATTTAGTAAATAATGCTGGAATTTAATACGTAATACTGGAATTTATTACGTAATACTGGAATTTATTAAGTAATACTGGAATTTAATACGTAATACTGTAATTTAATAAGTAATACTGGAATTTAATACATAATACTGGAATTTAGTAAATAACACTGGAATTTAATACGTACTACTGGAATTTTATACGTAATACTGGAATTTATTAAGTAATACTGGAATTTAATACTTAATACTGGAATTTAATACGTAATTCTGGAATTTAATACATAATTCTGGAATTTAGTAAATAATACTGGAATTTAATACTTAATCCTCGAATTTAATAACTAATACTGGAATATAATAAGTAATACTGGAATTTAATACGTAATACTGGAATTTAATAAGTAATACTGGAATTTAATAAGTAATACTGGAATTTTATACGTCACAGGAATTTAATACGTAATACTGGAATTTAATAGGTAATACTGGAATTTAATACATAATACTGGAATTTAATAGATAATACTTGAATTTAATAACTAATACTGGAATATAATAAGTAATACTGGAATTTAATAGGTAATACTGGAATTAATACGTAATACTGGAATTTAATAAGTAATTCTGGAATTTAATACGTAATACTGGAATTTAATATATAATACTGGAATTTAATACATAATACTGGAATTTAGTAAATAATGCTGGAATTTAATACGTAATACTGGAATTTATTAAGTAATACTGGAATTTAATACGTAATACTGTAATTTAATAAGTAATACTGGAATTTAATACATAATACTGGAATTTAGTAAATAACACTGGAATGTAATACGTACTACTGGAATTTTATACGTAATACTGGAATTTATTAAGTAATACTGGAATTTAATACTTAATACTGGAATTTAATACGTAATTCTGGAATTTAATACATAATTCTGGAATTTAGTAAATAATACTGGAATTTAATACTTAATCCTCGAATTTAATACGTAATACTGGAATTTAATACTTAATACTGGAATTTAATACGTAATACTGGAATTGAATACATAATCCTGGAATTTAATACGTAATTCTGGAATTTAATACATAATTCTGGAATTTAGTAAATAATACTGGAATTTAATACATAATACTTTAATTTAATACGTAATACTGGAATTTAATACTTAATCCTGGAATTTAATTCGTAATACTGGAATTTAATACGTAATTCTGGAATTTAGTAAATAATACTGGAATTTAATACGTAATACTGGTATTTAGTAAATAATACTGGAATTGAATACATAATCCTGGAATTTAATACGTAATTCTGGAATTTAATACGTAATTCTGGAATTTAGTAAATAATACTGGAATTGAATACATAATCCTGGAATTTAATACGTAATTCTGGAATTTAAAACATAATTCTGGAATTTAGTAAATAATACTGGAATTTAATACATAATACTTTAATTTAATACGTAATACTGGAATTTAATACTTAATCCTGGAATTTAATTCGTAATACTGGAATTTAATACGTAATTCTGGAATTTAGTAAATAATACTTTAATTTAATACGTAATACTGGAATTTAATACTTAATCCTGGAATTTAATACGTAATACTGGAATTTAATACGTAATTCTGGAATTTAGTAAATAATACTGGAATTTAATACGTAATACTGGAATTTAATACTTAATCCTGGAATTTAATACATAATACTTTAATTTAATACGTAATACTGGAATTTAATACGTAATTCTGGAATTTAATACGTAATTCTGGAATTTAATAGGTAATACTGGAATTTAGTAAATAATACTGGAATTGAATACATAATCCTGGAATTTAATACGTAATACTGGAATTTAATACGTAATTCTGGAATTTAATACGTAATTCTGGAATTTAATACGTAATACTGGAATTTAGTAAATAATACTGGAATTGAATACATAATCCTGGAATTTAATACGTAATACTGGAATTTAATACGTAATTCTGGAATTTAGTAAATAATACTGGAATTGAATACATAATTCTGGAATTTAATACATAATTCTGGAATTTAGTAAATAATACTGGAATTTAATACATAATACTTTAATTTAATACGTAATACTGGAATTTAATACTTAATCCTGGAATTTAATTCGTAATACTGGAATTTAATACGTAATTCTGGAATTTAGTAAATAATACTTTAATTTAATACGTAATACTGGAATTTAATACTTAATCCTGGAATTTAATACGTAATACTGGAATTTAATACGTAATTCTGGAATTTAGTAAATAATACTGGAATTTAATACGTAATACTGGAATTTAATACTTAATCCTGGAATTTAATACGTAATACTGGAATTTAATACATAATACTTTAATTTAATACGTAATACTGGAGTTTAATACTTAATCCTGGAATTTAATACGTAATACTGGAATTTAATACGTAATTCTGGAATTTAGTAAATAATACTGGAATTTAATACGTAATACTGGAATTTAATACGTAATTCTGGAATTTAGTAAATAATACTGGAATTTAATACGTAATACTGGAATTTAATACTTAATCCTGGAATTTAATACGTAATACTGGAATTTAATACATAATACTTTAATTTAATACGTAATACTGGAATAATACTTAATCCTGGAATTTAATACGTAATACTGGAATTTAATACGTAATTCTGGAATTTAGTAAATAATACTGGAATTTAATACGTAATACTTTAATTTAATACGTAATACTAGAATTTAATACTTAATCCTGGAATTTAATACTTAATCCTGGAATTTAATACGTAACCTGGAATTTAATAAGTAATACGAAATGTTGACGTATGGATATAGGTGATCTGAGTGACTAGAGTAGAGTAGACCTTTAGCGAAACGATCTACAGAATCACCGAATGAACTGTATCTATAGAATACACATTGTATAATTTTTCACCAATTTAAGGGTGCGTAGGTAAAACCAAGGACGACACTTCTTATAATTTCACGCACGTGTCTGTAAGTCGCAACCAGTTTACACAGACAAGACGATAAGTCCATATATTTCAAACTTAATAAAAAGAAACCTTGGAGTAGTTAAGGGTAAAAAACTATTGAGATATATATATATATATATATATATATTATTAATAATACTAAATATATAATTTTTATAATAAATATAAATAATATTATGTGTGTGGTATCAAATAAAACTAAAAAATATTCAGATTACTGATTGACAAAAAATTAATATGTTTGGGCTAGGCCAAATTAAAATTGTCAGATATCATGTCCCCCTACATGAACACGGTGTGACCTACAAATCAGTAAAAAAACATTATTTGGATTTGAAACTAAATACAGTGCGAAATGATGTATTATAGTTTTTTAATTTTTTTATGAGGAATATAACTTAATTTAACCGCTCAATGAGAAATACGTATAAGTTTTAAAAGTAGTTTTTGAGAGACAAACAAATCAATATCCTTTAAAAGATGGATTGTATCTTTTTTTTTTTAATGGTCTGTAGGTAAAACTAAGGACCCTTATAATTTCACGCCTGTAATTGTCTGTAAGTAGTCGCATCCAGCCTACACAGACAAGACGATAAATCCTATATATTTCAAACTTTGTATTTATATTCTTAGTATTGTTTCACATATAGGAAAAATAGCGGTAACAGGGGTAGTTAGTTAAGGGTCGGAAACTATTGACTAGTAAAATGTATATTTAAATTTATATTATACATACACATACATAATTATACATTAATATTTTAAATATTAAGATAACTATTATAGGCCTGACACACTTAGATTATTCTATAATCTTTCAAACAATGCTACTTGTATTATGACAACGAGTGGAACACAGTGTTCCGAAACGCCAATATTGATAATACTTATCAGTTCATGTCATTAATGCGAATAATCTTTAAGAAAACTCCTAGTAACTTTTTTTCTGAAATCGCATCGATTTTTTAAAATAAGAAAATCACACAAATTAAAATACTTTTGACTTTTTTACGTACAAGTAGTAGAACAGAAATTATGCTGTCGTAAAAAATATATTTGCACTCTTTCATGGAAATATCAGTTGTGAAATACCACGAAACCAAAAGACAAATTTTTGTAAAAATTAGCATTTGGGACCATTTTTGAGATGGAACGAGCCGACATAAATTTTAGAAATAATATCTTAAATTTGAGGTTGCTTCCTAGCGGGGGTGCAGAATATTTTCTACCCAATATTTCTCCAGAACCCCATTTTGTTTTGTCAACCCCCCCCCCCCAATTCAACGTATACAAGTTTAATAGAGTACAATTGATTTTTAAACCTGTTTATAGCTGAATCTGGGAACCCGCCTGATCTTAGCTTAACGAATTTCCCTTTTGCGTAATTTTTTTTTTAAATGTAACAAATTAATTTTTTTTAACAACTATTATTCAAAATTATATGACAAAACTTTTGCATATCTTGAAAAACAGTGATAAAAATTTTTATTTTGGATGATTCAGGTTTTTCTAAACAAATGTTACATTCATTTTTTGATACCTAACATACTTACTCCAAAACTGTTAAAAAAAAATTTAATACATAGATAAATTCTACGAATCTTTCTGAGAAAAATGATATATTATAAGTTAGGTTTTGTATAAAAATAATATTTTTGATTAATTTTTAAACAAACAAAGAGAATTTAACATTCGACGGTTCCAGGGTTAAGTCTTCATCAAACAATAGATATACTTGGTAAATATTATTTACCAACGACTACATTTTCTTATATATTGAGTATTTCCTGTTCAGATGATAAAAGGCAATAAATTCAGTAGAAAAGAGACAGAGAAGGTATAAAGAAATAACTTATCGTTTTACCGGATTTAGTACATGTTTTATAGCAATACGTGAATATTTACTTTTGCATGATTGAGTATGCTCATAATCAAGAATTTTTGTAAATGGTAACCTTAAGGATGGTTTTGAATACTAAAAGGTGTAAAGATTCTAAACAAGTGGGGTTTTGGCCCTAATAAGGCGCAAAGGTACTTCGAGTGTTATTGGCGTTGCATTACTCTTAAAATTTAGTGTAATTTGACTTTTTGTTACACTGGATTTGCCCAATTTCAAGGATTATAAAAATAAAACCCACAAGGGAAGTGAAGGGGGGAAAGTTACATTGGCGTTACGGTTATTCGTAATCTATTTAACATTCTGAGTCGGGTATGATATGTATCCCACTTTGTTCCATTGAGTGAGACAATTTTGTAAAAAAAAGGTATTAGCTTAGAACTAGGTTAGTTTGTTGGTTTAATCTATTAAGTATCCCATACATAAAATTGCATTAAAATGGATTACATAATTTTCCGTCAGATTAATAATGAAGTAATGACGTTGCATTAAAGTATAAAACTCGTGAGAAAAAAAAACAAATTTTATAGATGATAGAACACTTGTAACAAAACCAGTAAGAACTGAAAGCAAACAGGAAACAAAGTCTATCCACCTTTCCAAACTTTTCGTTGCAATAGCGAACTCTGTATTCCCAACTTCTAGATTTTTTAAATTCAGAATTATTTTAATAACACTAATAAATACGGCAAAACTGCATATCGTGTAAATAAAACAGTATTGAAAAATATTTTTGTTTGATAAAACATTTTTCATGCGCACATACAAACCCTATCAGGTTTGGGAATATAGTTTGGGGGGGGGAGACAAATTTACAATAATTCGTATTGTCCCACACATAACATATACCAACTCTTCTACAGGTTTACAAAGTCAATTATTACATCCTTTCTTCTCTTTATCCCTATTCACTATCTATACTTCCAGGAGCAATTTAGCTGTGATACTTTATTACTACAACTTATAGAAAATAACATGGACTATTGGCTATGTATATTAATGGGTTGCACTTTACAATATTGCACGACTAAGGACCGTTAATTTAGAAAACTGATCCAGAATATATTTCGTCACTGCAGTCTTAATCTCACCTGTTGTGTTGTAATTACTATTTTCTTTAACATTACATTAGTTGCTAACAAGTCAGTTTATTCATTTAATTATCGTATGTTTATTTTTATGGGGACCCCCAAGGTGTCTCAATTTCCCCGCCCCTATTTTCAAAATTTTACATAAAAAATAAGTAACATCGCAATTTTTTCTAAATATTAAAGATATTTTGTATACTCGGTATCTTTGAATAACTAATAAAGGTTGTTTACATTCGATCGTAGCCAATAACTTGCGTTTTTATGAATAAATTTGCCTAAAAATAAATCCAAATCTACGAGTCCCAGTTAAAATTATTTTACCCAATATGTTAGCTCGATTCCATGACAACACTATCCAGATGACATTTGGAGTAGATACTTTATAATCAATCAACTTTAAGACCTTGAGAACGTATTGACGGCCGAATTGTGCAATCATGTAGTGAGAGCTTTTACAGCTGCAACAATTAGCCTTATCTATACAAGAGAGAGGGAGAAGAGGAAAGTTGCATTGATAACAGAGAGCGCTACATTTGCCCACACACAACGTCCTCAGGTCTAGTCTAATCATCCGTTGACTGTTATTTTCCATTTAAAAAAACTAAGAGTTTTTACTGTTTCTGAGGTGAGAAAGTAATTGATTCTATAATCAACGAGAGAAAATTTTAATAAATTTTGGGTCTAAGAAAATAAATAAAGATACCACATGTATCATACATAATAACTGTGCAAAAACATTGCGTTAACCTTCTCATAGACCCATCTACAAAAAAAAAATTATTTGTCGCTATATCTTGGAAAATGTCTCTATTTTTATTATAAGTGGGGGGGGGGGGTTGCCCATGTACATCATATGGAGATAAGTTGGTATTAAAGGGTCTCCTTTAATCAATTTTAAAAAAAATTGTAAACAAATATTTTAAAAGATATTTGTATATTTAAAATGAGTTTGCTTCGCTTATGTCCAATTGGAATCGTATTTCATTGTAATCGAGGTTTTAATTATGACGTGTCACGACGGTCAGGGTTCATTTTGTTTTTTCCAATAATTCCTGAACCGTGATTTTCTATTAGTCTACTTGGAATGTGGAGCTAAAGTTGTGAAATCGAAATTGTTGAGTTGATTTTGAAATATTATGCCTTTTATAACAACTTCGTGGACGATTTTTTAGTATTTGTTTTTATATAAAACTCGGAGACCGGCATTTTTGGGAATATGGCGACTATAAGTTTTGTTTAGGTCCTTACGCCCAATATATTTTAGCAAAATTTTAATAAATCTAAATTTTTTATCTTATGGCTGCTAACTACAAATTTTGTGTTATAAAAATGTCAAAAAGCTTAAGATTAGGAAAATTAATTAAACATACCAAATTAGGTTAAAATAAGTCCTCTTGTAGAGCACTACACATGCAACAGTCAGATATCATTCCTAAATCTCTTTTTGAGTCAAGGGGCCAAACAATCAGATATTTCCGGATAAAACGCAAGGAACTGTTTATTCTGCTTAAAATAAAATAGGTTACACTTTATGGCTAGGTAGATCATCAGAAATGCATTGAGCGTAATACTGATGATTCACTCCTCTTTGTACAGGTTTTATTGGTAAGTCGTTTAACAATGTTTGTCAACCTCTGCTTACTGTGTTTATGCAATGTTGCAAACACAACAACTGAACGTAGGCGTTCTACTTCACCTCGTTGTCAACAATTAGTCAACGCTAGGAGGCGTGCCATATGTACAGAATGTTGAGTTTTGTGCGCACTTTGCCCTCTCTATCATAATAGCTTTATAAGAATAAAATAATAGACCTATAACTCTCGAATCTAATAGCATCAAAGAACAAGAGTTGGTAAAGAGAGACTGGAAACGCAAAACAATATTAAGTTTAAACCAAATTATCTAAAATTATAAGAAGACAGAAAGGTGTTTATGGTATAAAGTCACAGTTTAGATGAGCGAGACACGAAATGAACGTTTTTTGTTGTAGTAACAGCCATATAAAGAAATTATTTTCAAAAACTTCTGTTTATATTGGTTACCTTTCAATTGAATGTTCGTATCTAACCCAAGACTACTTGAAGAAAGGTGTAGGTCCAGCTGGGTTCCCTTGGGATTGCTAAGTCCCTGAGGAGTCGTGGAGTTGCTACACTAACAGCGGCGAATCAGTTCTATTGTTCAAAATGTAATAGTCATACGTTCAATGTATTTATTCCTTATTTCGTTGACAAAATCAAATAATCAGTTCTGCCATAATAATCAAAATACAAAGTTTCTATTAAATTATCAGGATTACATATATTTAGATGTAATAGTTATTTCATCATTAGGACCAAAAGTGAAGCTTTTCGATACAAGCATAAGTTTATCGCGGAGCCGAGGCCGGAAAATGAGCGAGGATCGAAAAGCTTCTTTTGGTCGAAGTGATGAACTATATTTTTCGTTATACTGCAAATACTATAAGAAAACAATTCCACAAAAACTAAAATGTTATAATCTATTTACCTTCAAATCGATGGTAACAGCTGTTTTAACGGTTATTTACAATCGAGAGTTTCGGTTGTTTTTCTTAAACAATGTACTTTAATAAACTTTCTAAAATTATATATTCCTATAAGTTAAATATTAATATATATATTAATATATATATATATATATATATATATATATATATATATATTCTCTCGACATTCAACTAAAATTACTCGTTTTATTCAAGTGAGGTTGAATAATAAATATATTTTGATTTCATCCAAGGCTACGTCGAGTTGACAAGACAAAGATTTTTTGAAAATAAACAAACCAAAGGAAGGAAAAACATGTGCTTAGTTGAATATAAAGCCACTGACAAGGTCGGCTAAATTTGGATTCATTCAGATCTAAAACGAAAACATGGCGCACATAACTTTGCAGATCAAGGTTATTGTGGACTAGAATTTTAAGAGGATGAAAACTGCGTCGGTTGGAATTAATTTATATATCATTTTGAGGGTCGTAAATATAATATAAGAGTTATGAAACAGAACCTTCCATCAGAAGATAAATGTACTTCGGTAACTTATTCAATACATCTAAGATTAAGAACATAATTTAAATAGATTTTCACTTGGTTAAGTAATTCTTGGAATCTGATGCTGGTTTCTTAGGCAAACGACCAGATCAGTTTGGGGCCTGGTTGTTGTAGTCGTATTTTATAAAATGGCCAGAAACTCAACTGTAATTTTTGTTTCTTGTTGTTTAGAGACGAAAACCTCTAGTTCATCATCGCCTTATAAATGAAGGGGGGGGGGAGAACGTAAAATAAAGACTCCTAGCCCTTTAATACAGTCAGAGTCAAAAGACAACATGAATTGGTCAAGAAAACCTGATAGGAAAGATGGATGAGAGGGATCTAACCCAAGACTATATATTTTTGGTTTTTAGGTTCTTTGTAAAATCCAAGTATCACCAAAATCAGTAAAAATCAACATTATCTTAGTGTTAATTGAAACATAAATTCAATTTCTTCAACCAAAGAACTCGGTGTCACCACTTTATCGTGGACCTGCGGCAGTGATACAATTAAAACGTTATCATGACGATAAGAAAAATTTACAACGGACATTTATTATTTTTTCTTGTTCAAATGCGAAAAAACTTTCAATGATCATAGCCTTATAAAAAAGAGAAAGAAAATAAATCAAATAATGATCATTAGCCTTCGAATAATCTAATAGCATCAGGATCGGGCGAAAACAAGAGATGGAAGAGAGGGATCTAACCCAAGGTGTAGATCCAATCAGGATTACCACGCCTTTACTCCTGTATAAGTGAGTCCCTTAAGGCTCACTACAATTTGATCTTGTGAACCAAACTAAAACAAAAATCGTAGCTTGGTTACTAGTGCTCCTCCGCTTTCATTAGTCATATTTGAAAACGAGTGTAAAGTAAAGATGTTATTTAGAAACACTTCCGTTTAAAATTATTACTGTGTTGTCTTTTTTCGTAGAAGTACTGTAGAGGTAAAAAAAAAACCCAATTATTGTTTCCATAAACTAGAAAAATGTGAACATAGATGTTGTTTGTTTTACTACATGAGGTTATTTTTACACCATTAATCTTGCCAAAAAGAATATTAAATCCGTAAAAATAAAGTTGAGGCTAGTTCTTACGTTACGGTAAGAGATAGTTTGCTGGGTCACTGTTAATGTCATACTAATGAATGAATCATATACTTTGTATATTTTTCTGCATGTGTTTGCTTTTTTTTTTGTTTTGCAACAACTCGGAGCAGCTTTAGTAACCTTTACACTTTACACTCCTACGCCGTGATAAGCTATTGCAATTAATTCAGTAAACAATATCTATAAATATTTCATCGAGTTGTGAGTGTAGGCCACCTTCCCATGCATTAACTTGTGTAGTTATGTGTCCTTCTACCACAAGCCAAGGTCGATAAAGCTTTAGTCTGCCGAGTAAGATAAGATCTTATCTAATTACAGTTAATGTATTCCTGTACTTTATATTTCTCCTGCTATCACCGATTCCTGTTTTAGTGGTCAAGTATGCAGAAATTTAAAAAAAGGGAATTCCGGTAGCCTCAGACTAGGATTGTGTCTGGTGTAAGGGGTGTGTCCTCCCTTCTACTTGCTTCCCTAGCCCTACTTGACGGTATAACCCATTACAAGAAAACTAGGTACACAAATTACTGCTTAGCTACATTTAATTTAAAAGTTACAACTTCGTGGCAGACTTTTGTAAACGTTTTATTCTTATTTACACCGATAAAAAGAAACGAAAGTAGGGTACGCGTTTATACAGAAGCATTTGAAGTTTATATATTTTTTATTGGGGTTGTACCGTTGAAAGTAAACGCAACAAACAAAGTGTGGGGGACCCTCTTTTCCTCTCCACCCCATACATATTCCTACCTTGAGGATACTATACGTTTTATATCCTTGTGCAAGTCTTTGAAAATTTGAAATGTCAAATTATACAAATATTTAATGACAGCTCTTATTCCGTAAATTTTTCTTTTAATTGCTATTTAGACGGTGACTAAGTTTACATTTCACCAATACTTTATAGAAATTTAGCCTTTTTAAACAGCGTTAAGTACTTCTACGTACATCAGAATGAAAGTTGTTGGGGGCTTAATGACCAAAGAAAAAATCAGAGTTTTTAAAATGGCTGCTTTGGGTTGGGGGGGGGGGACTAGAGGTGGTTTAATAAAATTAAAGTTTCTACTTATTTGTTTTTTTTTATAGTAGAAGCATACCAATTTTTTTACTGATTATGGTCAAATTTAAAATACAGTAACCTCAGACTGTGTGTCTGGTGTAATGGGCGTGTCCTCCCTTTTACTTTTTTCCCTAACCTGAGTAGGCGGTACAACCCATTCCAAGAAAACTAGGTACACAATTACTGCTTAGTTACATTTAATTCTAAGTATAAGTTAATTCTTAAAAGTTTAATTTTGTAAACGTTTTATTTTTATTTACACCGATAAAAGAAACGAAAGTAGGGTAGGCGTTTACACAGAAGCATTTGAGGTATATATTTTTTTATTGGCGTTGTTCCGCTGAAAGCATACGCAACAAACACAGTGTGGGGCCCCTCTTTTCCTCTCCACCCCAGACACATTCCTACCTTGAGGATACTGTACGTCTATACATTTTCCAAAAAGTGATAAATACAAATTTCATTAAATTTGGTTCTTAAATATCTGAACTACAAATATGGCCAGAGATGATGCCCTATATGCGCTCTGTATCAACGCCTATTTTCATTAATCTCATTCGAAAGTTATTGTATGATTAGATATGAGATTCTGATGGCCATGACGGAGCACATTTAGTGTTTCCAACTTTGGGCAACACAAGTTAAACTTATTTTAAAACAAAATGGAAATTATATAAAACTGTTGAAAGTGGCTATTAGTATGGTGAGTCTAATGGCAGTGATAGTTCCACGCACGCACACGACGATATACAATATTACAACATCGAGAACCGTGTGAAGCGACCAGTCCAGTGGAAACATGACAGAAAGAGTGAAAGCTGCAGTCGCACTTTTCTTTTCCTACTTTCACTGACCATTGGTCGTCAAGACAAGAACTATTCCATTAGAAATCCGCGTCATTACTAGTGGAATCAATTTTATTTCTTTTAGTACATTTATTGTTTTTATGCAACTCTACAGTTAATTGTTTAATCAAACAATAAAACTTTATCTCCGTAAAACCAATTTATAACAGATCAACTGACTTAGATCATAACTTACAGAACTAATGTGTCTATAGAACCAACAGTTTGGAGAAATTGGCTTTCATAAAAGTAGGTCAAAAATGCAAATATTTTCTACTTTTTAATTCTATATTTCCTTTATACGTATATTTCTTGAAAATTTGAAGATAAATGTCTTTCTCTTTTAATGTTTTCTAAATTGTTTCTTGTTAAGAATAAAACTTCAAAAAACGGGTTTCATAATTACACAGTGAAATCAATGATGAAGCTCTGAAACTATATGAGATTTAGTAGTTTGACTGATTTTTATTTTAAGAAAGTGTGAAATGAACAAAAGTTTTAAATTTGAGTGTTGTCTACATACTTAACAAATTTGTTACACATTAAATAATTACAATTTTGTTAATATTTTAACAGTAATAATTTCGAGACGAACATTAGTGCCAAATTTAAAAATTGTGGAAATGTTTGATTCATCTAAATAGCGGAGACGGGGTGGAGTTTTCCATATGAATTTCTTACAGTGAGAATTGATGAAAAGAGGTTCTCCCATTTCATTTTTTACTAAATTTTACGAAGTTTTATGTTTTGTTTTTCAGGTGTAAAGACGAAATTTAAAAACCGGTTTTCAATAATGCACAATTAGACTACAGATTCAAGATTAGTAAAAGTTGCATAATAATTCATTGGTTATGGCACGGAACTCTGCATACACTTTTTTTGTGAATTTCTTCTAAAATAAATAATTATTAATATTTCGAATGATAACAACCGCACAGAGGTTTGTTTCTTGTGTGGCCTTGAAGGAATCTATCGAATTTTAGAAGTATGATAAAACAATGATTTAAAAATGGTGACCATTAAGAGTAGTTTTTTTTAACGACATTTATTTTTAGTAATTGAATTTATAATACTTTTACTTAGGTACTAATTATAGAGTTTTAATTTAGGGTAATATTGTAGCAACCCCAATTCGCTATAAATAACGGTTGCCAAAATTATTAACTTTTTGAAATTTTAATGGTCGTGTTCAAAGTTAAAAAATCGGGACTATAATATGAAATATGCATAAAATATTCATTGTAATTCATCATTTAATGGGGATATTTGAACCAAAACTGAATGTTAACTATTTGTTTGTGTATTGAACATACAATCGATATTGGGAACCAGTATGGAAGGCCTGTGAAAGTTTGGCTTTAAAGACCTAGACCTACTGAAACCCAACCTTGACCCAGTCTAACATACCCGGAACTGAAACTTGGCAACTTGCCAGCGTATACACTTCGATGCTATTTTTTAATTCGGTTTTATATGTGTACACGAAATGTACTATTGGCTGTTGTGCAATGGTTTCTATCGTAAAAACATTCTAGGCAGCATATGTTTTATTTTACGTGTTGTGGGTTTGATCTTAAAACTAACCAAGCTTTCCTCTGAAGGATTCAAACTTAAGGTGGAGTTATTGTGTTTATAAAATTCTTAATTGTAATTTTATAATTAGACATAATAATGAAAGCTGTAAATAAACTATATAATTTTGCGATGTAGTTGAAAGATACCTTTTAAATTTTTGTAATAATTTTAGAAATATATAGTGGTACTTCGGCCTATGTTGTGAATGTGGTAGTGAGGTAGTGTATTAAAAAAAAAAGTTTCTGAATTAATTTAGAAGAGAATGTTGTTGGGTATTTGAATAGACTACAACTAAAATCTGCAATACTTTTCAGAGACAAATTTTGTGATATTTGGTTCGGGCGTTTTAACTCATTTTGGCGTGGAATTTATAGAAAAATATAGTATATTTTTGTAGTTTGTGGACTGTTTGAAAATGTTCACTTTCTGAACAATTTTGTTATATGTTTCGTATAATAAAAAAAATGTGTGTCGTATATGTGTCGTTGATAGGTTTTGACTTACTATCAACGTGTATGTTTAAGAAACTGTTATTTTGATATGATAATCTTCAAAATAAATTATTGCTGGTATTATGAATATTTAATATTCAAGTATGAATAAACAAGTTCAATGAATATTTAAAATTACGAATGTTGAATTTTACTACATGTGACATTTGTAAATTCACAAGTTAATTTAGGAAATATTTAAAATTAATTACTGTTGTGTTAAAGCAATTAAAAAGTGGTAAAAAAAGTTAGTTCAAAGTAAAAACATTATTTACAAATTGTACAAAACTATTTTAATAGTTCCGAATATTAAAGTTAAGTTAATCTTTTATCTACATTATCAGTCTAATTATAAATTTTTCTTACCCAGTATACTTAATACAGGTAGGTATGATATCTGCAACAACAAAATTGACATTTTTTAAAAGTCATAACCTATCAAAAGACATCCACTTGTCCTTTGTTGGCTTCGTCCTTATAAGTTGGTTAGGAACTTTAAATAAATTATAATGAATTATAGGACTTGAATTTGGTGTAGAAGACTCATAGAAATCTATAAAAATCGGATAAATCCAACTCATTTGTAGGGCATTTAAAACAGTTTTTGTTAATCTCTTTCGTCTAATTCACCATACAGTACAGCATACTAAATTAAGTCAAAATGTTGTATGTGTAATTTAACCAACGATACAAGAAAAATAATTATTAATATTGTAATTTATCTCTCAAAAATGTGTTATACTTACAGTTACGAAACCTGATAGAGTCAAGTCATGTTGTAGACACCCGCCGAGTTCGCTAACAACAGAGCAGACAGATTTTAGTAAACCGTGTTAAGTTTTTCAACATAACAGTGGCTGGGTTAGTAACACGATGACGACCACGAAATTATTCCTGTATTTTATACCATAGATAGGTTATAGGAGATAATGAAACAGTGTGCGGGTTCACAAATTGCATCTACGCATATTTCTTGTTTCCAATATGCCAATGGCAACCATTTTACTTGAGTTTATGTTGCAATTAATGTAGTGTATATAACCATAACGTACAATATCCCGCGGGAGAAAGTTATCATTCCGAGAGTGAGAGTGAAAGCACACTTTTCCTTCGCGGGAAATATCTGACTCGGATTTTAATCTCATTGATAACACACAAGTACAGTTAGTTCTATTGTTAGTTGAATTTTATATTGGTAAATAATCTTACGGATTCATCCACACAATTCCCATTGTTCTGTGTTATATATATAAAAAAGTGAAATTTAGTGTAATTTCATTGTTCTTAAAATCTAGCCACTCTCTTTCTTCAAGAAATAATTCGTCAAGGTGTTCGATAAAAAATAAAAACAATATTAAAATAATAATAATAAATATAGTAAAATAATAATGGAAAAAGAAACAATACATATAATTTTACTGTATATAGCCAATTATTGTTAGTAGGGGAAAAAGGAGGGATTCATTTTTATGGAAGTCAATATTATTAAGGGGACTAAAAAATATTTTCGAAAAAACGTTCTTTTGTCGATTGAATGCAAAGTACGATAGCTGTTCAAAAATTAAAAGATACTTGAAATTTGTTGTTTTTTCGTTGTTGTGTAAAGGTAAAACCTCTCAGTCATCATCGCCTTATAAAAACAAAGAAAAATCATAAAATAAAGACCCCCAGTCCTTGAATACTTGTAATATTATCAGGTGGGAAAAGAACAAGAGTTGGTCAAAAGAGATCTGGTAGGGAGGGATCTATACCTCGATCACATGTAGATCCAGCTAGGGTAGCTCAGGATTAACACACCTGTACTCAACTTAGGAGAGACCCTTAGAGTTGAAATTTATTATGGGATCTCTTGTTCATATGAAATGACCATTTTAAACTGCTATTCGTTTATATCTTTTGAGTATTTCTATAATGCTCTATAGTAATTCAAATTTTTCTAATTTAAATTTATTTCGTTATGGCAGTAACCTAATGTCTATATAGTGAATATAGTAAATAACATTTTTACTAAATGAGTAATTCTGGATTCTGAACTCCCAAGAAAAATTGGTTTTCGTTTAGTTATTATGAGCTAACTTTAACGGGAGTAGGTAAATAGGTTTAATTAATTATTGTAATACTATATTAATATCTTGTTAATAAATATAAAACACCATTGATTGGACGAATAGACAACGGAACGTTTATTTGGACAAATTTATTATATTGAATGTCATTGTTGTATTTCCAAAGAAAGGTAGGTTAAAATGTTTTTTTATTTAAAATGTCAGTAAGTTAGATTAAACAATTAAACATTTAGTACTTTCGTTCCAACACTCTTTCGGTTAAACAAATTCAATTGTTTTATGGCAGTTGTATTTTTATAATTTTCAATTACATTCTTATATTTCCAAAGGAAGGTAGGTTAAAATGTTTTTTATTTAAAATGTCAGTAAGTGAGATTAAACAATTAAACATTTAGTACTTTCGTTCCAACACTCTTTCGGTTAAACAAATTCAATTGTTTTATGGCAGTTGTATTTTTATAATTTTCAATTACATTCTTATATTTCCAAAGGAAGGTAGGTTAAAATGTTTTTTATTTAAAATGTCAGTAAGTGAGATTAAACAATTAAACATTTAGTACTTTCGTTCCAACACTCTTTCGGTTAAACAAATTCAATTGTTTTATGGCAGTTGTATTTTTATAATTTTCAATTACATTCTTATATTTCCAAAGGAAGGTAGGTTAAAATGTTTTTTATTTAAAATGTCAGTAAGTGAGATTAAACAATTAAACATTTAGTACTTTCGTTCCAACACTCTTTCGGTTAAACAAATTCAATTGTTTTATGGCAGTTGTATTTTTATAATTTTCAATTACATTCTTATATTTCCAAAGGAAGGTAGGTTAAAATGTTTTTTATTTAAAATGTCAGTAAGTGAGATTAAACAATTAAACATTTAGTACTTTCGTTCCAACACTCTTTCGGTTAAACAAATTCAATTGTTTTATGGCAGTTGTATTTTTATAATTTTCAATTACATTCTTATATTTCCAAAGGAAGGTAGGTTAAAATGTTTTTTATTTAAAATGTCAGTAAGTGAGATTAAACAATTAAACATTTAGTACTTTCGTTCCAACACTCTTTCGGTTAAACAAATTCAATTGTTTTATGGCAGTTGTATTTTTATAATTTTCAATTACATTCTTATATTTCCAAAGGAAGGTAGGTTAAAATGTTTTTTATTTAAAATGTCAGTAAGTGAGATTAAACAATTAAACATTTAGTACTTTCGTTCCAACACTCTTTCGGTTAAACAAATTCAATTGTTTTATGGCAGTTGTATTTTTATAATTTTCAATTACATTCTTATATTTCCAAAGGAAGGTAGGTTAAAATGTTTTTTATTTAAAATGTCAGTAAGTGAGATTAAACAATTAAACATTTAGTACTTTCGTTCCAACACTCTTTCGGTTAAACAAATTCAATTGTTTTATGGCAGTTGTATTTTTATAATTTTCAATTACATTCTTATATTTCCAAAGGAAGGTAGGTTAAAATGTTTTTTATTTAAAATGTCAGTAAGTGATATTAAACAATTAAACATTTAGTACTTTCGTTCCAACACTCTTTCGGTTAAACAAATTCAATTGTTTTATGGCAGTTGTATTTTTATAATTTTCAATTACATTCTTATATTTCCAAAGGAAGGTAGGTTAAAATGTTTTTTATTTAAAATGTCAGTAAGTGAGATTAAACAATTAAACATTTAGTACTTTCGTTCCAACACTCTTTCGGTTAAACAAATTCAATTGTTTTATGGCAGTTGTATTTTTATAATTTTCAATTACATTCTTATATTTCCAAAGGAAGGTAGGTTAAAATGTTTTTTATTTAAAATGTCAGTAAGTGAGATTAAACAATTAAACATTTAGTACTTTCGTTCCAACACTCTTTCGGTTAAACAAATTCAATTGTTTTATGGCAGTTGTATTTTTATAATTTTCAATTACATTCTTATATTTCCAAAGGAAGGTAGGTTAAAATGTTTTTTATTTAAAATGTCAGTAAGTTAGATTAAACATTTAGTACTTTCGTTCCAACACTCTTTCGGTTAAACAAATTCAGTTGTTTTATGGCAGTTGTATTTTTATAATTTTCAATTACATTCTTATATTTCCAAAGGAAGGTAGGTTAAAATGTTTTTTATTTAAAATGTCAGTAAGTGAGATTAAACAATTAAACATTTAGTACTTTCGTTCCAACACTCTTTCGGTTAAACAAATTCAATTGTTTTATGGCAGTTGTATTTTTATAATTTTCAATTACATTCTTATATTTCCAAAGGAAGGTAGGTTAAAATGTTTTTTATTTAAAATGTCAGTAAGTGAGATTAAACAATTAAACATTTAGTACTTTCGTTCCAACACTCTTTCGGTTAAACAAATTCAATTGTTTTATGGCAGTTGTATTTTTATAATTTTCAATTACATTCTTATATTTCCAAAGGAAGGTAGGTTAAAATGTTTTTTATTTAAAATGTCAGTAAGTGAGATTAAACAATTAAACATTTAGTACTTTCGTTCCAACACTCTTTCGGTTAAACAAATTCAATTGTTTTATGGCAGTTGTATTTTTATAATTTTCAATTACATTCTTATATTTCCAAAGGAAGGTAGGTTAAAATGTTTTTTATTTAAAATGTCAGTAAGTGAGATTAAACAATTAAACATTTAGTACTTTCGTTCCAACACTCTTTCGGTTAAACAAATTCAATTGTTTTATGGCAGTTGTATTTTTATAATTTTCAATTACATTCTTATATTTCCAAAGGAAGGTAGGTTAAAATGTTTTTTATTTAAAATGTCAGTAAGTGAGATTAAACAATTAAACATTTAGTACTTTCGTTCCAACACTCTTTCGGTTAAACAAATTCAATTGTTTTATGGCAGTTGTATTTTTATAATTTTCAATTACATTCTTATATTTCCAAAGGAAGGTAGGTTAAAATGTTTTTTATTTAAAATGTCAGTAAGTGATATTAAACAATTAAACATTTAGTACTTTCGTTCCAACACTCTTTCGGTTAAACAAATTCAATTGTTTTATGGCAGTTGTATTTTTATAATTTTCAATTACATTCTTATATTTCCAAAGGAAGGTAGGTTAAAATGTTTTTTATTTAAAATGTCAGTAAGTGAGATTAAACAATTAAACATTTAGTACTTTCGTTCCAACACTCTTTCGGTTAAACAAATTCAATTGTTTTATGGCAGTTGTATTTTTATAATTTTCAATTACATTCTTATATTTCCAAAGGAAGGTAGGTTAAAATGTTTTTTATTTAAAATGTCAGTAAGTGAGATTAAACAATTAAACATTTAGTACTTTCGTTCCAACACTCTTTCGGTTAAACAAATTCAATTGTTTTATGGCAGTTGTATTTTTATAATTTTCAATTACATTCTTATATTTCCAAAGGAAGGTAGGTTAAAATGTTTTTTATTTAAAATGTCAGTAAGTTAGATTAAACATTTAGTACTTTCGTTCCAACACTCTTTCGGTTAAACAAATTCAGTTGTTTTATGGCAGTTGTATTTTTATAATTTTCAATTACATTCTTATATTTCCAAAGGAAGGTAGGTTAAAATGTTTTTTATTTAAAATGTCAGTAAGTGAGATTAAACAATTAAACATTTAGTACTTTCGTTCCAACACTCTTTCGGTTAAACAAATTCAATTGTTTTATGGCAGTTGTATTTTTATAATTTTCAATTACATTCTTATATTTCCAAAGGAAGGTAGGTTAAAATGTTTTTTATTTAAAATGTCAGTAAGTGAGATTAAACAATTAAACATTTAGTACTTTCGTTCCAACACTCTTTCGGTTAAACAAATTCAATTGTTTTATGGCAGTTGTATTTTTATAATTTTCAATTACATTCTTATATTTCCAAAGGAAGGTAGGTTAAAATGTTTTTTATTTAAAATGTCAGTAAGTGAGATTAAACAATTAAACATTTAGTACTTTCGTTCCAACACTCTTTCGGTTAAACAAATTCAATTGTTTTATGGCAGTTGTATTTTTATAATTTTCAATTACATTCTTATATTTCCAAAGGAAGGTAGGTTAAAATGTTTTTTATTTAAAATGTCAGTAAGTGATATTAAACAATTAAACATTTAGTACTTTCGTTCCAACACTCTTTCGGTTAAACAAATTCAATTGTTTTATGGCAATTATATTTTTATAATTTTCAATTACATTCTTATATTTCCAAAGGAAGGTAGGTTAAAATGTTTTTTATTTAAAATGTCAGTAAGTGAGATTAAACAATTAAACATTTAGTACTTTCGTTCCAACACTCTTTCGGTTAAACAAATTCAATTGTTTTATGGCAGTTGTATTTTTATAATTTTCAATTACATTCTTATATTTCCAAAGGAAGGTAGGTTAAAATGTTTTTTATTTAAAATGTCAGTAAGTTAGATTAAACATTTAGTACTTTCGTTCCAACACTCTTTCGGTTAAACAAATTCAGTTGTTTTATGGCAGTTGTATTTTTATAATTTTCAATTACATTCTTATATTTCCAAAGGAAGGTAGGTTAAAATGTTTTTTATTTAAAATGTCAGTAAGTGAGATTAAACAATTAAACATTTAGTACTTTCGTTCCAACACTCTTTCGGTTAAACAAATTCAATTGTTTTATGGCAGTTGTATTTTTATAATTTTCAATTACATTCTTATATTTCCAAAGGAAGGTAGGTTAAAATGTTTTTTATTTAAAATGTCAGTAAGTTAGATTAAACATTTAGTACTTTCGTTCCAACACTCTTTCGGTTAAACAAATTCAGTTGTTTTATGGCAGTTGTATTTTTATAATTTTCAATTACATTCTTATATTTCCAAAGGAAGGTAGGTTAAAATGTTTTTTATTTAAAATGTCAGTAAGTGAGATTAAACAATTAAACATTTAGTACTTTCGTTCCAACACTCTTTCGGTTAAACAAATTCAATTGTTTTATGGCAGTTGTATTTTTATAATTTTCAATTACATTCTTATATTTCCAAAGGAAGGTAGGTTAAAATGTTTTTTATTTAAAATGTCAGTAAGTGAGATTAAACAATTAAACATTTAGTACTTTCGTTCCAACACTCTTTCGGTTAAACAAATTCAATTGTTTTATGGCAGTTGTATTTTTATAATTTTCAATTACATTCTTATATTTCCAAAGGAAGGTAGGTTAAAATGTTTTTTATTTAAAATGTCAGTAAGTGATATTAAACAATTAAACATTTAGTACTTTCGTTCCAACACTCTTTCGGTTAAACAAATTCAATTGTTTTATGGCAGTTGTATTTTTATAATTTTCAATTACATTCTTATATTTCCAAAGGAAGGTAGGTTAAAATGTTTTTTATTTAAAATGTCAGTAAGTGAGATTAAACAATTAAACATTTAGTACTTTCGTTCCAACACTCTTTCGGTTAAACAAATTCAATTGTTTTATGGCAGTTGTATTTTTATAATTTTCAATTACATTCTTATATTTCCAAAGGAAGGTAGGTTAAAATGTTTTTTATTTAAAATGTCAGTAAGTGAGATTAAACAATTAAACATTTAGTACTTTCGTTCCAACACTCTTTCGGTTAAACAAATTCAATTGTTTTATGGCAGTTGTATTTTTATAATTTTCAATTACATTCTTATATTTCCAAAGGAAGGTAGGTTAAAATGTTTTTTATTTAAAATGTCAGTAAGTTAGATTAAACATTTAGTACTTTCGTTCCAACACTCTTTCGGTTAAACAAATTCAGTTGTTTTATGGCAGTTGTATTTTTATAATTTTCAATTACATTCTTATATTTCCAAAGGAAGGTAGGTTAAAATGTTTTTTATTTAAAATGTCAGTAAGTTAGATTAAACATTTAGTACTTTCGTTCCAACACTCTTTCGGTTAAACAAATTCAGTTGTTTTATGGCAGTTGTATTTTTATAATTTTCAATTACATTCTTATATTTCCAAAGGAAGGTAGGTTAAAATGTTTTTTATTTAAAATGTCAGTAAGTGAGATTAAACAATTAAACATTTAGTACTTTCGTTCCAACACTCTTTCGGTTAAACAAATTCAATTGTTTTATGGCAGTTGTATTTTTATAATTTTCAATTACATTCTTATATTTCCAAAGGAAGGTAGGTTAAAATGTTTTTTATTTAAAATGTCAGTAAGTGAGATTAAACAATTAAACATTTAGTACTTTCGTTCCAACACTCTTTCGGTTAAACAAATTCAATTGTTTTATGGCAGTTGTATTTTTATAATTTTCAATTACATTCTTATATTTCCAAAGGAAGGTAGGTTAAAATGTTTTTTATTTAAAATGTCAGTAAGTGAGATTAAACAATTAAACATTTAGTACTTTCGTTCCAACACTCTTTCGGTTAAACAAATTCAATTGTTTTATGGCAGTTGTATTTTTATAATTTTCAATTACATTCTTATATTTCCAAAGGAAGGTAGGTTAAAATGTTTTTTATTTAAAATGTCAGTAAGTGATATTAAACAATTAAACATTTAGTACTTTCGTTCCAACACTCTTTCGGTTAAACAAATTCAATTGTTTTATGGCAATTATATTTTTATAATTTTCAATTACATTCTTATATTTCCAAAGGAAGGTAGGTTAAAATGTTTTTTATTTAAAATGTCAGTAAGTGAGATTAAACAATTAAACATTTAGTACTTTCGTTCCAACACTCTTTCGGTTAAACAAATTCAATTGTTTTATGGCAGTTGTATTTTTATAATTTTCAATTACATTCTTATATTTCCAAAGGAAGGTAGGTTAAAATGTTTTTTATTTAAAATGTCAGTAAGTTAGATTAAACATTTAGTACTTTCGTTCCAACACTCTTTCGGTTAAACAAATTCAGTTGTTTTATGGCAGTTGTATTTTTATAATTTTCAATTACATTCTTATATTTCCAAAGGAAGGTAGGTTAAAATGTTTTTTATTTAAAATGTCAGTAAGTGAGATTAAACAATTAAACATTTAGTACTTTCGTTCCAACACTCTTTCGGTTAAACAAATTCAATTGTTTTATGGCAGTTGTATTTTTATAATTTTCAATTACATTCTTATATTTCCAAAGGAAGGTAGGTTAAAATGTTTTTTATTTAAAATGTCAGTAAGTTAGATTAAACATTTAGTACTTTCGTTCCAACACTCTTTCGGTTAAACAAATTCAGTTGTTTTATGGCAGTTGTATTTTTATAATTTTCAATTACATTCTTATATTTCCAAAGGAAGGTAGGTTAAAATGTTTTTTATTTAAAATGTCAGTAAGTGAGATTAAACAATTAAACATTTAGTACTTTCGTTCCAACACTCTTTCGGTTAAACAAATTCAATTGTTTTATGGCAGTTGTATTTTTATAATTTTCAATTACATTCTTATATTTCCAAAGGAAGGTAGGTTAAAATGTTTTTTATTTAAAATGTCAGTAAGTGAGATTAAACAATTAAACATTTAGTACTTTCGTTCCAACACTCTTTCGGTTAAACAAATTCAATTGTTTTATGGCAGTTGTATTTTTATAATTTTCAATTACATTCTTATATTTCCAAAGGAAGGTAGGTTAAAATGTTTTTTATTTAAAATGTCAGTAAGTGATATTAAACAATTAAACATTTAGTACTTTCGTTCCAACACTCTTTCGGTTAAACAAATTCAATTGTTTTATGGCAGTTGTATTTTTATAATTTTCAATTACATTCTTATATTTCCAAAGGAAGGTAGGTTAAAATGTTTTTTATTTAAAATGTCAGTAAGTGAGATTAAACAATTAAACATTTAGTACTTTCGTTCCAACACTCTTTCGGTTAAACAAATTCAATTGTTTTATGGCAGTTGTATTTTTATAATTTTCAATTACATTCTTATATTTCCAAAGGAAGGTAGGTTAAAATGTTTTTTATTTAAAATGTCAGTAAGTGAGATTAAACAATTAAACATTTAGTACTTTCGTTCCAACACTCTTTCGGTTAAACAAATTCAATTGTTTTATGGCAGTTGTATTTTTATAATTTTCAATTACATTCTTATATTTCCAAAGGAAGGTAGGTTAAAATGTTTTTTATTTAAAATGTCAGTAAGTGATATTAAACAATTAAACATTTAGTACTTTCGTTCCAACACTCTTTCGGTTAAACAAATTCAATTGTTTTATGGCAATTATATTTTTATAATTTTCAATTACATTCTTATATTTCCAAAGGAAGGTAGGTTAAAATGTTTTTTGTTTAAAATGTCAGTAAGTGAGATTAAACAATTAAACATTTAGTACTTTCGTTCCAACACTCTTTCGGTTAAACAAATTCAATTGTTTTATGGCAGTTGTATTTTTATAATTTTCAATTACATTCTTATATTTCCAAAGGAAGGTAGGTTAAAATGTTTTTTATTTAAAATGTCAGTAAGTGAGATTAAACAATTAAACATTTAGTACTTTCGTTCCAACACTCTTTCGGTTAAACAAATTCAGTTGTTTTATGGCAGTTGTATTTTTATAATTTTCAATTACATTCTTATATTTCCAAAGGAAGGTAGGTTAAAATGTTTTTTATTTAAAATGTCAGTAAGTGAGATTAAACAATTAAACATTTAGTACTTTCGTTCCAACACTCTTTCGGTTAAACAAATTCAATTGTTTTATGGCAGTTGTATTTTTATAATTTTCAATTACATTCTTATATTTCCAAAGGAAGGTAGGTTAAAATGTTTTTTATTTAAAATGTCAGTAAGTGAGATTAAACAATTAAACATTTAGTACTTTCGTTCCAACACTCTTTCGGTTAAACAAATTCAGTTGTTTTATGGCAGTTGTATTTTTATAATTTTCAATTACATTCTTATATTTCCAAAGGAAGGTAGGTTAAAATGTTTTTTATTTAAAATGTCAGTAAGTGAGATTAAACAATTAAACATTTAGTACTTTCGTTCCAACACTCTTTCGGTTAAACAAATTCAATTGTTTTATGGCAGTTGTATTTTTATAATTTTCAATTACATTCTTATATTTCCAAAGGAAGGTAGGTTAAAATGTTTTTTATTTAAAATGTCAGTAAGTGAGATTAAACAATTAAACATTTAGTACTTTCGTTCCAACACTCTTTCGGTTAAACAAATTCAATTGTTTTATGGCAGTTGTATTTTTATAATTTTCAATTACATTCTTATATTTCCAAAGGAAGGTAGGTTAAAATGTTTTTTATTTAAAATGTCAGTAAGTGAGATTAAACAATTAAACATTTAGTACTTTCGTTCCAACACTCTTTCGGTTAAACAAATTCAATTGTTTTATGGCAGTTGTATTTTTATAATTTTCAATTACATTCTTATATTTCCAAAGGAAGGTAGGTTAAAATGTTTTTTATTTAAAATGTCAGTAAGTGATATTAAACAATTAAACATTTAGTACTTTCGTTCCAACACTCTTTCGGTTAAACAAATTCAATTGTTTTATGGCAATTATATTTTTATAATTTTCAATTACATTCTTATATTTCCAAAGGAAGGTAGGTTAAAATGTTTTTTATTTAAAATGTCAGTAAGTGAGATTAAACAATTAAACATTTAGTACTTTCGTTCCAACACTCTTTCGGTTAAACAAATTCAATTGTTTTATGGCAGTTGTATTTTTATAATTTTCAATTACATTCTTATATTTCCAAAGGAAGGTAGGTTAAAATGTTTTTTATTTAAAATGTCAGTAAGTTAGATTAAACATTTAGTACTTTCGTTCCAACACTCTTTCGGTTAAACAAATTCAGTTGTTTTATGGCAGTTGTATTTTTATAATTTTCAATTACATTCTTATATTTCCAAAGGAAGGTAGGTTAAAATGTTTTTTATTTAAAATGTCAGTAAGTGAGATTAAACAATTAAACATTTAGTACTTTCGTTCCAACACTCTTTCGGTTAAACAAATTCAATTGTTTTATGGCAGTTGTATTTTTATAATTTTCAATTACATTCTTATATTTCCAAAGGAAGGTAGGTTAAAATGTTTTTTATTTAAAATGTCAGTAAGTGAGATTAAACAATTAAACATTTAGTACTTTCGTTCCAACACTCTTTCGGTTAAACAAATTCAATTGTTTTATGGCAGTTGTATTTTTATAATTTTCAATTACATTCTTATATTTCCAAAGGAAGGTAGGTTAAAATGTTTTTTATTTAAAATGTCAGTAAGTGAGATTAAACAATTAAACATTTAGTACTTTCGTTCCAACACTCTTTCGGTTAAACAAATTCAGTTGTTTTATGGCAGTTGTATTTTTATAATTTTCAATTACATTCTTATATTTCCAAAGGAAGGTAGGTTAAAATGTTTTTTATTTAAAATGTCAGTAAGTGAGATTAAACAATTAAACATTTAGTACTTTCGTTCCAACACTCTTTCGGTTAAACAAATTCAGTTGTTTTATGGCAGTTGTATTTTTATAATTTTCAATTACATTCTTATATTTCCAAAGGAAGGTAGGTTAAAATGTTTTTTATTTAAAATGTCAGTAAGTGAGATTAAACAATTAAACATTTAGTACTTTCGTTCCAACACTCTTTCGGTTAAACAAATTCAATTGTTTTATGGCAGTTGTATTTTTATAATTTTCAATTACATTCTTATATTTCCAAAGGAAGGTAGGTTAAAATGTTTTTTATTTAAAATGTCAGTAAGTGAGATTAAACAATTAAACATTTAGTACTTTCGTTCCAACACTCTTTCGGTTAAACAAATTCAATTGTTTTATGGCAGTTGTATGTTTATAATTTTCAATTACATTCTTATATTTCCAAAGGAAGGTAGGTTAAAATGTTTTTTATTTAAAATGTCAGTAAGTGATATTAAACAATTAAACATTTAGTACTTTCGTTCCAACACTCTTTCGGTTAAACAAATTCAATTGTTTTATGGCAATTATATTTTTATAATTTTCAATTACATTCTTATATTTCCAAAGGAAGGTAGGTTAAAATGTTTTTTATTTAAAATGTCAGTAAGTGAGATTAAACAATTAAACATTTAGTACTTTCGTTCCAACACTCTTTCGGTTAAACAAATTCAATTGTTTTATGGCAGTTGTATTTTTATAATTTTCAATTACATTCTTATATTTCCAAAGGAAGGTAGGTTAAAATGTTTTTTATTTAAAATGTCAGTAAGTGAGATTAAACAATTAAACATTTAGTACTTTCGTTCCAACACTCTTTCGGTTAAACAAATTCAATTGTTTTATGGCAGTTGTATTTTTATAATTTTCAATTACATTCTTATATTTCCAAAGGAAGGTAGGTTAAAATGTTTTTTATTTAAAATGTCAGTAAGTGAGATTAAACAATTAAACATTTAGTACTTTCGTTCCAACACTCTTTCGGTTAAACAAATTCAATTGTTTTATGGCAGTTGTATTTTTATAATTTTCAATTACATTCTTATATTTCCAAAGGAAGGTAGGTTAAAATGTTTTTTATTTAAAATGTCAGTAAGTGAGATTAAACATTTAGTACTTTCGTTCCAACACTCTTTCGGTTAAACAAATTCAATTGTTTTATGGCAGTTGTATTTTTATAATTTTCAATTACATTCTTATATTTCCAAAGGAAGGTAGGTTAAAATGTTTTTTATTTAAAATGTCAGTAAGTGAGATTAAACAATTAAACATTTAGTACTTTCGTTCCAACACTCTTTCGGTTAAACAAATTCAATTGTTTTATGGCAGTTGTATTTTTATAATTTTCAATTACATTCTTATATTTCCAAAGGAAGGTAGGTTAAAATGTTTTTTATTTAAAATGTCAGTAAGTGATATTAAACAATTAAACATTTAGTACTTTCGTTCCAACACTCTTTCGGTTAAACAAATTCAATTGTTTTATGGCAGTTGTATTTTTATAATTTTCAATTACATTCTTATATTTCCAAAGGAAGGTAGGTTAAAATGTTTTTTATTTAAAATGTCAGTAAGTGAGATTAAACAATTAAACATTTAGTACTTTCGTTCCAACACTCTTTCGGTTAAACAAATTCAATTGTTTTATGGCAGTTGTATTTTTATAATTTTCAATTACATTCTTATATTTCCAAAGGAAGGTAGGTTAAAATGTTTTTTATTTAAAATGTCAGTAAGTGATATTAAACAATTAAACATTTAGTACTTTCGTTCCAACACTCTTTCGGTTAAACAAATTCAATTGTTTTATGGCAGTTGTATTTTTTAATTTTCAATTACATTCTTATATTTCCAAAGGAAGGTAGGTTAAAATGTTTTTTATTTAAAATGTCAGTAAGTGAGATTAAACAATTAAACATTTAGTACTTTCGTTCCAACACTCTTTCGGTTAAACAAATTCAATTGTTTTATGGCAGTTGTATTTTTATAATTTTCAATTACATTCTTATATTTCCAAAGGAAGGTAGGTTAAAATGTTTTTTATTTAAAATGTCAGTAAGTGAGATTAAACAATTAAACATTTAGTACTTTCGTTCCAACACTCTTTCGGTTAAACAAATTCAATTGTTTTATGGCAATTATATTTTTATAATTTTCAATTACATTCTTATATTTCCAAAGGAAGGTGGGTTAAAATGTTTTTTATTTAAAATGTCAGTAAGTGATATTAAACAATTAAACATTTAGTACTTTCGTTCCAACACTCTTTCGGTTAAACAAATTCAATTGTTTTATGGCAGTTATATTTTTATAATTTTCAATTACATTCTTATATTTCCAAAGGAAGGTAGGTTAAAATGTTTTTTATTTAAAATGTCAGTAAGTGATATTAAACAATTAAACATTTAGTACTTTCGTTCCAACACTCTTTCGGTTAAACAAATTCAATTGTTTTATGGCAGTTATATTTTTATAATTTTCAATTACATTCTTATATTTCCAGAGGAAGGTAGGTTAAAATGTTTTTTATTTCTTAGATTTAAACGATCGTTTCAAGGTTTTTCTATTAATAGAGAACTGTTTTATCGCGGTCATATTAGTACAATCTAAGTTGATATGAATTCACACGCGTTACTATCTCCTACCCTTTGGTTTGAATAAAGGAATCTTTGGTCACGTGACTCGTTGATATTACAATCTCCATGTATGAACTGTGAAACATTACTCTACGAAACATGGTATTACAGAATGTCTTGAGATTGTTTTGCCGAAATGTAAATTCCTGAAACAATGAAATGACCACCGATCCCATTCAGGTGGTATTTAAGGTAGTAAAAACACTAGAGGTCGCAATATTGCTGAAATTAGCCTCATTTTGCGAATCGTTCGTTAAGTTTATTAACCAGACAATTCACTTAATAGGCTTCACTTTAAAATGGCGGCCGATTTTCAAAAATGAAATAATCTTCACCAGTAGATCCAACATCGTCCCACAGTTAGGTCTACTCACTTTGTGCAGCTTTAATATCTACATCCAATAATGACTAAACATTTGATTATATTTTTTATTCATTCCGTTGGAACTTTTAATTTTTACACAGATTTAGTTAATGTTTTGTATTTTTAATTTTGTACATTATTAAAAATAGATTTCTGTAAATTTTACACTGTGGAGAATAAATAAAATAAAATAAAAGTCTTTTATACGATAGGAAATAAGAAAAGTTATTACTAAAAATCTAAGTTATAAAAAACACACCTTCAAAATTATACAAAATTTCATTAATTCGTAGTAGCAAATTGTAGTCGAGTTTAGGTTAGGTTATGAAACATATTTGAACAAGAATCTTAAAATTTGTTAAAATTTTATAGAATCAATTATGCAGATAATTTCATGCACAGGAAAAATACTAAATATTAAATCTAAAATTTCGTCGGCAATTGTTTTACGTTTTGAGTGTTTTATTTTTATAAATATATAGAGTATATGAATGTCTGTTGACAGAACAGACTTTGTATTTTCAAAATTGTATTCAGATTTAATCTCCAGTTTTTAACTAGTAACCATGTAGGCCTAGCTGTGTATCTACAGTGGAGTTTAAAGTCCGAAATTTTATTTTTGGTTTATAGCATTATTTACAAAATTAAAATATGAAAATTTTGACTTATTTTAGTTTAGTATTTTCTAAATTTCTAAAAATATAAATAGATTTTTTTACATTGACACGTAAATGGCACAATTAACCAGTTTTTAGTTTCTACGTTAGTTTTTCTAGTAGGCAATAACGACTTCTACTACAGATGTAGAGAATGTAGGAAATAACACGATTAAATACCAAAAGTCGTGAAACGTGAATATCTGTTAAATAACGAAGGCTCACTATGTATGCTGATTAGGTAAAATTAGAATGTTTATAAACTGATAGAATAAATAAGTAAAGTTAGAACATGGTTATCAGATTTGTGGAAAATCTGACCACTTGTTTAATGAATGACCACGGAAGAAATGTAAATATTTGGACTAAACAGCTGGCTGAGGTGTATGGTATGGGTAGAATGACACAACAGCTGTAAGGGGGAGAATAGTCTACAGTAGCAGAACAAGCTGACCTTGGCCCAGTAGAGGGCGACCTCGCTACTCCGCTTGGCTCACTCAAGTGTCAGTTAAGCACATGGTATTTAACGGCCTGTTTATATTAATCTTATTTGTAACGCCAAAGACGAGTATTTGTACAATATTTACAGGAATTATAAACTAAAGGACCGGAATTATCTTCTAACCAACACTAAAAACTACAATGCAAGAGTTTTGAACTCGGTTTTTGGAAAATTGCATTAGTATTTGCTTTAATAAAATGTTTATACACAATTCTTGTCGCTACATTCAGTTCCAGTGAACAAGCTGTTATCTCCTGATTTAGAATAAAAACAAATATACCAAAATAGTTACGTTAAAAGGACAATCAAATATTGTCTTCGTTCAGTAACCGGGTTTTTTGTAAATATAAAACGTGTTATCGAAAACTGTTAAGTTTAAAGTTATAGTTTTTAGCAAAAATAGGTTAAATAAAAAAAAAGTCAAACATGAATATAAACTATGTATAGACAAATGAAAAACAATGATTTTCTTATTTTCGTATGAAAATATTTTGTATTTTTATACTGAATTCATCGACGAAGTTTAGTACCACATTGTACCTTCCTTCTTCCTCCATGAAGCAGTTTGATGAGATTTTTTTTCTGTTTTAAGACCAAGCTTTATAGTGGAAGCTCAAATATATATTTACATGTAAATCTGGGTCACCAATTAATTGTCCCACCCTGAATATTCAATGACTTTATAAACTAGTTAAATCGACTAAAAAAAAAAAATGTTGTTTTAGTCTTGGGTTAGATCCCTCTCTTCCATTCTTTTATAAACTCTTGTTCTCTTAAGACCATAACACTATTAGAGTATTAGAGGGCTAGGGATCTTTTGCTTTATCTTCTTTTCTTCTTTTTTTAATGTGGTGATGACTACAAAGTAAAAACTTTAAAAAAAATAATAATAATAAACTCTACAAGCTATTATATACAAGTAACTCTTCTACATGTTATATTATATATAACTCTATATATAAATATAAACAAGTAAAGTCTATGAAGCCCATAAATCGAAATTCTCAAAATGTTGAACTTATGTATTTTACAAATTTAATAAAATGTATATTAATACATAAAAATAACTTACCAAGTCAGCTAGTAATGCAACTTTCAATTTCAAAATATTTAATGTTCGAATTTAATAGTGTTTAATGTAGATGCTTAAAGTTGTTTAGTTTGCATTTTGTATCCATACTTACATATCTTGGGCGCTACAGTCTCTGTATGACTTTAATTTTATATACTGTTTTCCATATTTGGTTCCCAAATTTTCAAAGTAAATTAAACATTTACAAATATATAATAAAGTATTATACCTTAATTTTCCGTCAGTGAACTTCTTTTTCTTTACTCTTGACGCGTTTCGAGATTTTTATCCCATCGTCAGAAATTCCCTCTATGGTCGTCAAAACGTTAAATACACAAACACATACACATAACACACAACACATTTATTATATATATTAGTGACTTGGATACTGGAAAAATGAATTCATTATTTACAAATATGTTCTGCAATTATACATATTGTAATAATACACGGATATACATTTGTATTTTTTTATATTCCATCACACAACAACCGAAGAAACGATATTTGAAATACAATATTAGAAATTGGAATTAAGTTTACCACGGCCGACTCCAGTATGCGTCTTATGTGTCCGCTTTTCAAAAACATCCAACATTGTGGGGGGGGGGTTAATTTCTGTTTTAGACCTATACATAATCGGGAAATATCTGTGTCCGTATGAATCATCTCTATAACCCAAGCGTCTGGACTGATTTTCTTGACGATTTTACTAATTCCTTCCTACAGTGGTCTACAAAACTCGAAACAATTTTTTTTTAACGTCGAATAAATTAACCTTAAAAAAAACCTTCAAAAAATTATAAGGTGATATATACTTTCTCCCATAAGAAATAGATTGAATAAAGGCTTACCAATTATGAAGCAATTACGTTTTTTTTAAAATTTTAATTCATGTCTAGATATTTTCATAATTTATTAAGACCCTGAAAAAATATTTGGCATTCACTTTCACATTTTTGTCACACCTGTAAGATCGCATAGCTGCCACCATCTTCAGCAATTGTTGAGTTATCTGTTCTATCTCGGAGAATACTTTATTTGTTTTTGTTTTCGCAAAGTTAATTTTTAAGCAGTAAATGTTGTCAGCCCTGAATATCGTAGAGCGATAGACTTGAGATAGTTTATGTTTCCCCCCGTCAATCCCGTCATGGTCACCCGACACTATATCATGTATTGAATTCTAATGAATACAAAAGCAAGGTTATTTTACCTTCACTGACTGTAAATCTGCTGCCAAATACATGATACAACACCACCTCATATAATTCATTTTGAATATCGAATGGCGAAAATTTTAGAGAAGTGAATAAAATTGCGTTTTGTACCTTATGTAAAAATTCTGATTAAAAATGTTAATTTCCCCGATTTGAGTTGTATACACAGAAATTGGACGAGTACAGATTTGTTTAAAGCAGTAGTTAAAATATAATATCAAATACAAAAACATCAGTCAAGAAAATTATATGATAATCAATTGAAGAGAAATCAAAAGAACAATATGAATATACTGTATAGCGGTTTATCGATGAAAAGTATAAAATATTTTAGGCCAAAATGTTTTACAGTGGTCTAGATAGGTATAACTTATCTTTGATTTGAATTTTTAAATCTGTTGGGCCAATTAGCTGTTAAAAATATGTCTTATTATATTATTTGCTCTACTAACCAAATTTATATGTAAACTACCAAGTTTTTCAATTTTCTTGAAACATTTAAATTGTTTTGATAAAACAACAACTAACGATTGCTGACATATGTCCTGGGGATTGAGAGTTTCTATTAAAGAGTTTTACTATTTTTTAAAGTAATAACAATTGATCCAGTAGGAGCTGGTGATTAGTATAAAAACAATGACTTGTTTTAAATTACTCAGATGTTTTCTCATTTTGAAAGTGTTTGTTAACATCTCTTTTATAAACTGAAAACTGCTGTCTTCGTGTTATAACCTAAAAATCTGAATATGATCAGATTTTTTACTAATTTTATCAATGTAGGTAATCAATATTCTCATACCACACAATATAATTTAATCAATAGTTTCCTAGTAATTGTCTAATAAATAAGTAGCAAAGAGTCTACCCGAGGTTTTAGTACTTGAGTTTAGTTTTGAAGCAAAACAATTACAAAAAAAGAGAACAAACGCAAAGAATCTTTTTTCGGTGTAAACTTTCTTGATAGAATATAACTTATAAAAACAAAATTGTAGTCCAAACTTACATACATCTTCAAGCAAGTTTGGCATCATATATCTTGTTTATAATCAAACGAAAAAATTATAAAAATATTATTAAACATTATTTTCTTTTTTATTCTCGGTTTTGAAATATTTCTCCAAAATAATCGTCTAAGGCAGTGTTGCGTAAAGGCTTCAATCCGGGTAGTCCTAATCCATAATGATGTAATGTAACAGGTCATTATCAACTCTTTTCGGACCCTGATTGTGAAGACTAACAAGTTTTCATTATAATTTTTAAAAAAATCTTCATTATCACTCTTTTTATTTTTAATTAGCCTATATTACAACACAGCACCTTTACCGACAGTTAGCCGTTTATTGTTTTGAAATTAATTTTAATCAGACAGTTAACTTAATTACTGATTTAAAACAATATTAAAGCTATACTTAATTAAAAGTGAAAATTTTGTTAACCTGAGTTCGAACTAAATGTAGACAAAATTTAATCCCAAGTTCAACCATGATTTGTACAATTGCCTTTACAATTTAAAGAGATAGGCCTAATCCTTACATTTGTATTGTTTAGTTTCTTTTCAAAATTGATTTTTTTAAAACCGGTTAGAAAATTACGCTGATTTAACAATTTCATCGCAATGAATGTGAGGTTTTTATAAAATTTAACATATCTGGCTCTAGAAAAACTAGTCACATTAGACCTTAACTTTTTTTGAGTTGGCAAGGCCTTGAGTTTTTGCCTGTTTACTATGGCTCATGATGCCTTATACTTCCCTCTCCCACTCTGTCTACTTACAAGGCCATTCCACCAAACTCTAATTTGTACAACTATTTTGCAAGGCCTTGACGAGATAGTTCAACTATTCCAAGTGTGTTTCCTTATTGGAAAACAGGAGTTTTTCTGAATAATAAAAATAATTCCAGTTTGTGGAATTTAAAATAAAAGGAATTTTAAATGAATTTTCCGATCACCAAATTTTGAATTCCACACAACGTATCTATGAGTCATCTAAATGTTTAGTATAATTTGTCTCTGTGTGGATTATATTTTGGGGTAATGTATAAAACGGTAGAACCTTAAATACGACCATTTCTGAACTGTGATTTTCCCCAAATTATTGCTGTAAATCGTTGCTTAACGACAAAAATTTCATTTTTTTTTAAATTGATTAAATGTATTTAACTGAGCGAATGTATAAACAATGAAGTATTTCAATTCTTTTTTCTTGTCGTTTGAGGCGAAAAACCTCTCCGTCATCACCGCATTATAAAAAAAGAAGAAAGTAGCATAAAATAGTCTTTGAATACTCTAATAGCGTCAGGGTCGGAAAAGTACAAGAGTTGGTCAAGGGAGACCTGATAAAAAATATGAAAGAGAGGGATCTAACCCAACACTACATACAAAAATGTGGATCCAGTTTGGGCTCTGAAGAGTAGCATATGATCCATTCACATAACTATGCAAGAGACTGCTCTCTTTTTTAACTCTCTAAAATATCAAATTAAAATTTCCGGATGCGTACTAGCCTTACAAATAAAGTTATGATTTTGTGAGTATATATTTTCAGATATAATTACCAAAAAGACATGATAAATACATATTGTTCAGAGAGAAACGCGACAAGTTTTAGAGCTCTAATTTTGTCTTCTTAGAACTTTTAAAATTTAATGAAAATACCCCTTAAGAGTTTACATGTTAAAAATTAAATTATCCCCAAGAAATCTATTAAAAACAAAATACTATTGAACAGGTGAATTCATAAGATTTAAATAACATTAAAGCAGCTAAGAATATTCCATTTAAATCAGATTAGGATTATTAGTTCCTCCTATATCTGTTATTGAAAACAAATTCTGTATACGAGCGCAGAACGAGTACAGGAATTGACGAGTCTCTACTTTAAAATAAATATTCAAAATATTACCAGTCAATATGTATTCCACTTATATATTACACCATTTAAATTTCAAAATGGTTCCACCTGCACAATTTTTGTTTGATTTTTTTATAATTTATTTGAGCGTCAAATGACGCATTGCTGGCATTGTATTCAATGCACATAGAACTAGACAATAGACACAGCCTACAACTAGAGTGTGTCTGTGCGTGTGTGAGAGTGAATATCCCAGGGTCAGTTACTTAGTGTTCGGCCTTGTTAATACAAGGCTAACATCGTCTTAATCATTCTTTAAATGCCATCTTTAACAGAATAACAAATAGCAAACTAGACCCACGTAATATTGTTTATTGCATTTCCTAGATCTATCAAGATTTACAGATTGCTAATACGTATTTTAAAGGCCCTCTTCTATTTGGTTCTCTCTCTCTCTCTCTCTCTCTCTCTCTCTCTCTCTCTCTCTCTCTCTGGCTTAGATTTTGTTTCAATTGAAATATTTCTAAAATCGCAGCTTAAGTGTATGTGCAACGTGAAATTGTGCTAATTTTCATCTCCTAAAATACAGTAAATTCTCCTTGATATATCTGAGAGAATTAATTAAAATATCAAACTATTCTACTTTATATTTTGCTTAATTCAAAAGACATTAATAACCTGGCTAAAATCCTCCTTTCTTATAAGATTTTTCCCCCTCCTATATAGCACCTCTGTAAATTTCAAGTTTTGCACCAGATTAATAAAACGGCAAAAATAGTTAGGAAAATCAGATAAACATCCTCATCCGATTTAGTATTTTATCCCCTATTAAATTGTCTTCACTTAATATAAAAATTTATGTGTGTACCAAATTTAGTTAAAACGAACACTCACATTTCGATAATTAGAGAGAAATTGTTTTGATTTTGCTATTGTTAATTTTGCTAACATACTTATCCATATCATGTACAAAATTAGATATTTGTACCAATTTTGCTGAAAATCTTGTTAAATGTGTATTGAAGATTTCATGTTTTTGGGTTTCATAATGATGAAGAAAATGCCTGGGGTTTATGTTGGGGTTTGAATGGGAGAAGTTATGACGTAACAAGAATAAGATTGTCTAGAGACTTTTGGATGAGGATGTACAATGCCAGGACATATTTTGACTTAAACAATAATAATTTAGTTATTAGCTGTTATCTCTATTATCGGATAAAAAAAAACTCGAACACAAGATTTCACAAAAATTACGTTTACTTAATCAAACGCGTTTCAACGTCAAATTCGCCATCCTCAGTGATACATGAGCTACAATAACAAAACTATAAGTATATATATGTACCACTGAGGATGGCGAATTTGACGTTGAAACGCGTTTGATTAAGTAAACGTAATTTTTGTAAGATCTTGTGTTCGATTTTTTTAAACCTAATATTATCTCACAAGTCAAGCTCAATATTTATTTATCGCTATTATCGGCTTCTATCCTTTGTGCAATCTTAGATGAACGTTTATTCATTTCCGAAGCTGATAACAATTATTTAAGCCTACTTAGTTCGACTTCGTTCAAACCTTCTGGTTTAGTTTAAATTTCAACGTTTTCTCGCATAGATTAGAATATTAACTGTGACGGTTACATATTTACAATTATATAATATATACTTATAAAAAAACTTATATATACAAACAAATGTATAATTGTTAAACGTAAACAAATTATTAAATTTACATTATAACTTATACAAACTGTGTGTCTACAAGAAATAGTCAACAATTAAAAGACTAGCAAGTAGTCATACAATTGCACCTGTTGTTAAAATATATTTATATTTACTTTTTTTTTTAAACTTTGTAAATATAATGCTAACTATGCATTGCAATACATTCTAACAATGTTTTACTAATCAAAAAGTCTAGATTAAATGAAATATCAGTTCTCTGATTTCGGTTAATCGAAAAATATTAATCTATTTCACAATACAATAATCATGCTACTAGTTGGGGAAATAATACTGAGATCATAAAGTAAGGGTATATTGCTATTCGTCACTGCAGCAGTACAAGAATTTGTATTGATAGCTACACGATAAGAAAACTTACTAACATCCATTCGTCCACACCGGTACGGCTGTTTTCGGGGTTTTTCCTCATTTTTGGAGGTAGTTTTTCAAGCGATGTTGATGCAACTCGGTAAATCGCCATAGCCGAATTCGTCAAATATGACCAGAAATTAGAAAAGCGAAAATTAAACAAACTATAGAAAATACTGTAATTTATATATAATCTTAATGATTAGCCATGCTTTCTTTTTCCTTTTATAATAATAGATAAAGTAATTTCATAATTGGAGTAACTTGGAAAATCCAGTTTTTAGAAAGGAATCGACATTATAACATGGCTTGTTCTTGTTCCAGGTCCAGCGCTGGATTTGACTGAAACCCAACTGAAAGCCCACGTTCCAGTTCCCCGTATAATAGTGCGCAATTCTACAGATAAGTTGGACGAATGCGAAAGACATGTGAACCAACTCCTACTACGAGGAGAACATATTGTCATCATATCTTCCCTCAATATCTGATTTGGCAGTTCCAGTTCTTAAAATATTTATTGGGTAATACAGGTTTCCAATGTACGAAGGAAGGCCAGCAGATACGATGAGGACGTTGTGTAAGCCGGCTTATTAATGATGCATTGAACATACCAAACGAATAACCCAGTGAAGATCTTAATTCCATAAATGAAAGGAAACACATTTTTTATATCCACGGACAAAAAAGCGTCCCTCGTTTGTTATAAACACGGAGTCACTGGATGAAGACTTGGTCGTTGCGACGTACTTGAAATAAAGTTTGTGTAAATAAGTTAATTTCATTTATTGACTTGTAATGTTTATTTTAATGTTTTTTCTCTTTGTTTTAAGTTTGTATTGTGCATTAAACATCGCATTTAGATGATTATAGCATTCTTTTGTCTCAGAACGAACTTTATTCTGGCAATCAGAATCAGAACCTTGACTTACTGTAGATATCTTTTAAGAAAATTTTGTCACAATAACACAATTATTGTGATTATATGTTATTATTATTTGGTTAATGCACGGAATTATTATAGGTAAGTTAAAACACTCCTTTGTCCCTGTTAACAGTACAAACCTATAAACAGTGCACAAACATTATATAAGGGTATCGAAAAAGATGTCCAAGATCGAAGTAAAATAACTATACTTATGGTTTAGGTAATTATTATTTTTTATGTCAAAAGATGAAACATCTAGGTGATAATCGCTCTCCATTCACGTACCAGGAGTAACAGTCACTATGGCTGCAGTACCTCTCTCTATTAAATGACGTAGATCCTGGATTTCCTAAGCGTAGACAATGTGTTCAACTTAACCCTAGAATAAAACGTCGAGAGACTTTTGGTGGCCACAGCCACAACCATTCTTTCCAATTTAACAACCACGAAACCTGTCATTGAAAGCTTCTCTTAGATTGAGGCTGTAATGGGGTGGCGTTCCATCTAGCTGACAATGACACTTATTTACTTTTTTTCCTGTGTCATCAATAGGAAAATTACAGTTCGAGCACGTCGAAGTAAGTGACACCTGTAAATGTTTTCTCAACAAACATGAACGGGTCCACGAGTCGAACAAACAGTACTCCACGCTTTTCGTTTATCTTAGGAGAATAACATAAAGAAGATGTGACGATTGACACAGCCATTTTATGTGGAACGTTGCTTCCATCATACACAATAATTTAAAGTATATTTCAATAGGTGTTCATTATTGGTGTTTGCATTCAAAATTGTCACAGCAAATTAAACTCATTTAGGGTGATATGCTCGCTTAAATTGAATTGAATTTTCTATGCAATCGAAAGGCTAACGTGATAATTTGTCACGTCTTTTCAAAAATGTAGGCTAAAAAGATTTCTGTTAGCAAATGAATCTTGGGCGTCGATTTAGGAAGTAGAATATCCTAAAACTCAAGCGATTTCGGTTAGATATGAAAATATATGACCCAAGCCCGTTTCCTAAGCCGCAATTCAAAGAAAATTATTGTTCGTTTGTAAATGGGGGGGGGTGATGAAATATGAACCAAAATCTAAACCAAAAATTTTCAAAAACGCTGATTTTGATATACTACTCAATCTTTTAAAACTTCTCCATGGAAAATCTTTATCTATTCCCAAAACTCCTAAACTGACATTTAAGGAAGATAGTAATCAATGTGTCTGTTCGGAACACTTAAGGACAATGTATAACATTGAGGAAAATTGTTGAAAGTCAATTTTAAGAAAAAGGGACACTTTGTGGTTAATAATCGTACAACTCATAGAGTTCAATATATGTGCAGTTATCAAATTTGATGATAATCGATTGTGCTGTATAGAACAGCTGCGATCACTGTGACGAGAGACTGACATAATTCCAAATATCACCTTTTTTTGTATGTTCGCGGGAAAAATTCAGCATCGAAGTTTTTGTCCATTGAATTACTGTTTCTATACTCCTCTTATATAATAGTAAAATATAAAATATTTCTTAGGTGTTTATAAACTTAATGTTGGCCATAAATTCATTTATAATATTTGTATTTAAAGCCTACATTCCTTTGTATTAAGGCTGAACACAGTTATTTATCAGCAAATTCATAAATCGGATAAATACCTAACTAGTCGTCTTTATATTCTCGCGGCCATGGAATGTGCTACCACGACTACCTTATATTATTTATTCGATTGTGAGCAAAACGTCATCAAATCTGAACACAAAAGCTTTGGACGCGGTAACAGCCATGACTTTGCCAGGATTATTCAATACTAAGGATTAATTAGACCAGAGCGCGACACTTTCCCAGCAAGTGAAAGTCTCTGGAAACTTTCACCAGAGCGCGACAATTGCAGAGTCGAAGCACATTTCTCTTGATACAATTGTTACGGATTTCAACAAAATATCGGTAAAACTATAATAAAACTGCTGTAATGAACGTTAATACGTCTCGAGCGTGGAACAATTCATTCCTCTTAGTTTTATGAAATTGCTTCCTAGTTGTTGCAAAGTCCGGCAAGTTTTTCCATCAAAGTGGAATTCAAAACACTCAGCAAGATGTATACTTGTTGTCGGGAAATGATTCTAATTTAAACACATTTTCTTTAATATTACTGAAAGTAAAAGAAAGAACCTATAATAATGCCAAGAGGCAGAAACTGCTCGTCTATACATTCACCTTTGTTAAAATCGTAACCTAATTTGTTTTGTACAGTTATGTCAATGAAAACTGATAAAAACCGACTTTTGATGAATAAAGAATTCCGACAAAGGCATTACAAAAATAATGCTTTACTATATTTGTGAAATATGTGGTGAAAAATAAGTGCAACAGATAGCCCTGCTGACGATATAAATATAAATAAATCAATTTAGATGTTTTTAGTTTTGGTATAGCTAACTAAAAATACTGGAAAGTGAGGTTAAGCCAGTTCCATACTCATTGAAATGTACGAGAAAAGAGGAATAAATCATTATTTTCAAATGGACACGGCTTGATTTTCAAATGTTAAAAACTAACTAAACAAACTAATTCTGATTCTCTCAATTTTCTATGCGATCATTTTTTGTTTTTTACTTTAAGATTAAAATCTTAGTTGCATAATATACTGTAGGTCTAAGATCTAGATGTATTTTCACTATTTTAGTTTATACGTACCCAACTTGCATAGTCTAGAGGAAAATTCGGTACTGTAGAATAGAAAACAGAATTGACTTCCATTTTTTGACTGACCCTATTTTCGATTCTAACAAATTTATCTTCAACATGCATATTTTTCAGTTGTCATTGCGTAAATAAGATCGGTATTCCAGCAAAAACTATATGAGAAACTTACAATCTGTTGTAGATGATCCTGTGTAATCCTGAAGGAAAATACTAAAATGTATAAAGCTAGCGGCCACGTGGCCATTATAAACTGTTTTTTGACTGTTTATAGAAAAAATACATCACAACAGACCAAAATGGATATAAATTTTAATTTTATTTCAACACACTCTAACAATGAAAAATAATGAAGTTATTACAAAAAATGTAACTTCACAAGAAAATTTCAATTCGCACAGCTACCCTAGCGAATAGAGATGTTTTAGTTGTGGAAAGCTTTAAGATTGAAATATAAAGCTAGTGGAGGCTGGTTAATACTTGTATGTATAAAGAAGTCCACCAGGTTAATCATTCATGAAATGATATAGGACTTAGATTGTGTTATTAGCGCACATATAATATCACATTTCCTACAAAGGAGCTTAGTATAATCGGAAAACTTTAACGAACGTATAGAAGAGGTGTTCAAACCAAGTCACCTTGTGCCGTTTTGTTTGTCTAAAAGTACAGCAGACTCTAAATTGGTTTTACATTGTCGATAACATTTATAGATCTTGATGAATGTCTTAATAGCTCTTCAGTTCCTTCATAAATTGTTTGGTAAACTAGTTTATTTTACCTTAATCTTAAGATGTCACATCCGTAATAGTCCACCAACATATAGCCCATATTTGTCACATAAAATGAAGTCTATCAGGAAGGCGCTATACCAGATAATGTGATGATAAATATTGGGAACTACGTCACTTAAAAATAAGCTGTAGGAAAAAAGTCTCAAACCCATTATATTATTGAGGATAAGTAAACAGTTCAACTATTTAATTGATGAATCTCTTTGGGGATAACACAGGTTGCATGGTGCATGACCGCAAAGTTCTTGCACCTGGCTTGGGGCAGGACATAACGGTGCTTATGACGTCAGAGCGAGGGGAACACGCATATGTTGAAAACAGACACGAGATCTTTTGGCTTGCAACGCACGCATCGCAATATGGTGGTTTGATTCTTTACTTTCCCCGCAATCGTTTGTAACGTCTCTGTATGAGTTGGCTCTATCGAAAAAATATAAGTAATACCTGTCATAAGTTCACGTTAAAACTCCAAACATTCTGAATTGTGAGTTGGAATATTTACTTAAAGACACTATAGTCCCAATTAAAACTACTTATCACCATCACCCAAATCTTTGAGTTAGGAAGTAAACCGTGTCCTAAAAAATTTCAGTTAGTTTTAAACTAAACCGTGTCTCACTTATACAATGAACATTATCCCTTCAAAAATTCGGAGGCAAGCTTTCGGTAGAAATGTACTAATGCAGACTAAATCCAAAGTAACAAACTGCAAGTAAAAGGAATTTAAAGTTGGGAAAATCAAAATGAATTCCGACCGCCTTAAATATTGAATAAATTCGGTTGAGGTTCATTTTAGTGTTTCCAAATATATATATATATATATATATTTTGTACCTCCCGTATGATAAATTAGTTTCCTCTATTAACCTTCACGCTTGACCAACATTTTTATCGAAATCAATTGGACTAATTTCGCAATATCCGAAACCTAAACGTTCAGACCAACGTTGAGTAAAATGTAATAAAAATTAGTACTACATATATTTACATAAAGAAATTTTATTTAAAAAAAATCAACTAGAAAAGGTGATGGAAAAAATTATGGATATCTAACCTTCCTATAAAAAAGAACGACTTTAAAAATAATTTTGCCCAAAATTACATTTGGAGAATGAAATATTTTGTTTAGCGACGGTTTTTCTAAGCGGTGGTTCTCAGTCATAATCGTTACAATTTGAATACAAATTATTTTGTCAATATCTAATACTTGACTGGTTGCCCTCTCCCTTAATAATAGACTATACAAAATCACTAATAGACTTTAGCAACTATTGCACAATTGTTGAGGAAACTTCAAGTTATCCTTTCATCCGATTTTATTTGGATAAAATTAACGGAAGCTGAGAAAGGACCTGAAGACATCAACTTGCTAATTATTGTTGTTGTCGACAGAGATAAAGCCGTTTTAAATTGTCTTCTTTTACAATACATACAACACACTTCACAGACATTAATAGTTGACTTGTTAATTAGGAGCAACATTGTGTATATTATATTCATAATATAATAATAAAGAAAGAATTATCTCACTAGTGGCATTAGATTTACAATAATAAATTCAAATCATAATGACTGTTTAATTGTTAAATGTTTCTTGTTATTGAAATATGCTATATGATTTCATTAGAACTAGCCTTGTATTTTGTTCCATTGTTTTGTATGATTATAATGGGCACTTTTGAACCACTTCGTAAATACAGTTGCCAATGAAATAAACAAACATTATCTCATTCATTAATTTTCAAATAATATATATATATTCTACAGTTTAATTAATGAAATAGTACTAACATTACAACGAGCTTTACTGTTTATTTTGTTATAATATGTAGGTTAAAGGTTAAAATTCCATCCATAGAGATTACTTTCCAATATATTATCGTGGTATGCAGAATGTCAAACTTTTTTTTTTTTTTTTAATAAGATCGCAGGTCACACTCTAACCAAAGAAGTTATTAATTAAAAGATATTAAACGGCAAACATTCCAAAACTAGCCGAAGGCATTTTTAAAAATTCTTTGTGTTTCCGATAATAGTAGTCTATATTTCATCATTAGGACCAAAAGTGAAGCTTTTCGATACAAGCTCAAGTTTAACGATCAAGAAAAATGAGCGAGGATCGAAAAGCTTCTTTTGGTCCAAATGATCAACTATATTTTTCGTTATACTGCAAATAATATAAGAAAACAATATCACAAAAACTAAAATGTTTTAACCTATTTACCTTCAAATCGATGGTAACAGCTGTTTTAACGGTTATTTACAATCGAGAGTATCGGTTGTTTTTATAGATGCTTTACAATCGTTAATTAATTCGTATGTTTGCATATTATTTGGCCTCTTTTTTCCAGACATTGGAGAGGATTTATTTTATTAAATTACAACGCTTTAATTTTGCTTTCGTTGAGGATTTCTAGATCCCGTGAGTTCATTAATTGGGTTAGGAAAAGATCGTAGTAGAGTATAAAGAAACCAGCAATGCTGTTTTTTCTTATACATCTTAAATTGTTCGATATTTCATCAGGACTGTGGAAATAAAAGAAAAGTTAGGTTTTGTATGAAGGCTAAGTGCCATAAGAGTGTACGGTGCAAATGTCGATCCAAAGTAGATATACTCTACAATAACTACCCAGGATTAAAATAAACATCCATCTTAGAAATTATTTACCTTAGTTGCTCAATCGATATATCGATTACAGAAACACTCTTGCATTTGACTATATTTATAGCCTGTTAAATAATCAATAGAGTAATAAAGCATAACGTGTCAAATTATTAAGCATAGATAACAAACACAAATCATCTCTTTTTAACGATGCACAAATAACAAGTAAACATAAAACTGGGATAGGCGCGAATACTAATTATTTTACCGAAATCATTTTGGACGTACTTGAACTATAAGTGAAGAATATATGTAATTTCGAGAATGCACTTCTGCTACCTAAAAATTATTCACAGACTCTTAGCCCCTAAATCTTACGAAAAACCACCTCAAAGAGCACTCTATAATTCTTTGAACTGTTAAAAATAACTTGCAACATTATTCTCAAGGTTTCTCTATAACGGTCGTGGTTTGTATTGAAACAAGTTTTACCAACAAATAATTTGTTACTAACGTAATATTTTATTTTACCATCAGTACATAACTTTCCAATATTTTTCATAAAACCATCTAAAGTTCGAACTCGACGCCTTAGCGATATAAATACAAGTTACATAAAACGAATATTTCATTCATTTAATTTCGATGGTGTCTTTACACCTCAACCACCTCTAAATGGAGCGCCACATCGAATCACAAGACTGACTATTCTTGAGATAATGTGTAAAAAACGACTTACTTTATACTCTAATATTTTATTACGAAATAAAATAAACAGTTTAAACCAATCCGTTAACTCGTTCTTGAGATATGCGTTACAAACATATCGCCGACAGGCCGATAATCATCTAAATGTGTTCCTTGAGTTTCATACCATTTAAATTGTCATATCACAACTTTTCAATAATTACTTAACCATGAAATTAGAAAGAAACTATTTATTTCAAAGACAATTTAATAAAAATATATATATATTCATTAAATTACTCATACACCACAAAACCAAATCCTAAGCACATACTAAAAAGACATACTGCAAAACTGACAAGCTAGTTCTACCACATTTGATGATATAAGAATATTTATGACCACTAATCTACACTTAAAAAAAAAATTACTGTTTATGAAATTCTAAAATGTATCCAACGGTGGACAGAGTTAATTTTGTTATAATTCAGTTATTGGAGAACCGTAATTTCCTTTTTCTTACGTTTTTGCACATTCTTTAAGCTCATAAAACTTCACATTTCAAAACAAAAACATTTGGTGGAAATTGTAAACGTCTGGTTTACCATTTCCCATTTTACTTCTTGACTAATAACTCCTAAACCAGGTGATGAGAATCGAGACGTTTTAATTTGATACTTAGAGGCTATATTTTAGAAAAGTTAATCAAAATCAATTAAGCCGAATTTTAGAAAATCGTAATTTTGACAATTCAAAACATATATATTTTGACAATCACTCAAAATAGATTCGTTTATATACATGACTAAACTATCTCGAATAAACAGATTACAAACCACAGAGTCAGAAACTCGATTTTCTTCCTGTCACTATAGGTTTTATATATTCCGTAGACTATATGCGAGAAAGTAAAAAGAGAAATAATTTGGTTGATTAAGTTAAGGAAGACTTTCACTGTCGGAGGAAACAACTCATGCTAGATCAGTTCTGACTGTAATCTGTTTTATTCCATTAATTGTAACCAAATAATTAGTAAGCTATATTAGAAATAATGATTCAATGCATTTGGACCTATTCATACCGGGTCTGAATATTAACAAAACGGCTGAAGATATTTTAGTTAGTTTTCATGATGGAAGAATCAGATACAGAATCGCTATCCGACCTTAAAGTTCAATTGACTTACGAAATGTAGGAAATGTTTGATTTTCGTTAAAAAATCTATTTACAAATGTGTACAGAAATATCAATTTAAAGTCTATTCCATATAAGAATGAATGTTTTTGTAAAGCTAGTAATGGGTGGGTTTGGTCACCCCTGGTATGACCAAAACTTCACGACTGGAATAGATCAACTAAAAATTTCAGAATATCTGCTATAGCAACGAAATTATTATTTAAGATGAAATGAACAAAAACAAGTAGGCTACTGATCGGCGTAAACGTGAAAATGTACCATGGACAGCAGCATGGAAGGATGATCCTTGTTTCGAATTGAACAAAGGTGTACCGATCAGAATGTAATGAAGGGAGTGCATAACAGAGTTAATATTTCAAAACGACGATCCACTTAAACGCATAGAATTCTGTACAAGCACTTCTGATAACCCTACTTTTTATATATATGTAGGTCTATTTATTAAAGAAAAGTCGAATACTTTGATAAAAGAAAATCATAACTAAGATTGAAATACTTCAGCTTAAAATAAAGTGCTTTCCGTCCAAATCCATTTATAAAAATCATTACACAATTTAAAATTTGGGTTTTCTACTAAAATATGAATAGATTACGTGAGTATATCATTACATTTCGATATAATATTGCAGATGGTTGCATTATTTTGGTCCTGGTATTGGGGACCCTTAAAGACCAAGATACACCAAATCACAGTTTTCGAGTAATAAACTGAGTTTATTTTTCACAGTTTTGTAAAATATAAACTCAACCTGCTCGAGGTCCAATTAAGTATTTTTCAAATAATTCTATAAACAGTATATCTCTTTTTACATCAGGTTTTCAAAATGTTATCAAAATTGTCTATTAAGGATTTGGTGTTGTGTGAGCGATGTTTTTGTACCGTTTATTCGAAGATAGTGGCTAAAACACAAAATAACATTAAACAGTTGATCCTTCACCGAATATTGTTTACACTTTTCAAATTCTAGTAACGATACAGATTTATCTATTTTCATATTCTGACCATAAATAATACAATCTACAAAAAAATTGCTCATTAACCAAACTGTTTACCGCAATTTTCTTTAAATATGATCGAATATAAACAAAACTATTTCAATTTATGCTCAGCTAAAAAAATGTTGGTACATACGTTAGAATTAGCCCATGAGGTTTGACTTTAAACTTTTTATTAATTAATCAGATTTAATCCTTAATAATAATATAATTTTCTTTCAAAATAAATTACTTCTTTCGTAAAAACAATGTCACTAAAATAATTTATAACAATTCTAAACTTATTCGCCCTTAATACTCCATGAATTTGTACTAAAGAAAGGTTATTATCGATATTCAACAAATAACACTCACATTATTTCCTCTCAAGGTTTTTAGCTCAAATCAAAATCAATCACAAAAACTAAAGGAAGAACAGTATCGATGCACTCACTAATCACGTAAAACTTTGCCCACATTCGATGGATACGACACTTGGCAGATGTGTGTCAAGAGCCTAAAAACTAGGCAATTCACTCGACATAGATTAGACAACACATTTATCTAGGACAAAAAATGCACCAAGAATGCAAAAATGCATTTTATCTGTGAAAGATAATGATGCATTGCGCCCGATATAACTCATATCACGTAACACAGTTTGACCTTGATGTTGGTAAACTAGGCGATGTGTGAATAGAGGTAGAGGCTAAGTTAGGTTAGGTTATGTTTAGAAATTATAATTTTTATGATTAATAGCTTTATGTTTTAATATGACCAATTGACGTAACAAATGGTGCAATGACATTCGGGCTTGTAATCGTTCAGCGAAAGGAAGTTGTAACGGAAATCCAGATGGCTTAATTAATGCATTTTTTTATTTAAACTAATCTATGGAAAAGTACTTCGTTTAAAATTATTTAGTCTAGACTGTACTACGGTTAAACAAACATTACGTTATTCAGCCTCATTAGGAAAAATATGTAACAATTTCTTTCAAAAAAAAGAAGAAAATCTGTATTGCCAATATGAATTAACAAATATAGGAATATCAAATCCACCTAAACCATTATATAATAACAGACTTTACAGCTGATGGTCAATAAATGTCTTTCTAAAAACTTAGAAAAAACCGACAACAAAATTCAACTGAATACCTTAAATTGAAATATTTAAGAGATTCATCAAAACTGGTTATGTATTAGGATAAACAAAATTATCTACAAAATTTATAGTTTGTTCTGGGTTTTTGTGTTTGCTGTGGATCCAAGAATCTTATTTTTACAAATTTGATGTTAAATCGATCGAGCTCTCCAAAATATTTAACGTTATATATTTGGCGTTTAATAATTAAACGGAAATACAACTTATACGGTTATACAAATTACCCCTTCAACCGATTTTTCCTTAAATCTAAGAATTTCATAAAACATCTATCCCATATGCAATTCCAAAAGACTTAGAATAATCTGATACACATTGTCAACAAAGGACACAATGTTTTATTTTGTGTGCATGTGTATGTGTGCGTGCGTGCATTTGTGTGTGTGAGTGAGCGTTTGTGTGTGCGTCGATTCGATTGCCAACCTCAACATTATTCTTACTACAGTATTTACAAACCACAAAGTTGCACAAAATGAGTTGTTATTGACTCATCTTTGTCATAGATAAAATGAACTATCCAGGAACAGTTTTAAACGGCCAACATTTTAAATTTCGTAGTCCGTTTTTCACTCATATTCATTGAAGATTGCAAAGTTTGACTAAAATTCCGGCTACTGTTGATTTTACTGTTTGATTTTTTAAAACAAAAATTAGGATATTGTGTTTCTAAGTTTAAAAATAATGTTTTTTAGTAAATTACCCTTTTATTATATAAATTTTTTTAATCGTACATAATACACCACAACACTCAGATTTTAAACCTGCATACAATTTTCTATTGTAGGATGTTGTAAGACCTTCACTTGAAAAATTATTATAGAAAACCCATTTTAGAATTTAAAAATCTGCCTTTTATATTTTTAAACGATCATATTCAATTAATAGTAAATTTTACTTTTGAAATTCCAGGTAAAAGAGCTTATATGCTTGATTAATCTGTTTTATATTGTATTTTAACTATAAAACAATTTTTTTTGAGTCAATTCCTCTTGTTTTTGTCGTACTAAAGAAAGTTAGACACCATAATACGCAGATTTTGATATTTAAAAACTAGCTATTGTAGGTCTTCAGGTAAAAAAAAAAAAAAAAAAAATTATCAAAAACCATTTTTTCACAATTTAAAATTCAACATTTGAAGTTTATTAAATGCTTTATTTCATTAACGGAATTATTCATAGATTCGTAAAAGTGAGGATATAATATTTGAATAAAATCGAACCAAAATTGAGGACAATTTCGAGCGTTTACTAACACACGTTCATTTTATAAATGTATTTACGTAGATTATTGTATTGTCAGCGGTTCAATGACTGAAATCGCAATAATTTCTTTATTAGAAACTCGATAAAACCAACTTAGTTTCGTGCTTAAATCTACCCACATTTTTGTAAGACGATAGAACTTTTTCGCATTTTGAAAAAAGGAAAAAATATGGACCAATTCAAGTATTAGAAATAACTTCTCTTTCAAAGTTAAAAACTTTCCCTGGAGGTTCGACAGCTCTTCTTTATGATTAATTTTTCTTAATACTCATTTAAATTAATCTTTCATTTATCCTTGGAATCAAAACTATAAATAGTTTTAAAATGTTGAAACAATCCTCATGAAAACTAGTTTTAAAATTCCCAAAGTTGTTGTTACACATATAACTTGGAATCGTCTCTTAAGGCTCATTTTACGCAGCTGTACGTTTTGTATACATAAAACAGTTATATATGATTCAAAATACGTAGTATATACTCTAGTAGGTGCATCTTTAGATTCTATTTAAATTTGGCACGCTCTTTCATGGCACACATGAAGTTGTTACTCCATTTCATTGACAACTGTATTTTGATGTTCATATAAACAGTTTCTGAAGTTTGATAAACATATTTTTAAAATTCCAAAATATGTATTTATTATAGAAACATATAAAACACAATTTTGTAGTTACAAGCATGATGAGAATTGGTCGGGAAAGAAGGGTTAGGAGTGATGCAAGGCAAACAATAACAGGTAAAAATGTAACTGTTTTCTGCTACAAAAAACCTTTCTTAATGTTCTTTTCCACCCTCTTTTAGGTGTGAACAACTGTTATAGGTCTTCACTGTTCCTTTTTTTTGCCCGTTTCTCGGAGTTTTATAGTTCAGAAGATATACAAACAAAATTGAGTTGCAAAGGTTTGTACTCACAACCAGAAAGTCGTCTCTTAAGTGGAAGAGAATTATAAAAAGTGTACTTTTTGTGACACAGCGTATAAACAATCTTCTAGTTTAATTGTAACGCTTTAACACAGAGTCTTGAAGGGAAATTAAATGCAATTTTAAACGTCAAAACACGAAACACATCCAGTGATTTGAAAAGTGAGACTCCAAGACTCAAATGATAGGTTTGGCGTGGTTGGAGAAACTCTCACGCGAATCCTGACTGCGATGTGAGAGCGAAAGTAAAAGGAAAGGAGAAAGCGGTGTCGTCACAGCTTGTAGTCTAGAGTCTAATCTCAGTAAGATCATTCTTAACTTGTGCACAAATGGAGAAGGTGTTTTCTGAATTTTGGTGTACAGTCCGGATGAGATATTTCACTCGTTTTAAATTATTTGTAAACTATTTTAAACATGTCATTTGATAAAAAAAAATCCATATTACGATTTTTCGAATTTATTTATCTCAAAACCGTTTATTATTTTTTCAATTTATAGCAAAATTGCGATGTATTTTTAGCTAATTTCCATACATGAAAAGAGAGAAGTTATCACAAAAATTAGTATCTAGAAAGTACGAAATATCGACTCAACTTTAGCGTCTTTTTGTCTAAGTAGTATAAATAAGTGAGACCTCTTTAGGTCGTCATTTTTGTCGAAAAACTAAATTTGTTACAAAAATTGGTTTTCAAAATTCTTAGATAGAATTTGTTATTCGGGAAAAACAATACAGTTCTTTACTTGATTAGTTTTACTTTGCAATAAACTTTGGTAGAAAACTTTAATTTTAAAAGACTATAAAGTACGTAATCATAATTTTCGTTTTTAACTGATTTTCGTTCAATTTGATCAATTTTTGCTACATTGGTTTCTAGAAGTACTTATTTAAAATTTTTATATAATCACTTTAAATACAGAAGCTCTTTAGACTAGCAAATGTTAGACCTAATTCAACTTTATAGGTTTATTAAATTTCAAAGTATTTATAGAGATTCGATTAAATTAGTATTATTTTAGTTGTTTCAATCCACTTCAGAATGTTTTTTATTGTTTGAATTTATGGATTTGTCGTTTTGAAATTTCGATTTTCGTTTAATCAGTTTTACTGGATAATGTCAAATCTAAAATATACATAAAATTGAAAATGATGCAAAACATTAAAAAAATACATTTTTTCCGTTTAGTAAAATTTTCTAAAAGAGATATGGCTAATAATATTTTTTGTAGTTCGAGTTACCAATTTAATTTGACACACTTTATGTACGTTATCTCCTTTTTGTCTTTCTCTGACTTTTGTAATTTTAAACTCGATTCCATATAAAAAAAACAAGACTAATGTCAAAGGGTTTGTGTGTCAGGATGAATGTAATATCTCTCTCTCTCTCTCTCTCTCTCTCTCTCTCTCTCTCTCTCTCTCTCTCTCTCTCTCTCTCTCTCTCTCTCTCTCGCCACACACTTACTCACTCTCTTTATGGGGGTCCTCGTAATATTGCAAAATCTCTCTTTCTCTCTCTCCCTCCCTCTATATTTATAGTTGTGATTATTTTTTAGAGTTCATAATTTGTTAAATATTCCTAGTAACGGTACTTCAATCCTACTTAATGACAAATTTGTAAAAATGGGTTACACATTAAAAAAGCTCACATTATTTAAAAAAAATACATATAGAAGCTCTGTTTTTAATTCCACAATAAAATAAGGTACTATTTCCCGATACTGATTCCTAGTATTTTAATTAACTGAGATTAGAACAAAAACTAACTATATAACCTTTTATAAAACATCAACTAGTAAAAAACACACTCACTGATGTTGTTTTACTGGGAAAATTTCAAATGTACAGTAACATCAAGGAAATGTAACTTATTCGTTGAAATGAAGAGAAAATAATAATTTAGTTTTATATCAATAAGATCTCTTAAGTTAAAAATCGACATATTTCCATTTAAACAACATTAAATGAAGATGAATATATGGTAGTTATTAAGTTTTATCACAACTGCACTAACAGCTGATTATTTTCATAGGCCTAAACTGATAATTTTAATTTTATGGCTACAGTCTGTTTGTAAACAGTAAAATAAAGAAACATAATTTTGTTTTGATTATAACATTCCTTACAATACAAATTATTAAATCGAATCTTAATATTGTTATTCAAATAAATAGATAAATTCTAAGGAGACCAAGTTACATGAATTTAAGAACTATAAACCTGGGATGACTGCATCACCAACATAAACGAAAAGAATGGAGATTGATTTTAATTGAAATAAAACAGCAGATGTAGTGATTTTATAACACAGAATTCTTATGTAGGTTTTACTGCATCAGGTCACTGATATTTGTATATACATTACGTCAAATTCCTCTTAATAAAAAAACATATTACAAAATGTAAAATAATAAATTATTATTATTATAGAAACGATTAATGGAAGATACAAATAGTTTTACTAATTGTCATTAAAATTTTATTTCTTGACACTCGGTATTCAGTATATAACAAATACATTACATACATATTTATATGTTGTACATACAGCTATAACTATATAATAATTCTATCACCGCGCCTTTGTTAAAATTGTTTTTAAAGTATGGAATTAAAACAAACACGACCTTGGCTGTAGCCTAGAGCCAAGTCAAATTTATATAACAGCTGATCAATAATAGAACTCAGTTTAAAAGATAGTAAATAGGCCTAATTACATAATCAATCTAGAGAATCTAAATTGAAAATATTTTCTAGTAAAACTTCAATGACATTACGTTTGCGGTAGATTTTAATAATTTATTTTTAGTCAAATTTTGATTGTAATTATATTGTGCAAAAGTGATATAAATTTAGGCTGACGGCATTCTATATTTAATTTCATATTATGTATATTAAAATAAACACTATACTTTTTTATTTAGCATATATTATAATATTAAACATGTCTATAAATATAATACCACTCCTAGGATAGTCATCATCGAATGGAATATAAGGAACAAATCGAAACTTTTATTTTATGGAATTTTCATAAACTAGATGTCCTTTTAAATTAGCGAACTAAAAATTAAATGTAAATTTGACTTAGAGACCTTAAATAAATCAGGTTTATACCATACATTTACTTAGTAATTGTTTAAAGTTGGCAATATTTGAAACCAAAATGATTCTTTCTAAATATTATAACTATTGCTATAAAATATATATATATATATATATATATATATATAGGTTTAATGCAATTACTTTCAATTTATGTTCTCATTTATATTAATTAATTATTTAAATTGTACATAAAAAAGATTTATTCCATAAAAAATCCCCCCGTTTTATGAAAAAAGTAAATATTCTTTGACATTTAAAATTCCTAAATCTTACAACTTTGGAATATTAGTTAAGTGTAACGTGTGGATTCCGGTCTGTCATCATTACGGATGGATGCGGAATATGGACTGAATGGACTGACCATGGGGAAGTGAAGGCGGGCAGGTGTTGAAGGTCTCGGGTCCGAGGGTCGCGGCTCTTGAGTAGATTGCATTGGTTTCAGGGTCTGGTTAAGGCCACTACTACACAGCCTTAAACGCTTCAAAACCTTTTATTTCAATTTTGTAAACACAAATTTAAATATTTCCAATGTTGAGAAAAATATAATTAATAATTATGTTTTCTCAAAATACATGTAATTTTTCTTTTCAACATTCACAAAAAACGTTTAAAGTTTAAATTTCGAAATATTATATTACATTTTAATTTGGATTTTTGTAAATATAATATCTATTTAATTTATTTTAACAGGTCATGTGTTCCTTCAAAATGTAATTTGCTTCTCAGATCTTTGTGAAACATGAAATTTATAATAATACGCGAATTTCAGAAAAGATCTGTGTAGATTAAAACTACAACAAGTTTTAAACATATTAGTACGTAACATTTTTTCTTTCTTTATTAATTTTTAAAAAAATAACAAACATATATATTTAAAATTTTAAAAAGACATTTATTTTTGTAAAAACAGGATAGAAACAAAAACTCTTATACGAACTTATATGTTTCTTCTTTATTTTCTTAGAAATATCTTTAAAGTAAAAATAAACATAATATCTTCAATATTAATGCAGGAATGGAATGTTATTGGTTTACATTTTAGAGTGCAAATCATCGTGAAATAAGAAATTTCACCAAACTCTTGACCATGATTCTTACGTAAACATAAGCCTACGATCTCAACTGTAAACAATTAAACATTCAACATAGCTATACCTACGAGTCATCTGATAAATGGTTGCTCGAAACTAATCAATGTTGGGAAAATAGTTTTTACGAAATGTCTATTTTGCATCATTACTGTTGCATAAAAGGTGAGTAAACCTTGCAGTCTTAACTAATGTAGCAACATTTATAGCTCATTGAGTATTTATACTATCGATATATTGTAGGAAAATCACTTTGCTCTTTTGATAACATCAAGTTAAAGCTAAGTTATTTATTGGGAATTTCCAAACTAATAAAACCTTTACGACAATTTGCGACAAGAATTTTATTTTTAGAATAGGGTTTGAAAGGAGTGGGAAGTTGTATCTGGGATTTATAAGCAAGAAGATCACTTTACCATAAAATCATATATCTAGTTAATTTATTGGAAAATAAAGTGAAAATATAGCAGTGTCATTTTTTGATGTTTCATTTTAATTTCTTTTTCTATGATTAGTTAACGAATTTAATTGAACCCGCATTTATCACTATGCATTCACATATATTATACATAGTACACATTTATGTAATGGATTAAAAAAAAACAAAAACAACAACAACAAACAATCCTGTGTTTTTACGGAGATATAAGTTTTTAATATGAAAGTGATTTTATGTTTGACATCAGAGTGCAGTGTAAGAAACAATATTATTGTCAGAGTTTGATCAAATTTGTTAAAACAACCAGGAATTGTTATAATTGTTTTTATACCAAAATCTCAAATTGTTGTTTGTTTTAAATAGGATCTAATTGTTTTGATTTATTTGTTCCAATTGTAATAATAAAGCGTAGTTTATTTGCTTATTAAAGGGTAGTATAAGTCCTAAAATGTACAACCTTTAACCCAAAATGAGGACGTTAAATTATGAAAAGCCCTTTAACAGGTGAAAGCTAAATAATCCTTGAATTTTAATACAGAATAAATAAAAAACGAAAAAATTTGAAGAGCATACTACTGTATCGTACTTATACAAAACTGACAATCCCTTATACAGTCTTAATAAATCTTTAAACTAGAAATATCTTCATTATTGATGACGTGGTGTGAATAGCAGTGTTACTACTTTCTCTCTTTCTTCGCTCGTGAATGTTTTCAATCCTGAAGGTCTTGAAGCTGTATATTATACTTATAAAAGCGTCTATCCTGTACGATTGTGACAGTGATCTTATTCTAATATCGATTAATTTTCTTGGAAATCAAGGTTCAAAATTACAATTTTGTCAGGGATACCATCTTAAAACTTATCGTTGGATGTTTCTGAATTTTAATAGGTTTAGGCTATATATATGGAGAAAAGAGTCTATTATATCAAATTTGAAGAGTATTTAACTTATATTATTTTTTGTCGCCACTATTATATTTAAGTAAACAAGAAAGACTGGCGCCAAGTAGTTTTTTTTTACAATGTCACGTAAAGAAAAGGAAAAATCACAAGTTGAACTTTCCGCGATTTTGACAATAATACTTACTTTATACGTAGAGTATAATATTCAATAAAAACAAAAAAAAATGTTTAGAAGCAAATTTAAAATGCACGTTAAAAAAAGAAGTTGAAACTATGTATAGCCTACTGATTTTAATATTTTTTATCGAAAAATTTGACAACTTTTTTTAGCTTGAACTGAAGACTTTTCATTTGTAAAGGACATTTAGGGGAAAATAACTCAGATTATATTTTTGTTCCTAATATATAAACAATCGACCAGACGTAAGTTTTAAATGTTTAGAATACATATTTTTAACTGAACTGGAAAACAAATAGTACTTCTTGTCAGTTATAAAATATAAATCTATAAAACATGGAGTGCTGTGAACAAAGTCCTTCAAATATCAAGGTATGGTGAAAGTGGTCTGTTCTTGGACCGTCATCACAGAATTCCAATCGCTAAAACGTCGTCTACAGACAATGAGTATGGGGCCTTCTATTAGTTTGGGCAAAAAATCATGAAACTAACTTTTGAATAATATTTTCAATGTTACTCGAAATAATTTAGTCCAACAGTGGTATCGGTGGAACAAACTTTTCGTTCAAAATGTGTATCCCCGAGTATAACAGTATCAAGGAGTCTGATATTATTTGTACATATCTATTTAAGAATACATATCTTTTGTTTTACAAATGACAAACTTCATTAAATTAATTTAAGCAAATTAAATTAAACAAAAGGGTAGAATATGATTAAATAATACAGTTGTAATTAGTTTAGGTACAAAAGTTATTTAGAAACTAACGCTCTAGCCTTCCAGTGGCGTAATACATTACTACAAACTGTGACAAAAACTCTGTAGATTCTTAGAATTCAGGGTTAGGCCTACAACTATTCACAAATACCTTTTAAGTGGAGGCAGTCGGAAAAGGTCTATTAGCTTCACATAAAACTCTGACCAGGAAACCAATCAAATAAACCTAAGTAGTAAGTTAGTTTGTTAAATATAAAATCTAAAGAAATCAAAACCAATCGTAGGCATAGATCTCAAAATTTGACCTGTGAATATTACGTAATAATAGGAGGGATAACAGTTTAAATGATATTGTAAAATTGTTTAGAGTCTCGTAATAAATCAATAAATTTGTCCATAAATAAATAAATCAATGCGGATGTTCAGATGGAAGACCATAAATAAAATTGTGACGCTTAAGCAAGGAAAGGTTTAAAAAATGTATGTCAATAATTGAGTGATAATTAATACCAACACTTTAATAAATCGGTAATTTTTCTTTCAGTTTAAATTTTAAGAATGTTAGAAAATATTGACATTGTTGTAAACGAAAATGTGTCCATCACTATGTCGTTCACAAAACACGTTCAGAAAATCATTCAGTCAAGTGTAAAATATCAGACAATTTTGCATTATGCTGACCATTCAAAATATTTACTTAATACGTATAGGAAACGAGTTTACCTTTACAGCCCCAAACAGAAAATACAAAATATCTTCTCCCTTCATCGATCCAAAATTTCTATCGTAGTTCTGTCTATTGGTAGCCTAATTTATGTTCAAGATTTTACCATTGCCCATGTAAAAATAGAGGAATTGGCAAAATTTATTTGTCACATTTTTATGTTGTAGTAATTTCACTATAACTGTATATTGAGCGGTACATTTGTATTCTTAAAAAAACTAAATTTATTATCCCTTTTGATTTGAAAAACAAATTGGTGCTTACTTTTCAAGTGTGCAAAACAAACATTTCTACTAATTCTAATGTGTCGGCCAATAGTTGAATATTCATGTCAAATTAAAATTTTCTGTGTTGTTTGGCTTGTAAAGTTTCACTTGAACAAAAGACAAACAAAGTTGTGAAAATATAAGGAAAAGACACTGCTCAAACAAAACAAACAAACACTTCTATAAATGAAACTATTATTCAATTTGATAAAAATAACTTTATTAAAATTTAAGAACCAATTATTATCTTCTGTTTTTATTTATGTACACTCGCTTAGTTGATTCAAGTTGAAATAAAAGTCAGCTGACAGGGAAAGTATATTGTTCAGGCAAAACCAAAGTAATTATTATTGTTAGTGCTAATAGCGTAACTTGAAAGATAAATCAATTTGATTTTATTTCGTAACCTTAACTATCAAAATTTTATTGCCCGTAACAAAACAAAAATTAAAAACATTATAAAGAAATAAATAACCTTTAAAAAATAATAAATTATCCGACCGTAAAATCAATTAAAAAATCTATGAAGGCCGAATGTTTTCCGATTTATAGGTTATATTTTAAAGACTCACCTATCTTTGCGGCAACATGTTGGTAATCCAATAATAGGTTATGGTAACACTAAATAAAACAAAATCCACGGTTCGTAGTCCACCACACAATACACAAAATTCACCTTCACACAATAAACACACAATAACACAGCACAGTAACACGGGACTATGAAGTGCACGATGTGACGGTTTGCACTAGAATGTGTTGCGGACTTTCTCTAGCACTCCGCGGCCATGTTGAAGGCTCCCGAAGTGGGAGATAGAAAAGGTCACACTCTAAGTCTAAAGCGTTCGCTTAGCAAAACTTGCCGTGGTTTTGTCGTTCGCTCACAAAATTTTAGAAACCACAAATTTTGATGTTTTTAAGAACGAAACTTTCTCCGCGTATGTTTTTTAGCAGTGTTGACTATGGGTATCAAAATTAAAATGTACGTAAATAAAATAGTAGAGTTGGAAAATAAAAGTTCTTTTGAGCTCACAACATTTTGGTATTAGGAAATTCAACTTAAAATTTGAAACAATGTGAAATTTTAAATTAAAATTTTTCGTTCACGATTATTAAGTGAAACAGTATTGTGAAGGTGATACGGCTTTTCTGAATGATGGGCTTTAGTATTTTGACACGTATTCTGTTATTAACAACGGAATGATCGAATGACGAAAAAGATTGATTTTGATTTATGAAATGATTACTTTTATGAGTTATTGATTTTATGAGTTATTTATGATAACTTTTTAAAGTCATTGAATGATTACTTTTATGAAAAAAAAAGAAAGAAAAAAAATCGTGTTAGATGAAATTTTGGAAGCCTTAAATCTATATATTTTAATCTATAGATTTTTATGAAATTTATAACATTTATGACTTTTGTTCATCTAAAATAAACTAACAATTTTGCTTTTCACTTGAAATACTTGAAGAAATTTCAATCACTGAATTAAAAAAAAAAAATTAGCCACAATAAATAGTTTATTTGTAACAAAGTAATGCTCTTCAGTTGTTATACACTTCTACTACACATTTCTTGGAACTCCAGTTTGTACTAACTGAAGAGGATGACTTTCGTCATTGAAACATCCTGTTACAAATTAAGTGTATATTGTGTTTTCTTTCTTTTGTTTATTATTTGATCGATTGCAATGAATTTATAATATTTATGTTATTTTTAAACTTTCAAATTTGGTATCTATTTTTGCTAAGCTATTTTCAATTAATTTTTTTTACCTCAATTAAAACAGTCATATCATTTCACGTCAAATTTTCATTTATACTGGATAAAAGTTCCACTTTCGCTTCGAACAAAATTTTAATCAATTCGAGTTCCACTTTCGATTTTTGCAATATTTAGTTGTTGCTTTGTTTTTAATCAACTTACACCTAATATTTACTTAAATAATATGAATACCAAATGACAAATACAAAACAATGAACTATCCTTCATTAGCAGATATTTCCCAAAGAACGAAATCAGTTGACGAGGTACTAAACTCGATTAAATATTGAAATAAAACTTTAATTGGAAGGAAACAAATAATTAAATCATATCAAAATACGAGTATAGTGACAATTTTTGAATCTCCAGAAGGCACTGCGAAAGTAAAATGTTTTCTTATTTCGAAAATACATTACAAAAACTGGAACACTTTCGACGGACCGTCGAGGAAAATGAGACTTAAAAATTCCACGCTCCCTGAGAACCGTGAGAACAATGGCCTGTTGGTCGAAAGTTGAAAGTGTTTTCTTTAATTTGTGAACAACTAATTTGCATTTCAATATCCCAGTGCTCTTAATTGCTAACTTGGTGGTTTTATTCTTCTAGACACAAGCAGACAAAATTAATTTGGCTACTGGCCAGAAAGTCATGTTAGTAGTTTGATGGATAAGATGTTTTTAACAGAAGAAAAACGACTAACCATAGCAATTTATTTAGTCTAATATTATTATGTGTTGCTACCGTTTGTACGAACGGCAAATGACACGAAATATTATTTGGACGAATTTCATATAAGTTACCATTAATTTGTTGTTTACATTTGTCTGTTCAAGTGCTCGTGCAATAGTGCTTTCAGTTAGCGAAAGTTAATTTTGTATTTAGGTGTTAGACATGATAGGATGTAAGTCTAGTACTTACCTAGCCCAGTGATACAAAACAACTATTATATCGATTTTCTGAACTTCTTAATTATGCATTTCACTACTCTCGTGATGGGCTAAGTAGCTTTTCCATATATTAAAAGCATCACTTGATTTGATGTCTCGAATCTTATGGACCGGGAAGCTGTATAAATGAAAAAGACTACGGTAAAAAAAATTTCCCTCATTATTCCAGCATCATTTTCTACTAAGTAACTGTCAATATAAATTTGTTTGGTGGGTCAAGTATTCGAAATTATAATTTTGGCAATCAATAAATTATTTTTCATCGTCGAATGTTGAGATTCGTAGGCCTACTAATAAATCCAGAATTATTGTCTCCAATTCAGCTACTTAAATTAGTAATTTCGTTGAATTAGTTCAAAAGATATAGGACAGAAAACTGTTTAAAACGACAGTTTTGTTCTTAGGTTAGTATTTATCATATGTATGATACGAAAGTAAATTTGTCTTAAGTGTGCTCCAAGCTTAGAGCACACGTTTTTACTTCTTTTGTAGTTCGGTTGAATTTACTACGTTGAATTTGAGTTTAAAATTTTAAAGTTTGACCTAAGTTTTATCATTTACGTTGATAGAAATTAAATACTTATCCAGTATAGAATTAAACTATGGTAAAAAAAACCGTGATTGATCTTCCAATTTTTTGACCTAACGAATAAAAAACCTCTTTTTTTTTAAAGTGTAGATTTTGAATTTAATATCGGTTTTACAGTGCGATAATTACAACACAGGTTATTACTTTTTAATTTACGAAATTTAATTAAATGAGCGATCTAAAGATACAAAAAATTAAACAACCACCAGGTAGCCTATTATGAGAAGGAATTAAGTACAACGAGCACTATCTCAATGCCAAGTGGACCTGGGCCAGGAAGTCATAATAGTGTCCTATTATTTAATAAGCTAATATATTAATAACACGTACAAATATGTTGGAAACAAACCTATCTTTAGAGTTTTGTAATAACATGGCTTCAAATTAAATTATGGCTTCCGAAAGGAAAGTTTTTGTTTCATGTGTAACTTTAGTGTTATTTATGGAGATCCACTGAATTGATTTCAATGAAGTCTAGTAGTGTGAAGCTGTAAACGTTCCAAAAGTTACAAAAGACCGTAATAGTCTATAATTCAGCCTAAATAAACCTGTTTACGTTTTTATTTGAAAAAAAATGCCAAAAACTTTAAAAGCTCTCACGATATAGTAACAGAAGACCTTTTACATTTCATTTATTTCTGTAGTACTATTATGATTTCCATGTTTTTTGTGATAACAGTAAGGCAAATGTTCAATTGAAATTAGTAGCTAAATGTGAAAATAGTTATCACCCACGTAAAATAAAATAAATAAATGATCTTACCCTATATTACTCAAATAACAATCTATTACGTTTTTATATTTTGAGAATAGGCTGAACAGATTTTCAGGAATATCATCTTAAATAATATCTAGCCTTGCATAAGACAGAAAAATCCTACATGGCGTATGATACTGTACCCTAAATAAATCTGTATTGGTTACTTGAAAATTCATTTTCTTAAATAAATTGACTAGGTACTAAAGAAAATAAATTTCTTTCGATATATACAGACAAAAGCTAATGACAAATCCTAGTTTAGCGTTTCCAGGACCATAAGGGTACAGTATACTTTGTTGAGGCAGAACTTCAGAAAACGTTCATGTTTATGTGGACAGAAGTTTACTTTTTGCACTATAATCTAATCATTTTTACTTTTCGCTACCAAATCCAGTCTCACAATAAGGAGGTGACAACTAAGTTTATCGGTCAAAGAAAATTCATTGTACCTTTCGAGATGAATTAGATTAGTTATTTATTTTATTTTTAAGAAACTCGTATTAAAGAAAGAGAGTAAAACTCAAAATGATTTATACAAAAAGATACCAAAATACGAAATAGAGTTTTTATCAATTTAACACTTTTTTAGATTTTTCAGATTGCGAAATAGAGAAAACTGGCCCAACTTTGATGGTAGCAGTATTTTATCAAATATCGTCTAAACTCTTGAATTTACTTTAAAATCTCTTTGGATATATTTTTATTTTAATGACCGCTACTTTTAAACTTATAATCAACAGGTTAAATAAACTAGCAGAGAAGAGTTATCAACAAAATGTGGAAACAGTATAGTTTTAAATAGAAAACAAAAAACAGGAAAGTTAGTGCTAAACATTTGTTCAGAAATAAATACTCTTAGAAATAGTAAGTTTTATTTTAGAAAATTATTAATAGAAATTTCTCTGGACATCCGATTATCTTTTTATAAAAGTATTTGGTATAAGAAAGGATTCAAACGAAAAGTTATCAAGTTTCAAAAAAAAATTTCAATTCATCTTTTAAATGTCATCTTCAAACTATGAGAATAAGATAATAATATTCCTAAATATATATACGAAAAACAGGAAGTAAAATTCACTTTAAAATGTATTTATTGCAATTACAAATTTAACGAACACAGCGCTTCCTAAGGTAAAGCATTAGATATAAATACTTAAAAATACCTTAAGCATGCTACGACTATGATATAACGCTGTGCGACAGTAATTTCGTTTCTGATCTATTTTGACGAAACTCCCACATATTTTGGTACTCGGATTAATATTAGGTATAGCCTTCGATCCGATGTTTCTTCAGATATTGGAAAATAGCTGCATTGGTAATTCTTGAATTAAACAAATGTCTTGTTTTCCATTATCACTTTCAAATTAAACAATACATTTCGATGACATTGAGCAAGCTGACATGTCCATTTAGTAGGCCGTTGCATCACCGACACGACCAAGTTCGCAGAGTCAGCTGTTACTCTCATCATCAACGCCCTATTAACCTGTTTTAGTACCTTTTTTAAAAAAAATGTATGACACATTCGTTGTTCAAAACTAGAGCAATTTCATTATAACTTGTTTATACTTGTCAATGATGACTACAGCTAGATTTCGGAATGTATACTTTCATGTCCCGTGATGCACTAGTAATGCCTATAAGCAGAAAGAAAATTGTCAAAATTTGTGTGGTTTCGATATCTTCGACGAAACTAATCATGTCAGTTGTTTGCTTGGGGTATGTGTATGTACGATGATTTGAATTTAGTGAACTTCTTCTTTATTTGGGTTAACAATAGGACAAACAAAAAGATTAAAGAAACCAAAAATATTTGTCTCTATCTCAAATAAAATTTTAAACCATCAACCGAAAAGTAAAAATTAATTATGTCTGCTATAATATTAAAGTCGAACAGCTCAAATACAGCTAATGTTATTTATTGAAATTTTCTTTACATGCGAAGATTTTTTATCTTAATAAAAATAAATCTATAATTTACAAGTAATATAAACAAAACTATCGGAATCCGATGATAGTCAGAATTTATTTTGTTATATTTTATTTCACTCACAAGCCGTAATTTTATATTATATGTAGTTTGTAACATTGGTTTTGGACTATAAACTTTTATTTTTCAACAACATTTGATAGAAATCATAATTATTTTGAGCATATTTTCAAATATTGGACTATGTTGGCCGGGCTTCATGGCTCCTTTATTTAGCAAATTACGATTTACTTATCACTTCCTATAAAGCCTCTTATCAAATAATTCTAAATACCCACATTAAAAACGAACAATACTATATCACACCCTCAGTCGCTTCTCTACTTGACGCAGAATTGTGAAGTTTGTAGTATAGAGAAAGTTATACGATTGGTAAAAAAACCGAGTTCAAAATTTTCGTTTAAAGATGTTCTAAGTACGAAAAAGTAGTTTTTGGAATGATGTCGGTCTGTCGAATGTACAACGCAAACGTGTGATCGGATTTAAATCAAATTTGGTGTGTAGGTATTTTCCATATCTTGTTACTCAAAATTAGAGGGTGTTTACTTTTAAGAAAAAAAATACAAAATGACTATGTTCTTAAAATTATTACTACTGATTTTTATCAAATTTTTCTAAAATGTTGCGTCAAACTAACCAAACAAAAGTATTAGTCGCCTTCAAAAAATTCCGGTTAGTGTAAATAAATTTAAAAAACTCCAACTCCCCCCCCCCCAATTTTCTATCAACACCCTACCAATTTTCATCGGTAAAATCTTTTTGCTCTCCTCAAAAAAAGGCATATTCGATTCTATAATGCACAACCTATTTTAAAATGCCATTCAATAATATTTAAATAATTTGAAATAAACGTACAGTAATAGGTTTTGACCAATTCAATATCAAATCAGATTTACATTTTACTGGATAGGCATATTGCCTTCCCTGACATGACCTTTTAAGAAAATTAATATTAATAAATCAACATCAAATTCCTTAAAAAGAATAATTTCATGGTATGAAGGTCGCAAACCTTGGAAAAAAATATTGTTCAACACCAAGATGAAATATAAACTTAAGATTCTGTTTACCAATTAATTGTTCAATGAAACCAGATTTACCAACATTTAATTTTTCATACAAATGCAGGCAAGGTGTCTTTAAATTACAAAAAGAATGATATTTATTCCACTAACAAACTACTTCATATTTCCAATTATTATAAAAATATGTATAATGTCTGAATCCAGTGAATTGTTGCATAGAAATCACTCTACCGATTTTGATTAATAACCCCGACAAGTGTGCAAAAGTGCAAATAATAGAAAATTACTGTTAATGGAAGTAAAAAAACAAACCTTGATTAAACTTGATTTAATTTTATAATTGTTATCCTTAAATAATTTTTAAAACGTTTAGGACATAAGTGAAGCAAGTTTAGCCTATATCTTATTTAAATATATACATAATGTATAAAATAACCTACAAAATCTAAAATGGCATCCATTTCACTTTCTTATTGACAACTACCAAATTATCATTTTTAGTGTCGAATATTTGTTATTTAGCTAGTATTTCGATCGTGAATTGCTGTGTGAGAAAGTTTGTGCAATGTTTTCGCACTGTTTATTTATAAATATTATTTTTATAACCTAAATACTTTTCTATATTATACAAACTATCTCTGTGAAAATTTGTTTCTAAACTGCTTTACAAAGTAAATCGGCATACTTGTAAAATCCACATAATATATTGTGAGGGAAATTTTGAATCCGCACCAACTTTTTAACACACTGTTACGGCTTAGTTGCTAAATAAAAAAAGTGAGAGGGAAATAATAACTCTACTCCTATTTTGATAATTATCAAATTATCCAATTAACTAGTCGCAATTATTTACTTTACATATCTCATGTAATTAACAGCTGATTATTCCCATATTAGGCTTCAGCTGATAATTTTAATTGTTGTGTACTGGTGTTCACCTAAGACAACCTGAAAGATTTTGTTTTGTTCCTAGTAATAATTAATTGAAATGTTAAGGAAGTTTTCAATAAAAACTAATAAAATTATAATCAGTGTTTTACAGTAGTTATTTATAATCACTTCATAAAAAGACAATTTTAACTCATTTATTCCCTCTCTCAACTGTCTCGATTGTTAAATTTAATTTTGTTTCCGATTCTAATAAGGAAACCAAACTATTAGAACTCATATTTCTATTGGCATATTTGTATATAATTCTTTATACAAAATCCTTGTAATAAATAGGAGACCCGACAGAACCGAGATATAGTTATGAAACTTTAAAAATCCGACAAAAGCGAAGCAAATTTAGGTCATAGCGTACTATCATAGGGATAAAAACAAAGAAATATATGTCCATTCCATGTTACTTCACTCAGCTTACCTAGATCATAGATATGACGTGCGTAATTCTAATAGCAAAGGAACATAATAAGGTAAAAGTGTAATTTGTAGATGAAAAAAAGGGGGGGATGTCTACAGTCCCCAAGAGACTTGGTGTAGTTACAAGTAAGTCCTGACTTGAAACTGGGGCTGCGCCCCGGTGTGTCCCCACATGCCCGAATAATTTGTACCGGATCTCGCGAGCAAAGGTATAAATTGGAGCAGGGGGCCAGGCATCGGGGTCAGTTCTATAGTAGTTTATCAGGCAGACACCACAACAAACAGTGCCTAGAAAATCTCTTGCATTTGGCGATTTTATTTTTAAATTTTAGACATGTAACATTCATCTACAAAAATGTAAAACATAAAAATATATTACAACGATTGTCTCTTTTCAAATACTTTAGCTTAAAACAGCGTTTTTCCATTTTACATACTGTATATAAATAGCATTAGGTAATATTGGCAAGTTTTGTTTCCTAGAAATGATAATTAAGGGTGTTAATTGACGCATATGCACGAGTTGTTTTCACAATTAAAAGATAAATTTAAAATTAAAGAAGAAGAAGAAGACAAATTAAAAAGACTACAATAGAACGAAATGGACAAATTGCATTCTGGAATGCGCACCCTTTAAATAGAAGTAATTTCTGACCGAGTGCTCCGAAGATTTGTCCCTGATTTATAAATGCTCGATATTCACGGTTTTCATTAAGGGTGATTTTGCAATTAATTATTATCTAATTTGCCTGGAATAAAAGTTTGAATGCACCAAACATAATAAACCTTTTTTTTTAAAATCTTTCAACCGATTATGATTAAATTCATATATCACATTTATTTTAGGTTGATGTTTTGGAATTTACTATAGATTTTAAAGTATGACAATACCTGTTCCTTTAAAAGAAATGGATGGCAAAAACAAGAAATTTTTGTTTCTCAAAAGATTTTATAAAAACATATTTCCCCTTTCTTAGAAGACTGATTTCGAATTTACTATTACTTTTGAAAAATAAGATAACGCCTGTAACTCACAAAATCAAATTACTTAGAATAAAAAACAACGAACTTTTGTTTCGCAACCGATCAAATTTATTCTCCAAATGTTTGTGGGATACAGTTTTCATATGAGATAATTTTATATCTAGTGAATTAAAAACATTTTGTACTAGTAAAAAAATGTTAGCTACCATTTTAAAACTTTCATAAATTTTTGAATAGGAAAAAAAATCAATTTTTCAAGTCTTTCCATATAACGTAAATGACGTTTTCTTTCATTGAAAAATGCAATTCGTATACAAATTTAAATACCTCTCGTTTTAAGGGGTTATGTGGGTACTCAGAATCAGAAAAAGTTAACTATTGACATTAGTTAACTTTGTCAACTATAAAAATTGTCATTAAAAAAAAGATTTTCTTTTATTAGCAAAGAGATAAATTTTCTTTGGATTTTTATAGAAAATAAAAACATAATCCTACTTTTAGATTATATTCAAATTGAACTAGATATAGACAGTTTGCTAACCTAGGCCTATATCGTTAGCTTGGATTAGTCTGTAGATGACCGCATTCTTCGCCTTTGTTTATGAAACCAAATATTAAGGTGGCCTACTTCAATTTAAACATACAGAGTGATCATTAGCAGAAATTGTATTTTATATAATCAGTATGTTTATTTCTTACTTATAGCGATGTTACAGTCACCCTTTCAAACCCCCACCTCTTTAAAAATAATATCTGCGTAGCAGTTAAGTAAAAAAAAAACTCTTTAGAAACGGTATTTCCATATCGAAATTTTATGTTATTCGTGGCTTTTAAGGTTGGAAACAACATTCAAACGCCAGAACTTTTGTTTTCAGTTTTATCTACTGAGACTAAATATTTTTTTAAAAAATTCAAAGGATATTTGGACGATATTTTACAACACAAACTAGTACATCAAGTCCCATGTTAATTTCATTTACCTCTACCTAAAGTAATATAGTTGCGCACCACGAAATTCAATTTTATTAATACTCCGAAAACACTCAAAATTCACAAATTTGTATAAGGTATTTTAGTATTTTTTCCCTCGCGAAATACATGGGGAACAAAACAAGAGTGTAACTGTAAGACTATACTTTCCCTAACCAACGTTTTTGCGATATTTGTAGATAATTTGTTAACTCTTTGCTGGTTCAAAAACAAAAATTTTAAAAATTTGTGTTTGTGTTCCACAACTTAACTACACAAGAAAGAGATTAGTGAAAAAAGCACTAAAATCAGCTCTACCGTTTGAGCTGCATAGACGATACAACATCTTTAAGACTGTTATATGAATATGATCTTAAAAATCGTTTTCAACAAATTATGAAAAATGGGAGCGTAAGATCCTGTAATTTGTTTTAACAAATGTCGAATCTATGAAAATGATAATTAAAAAAAAAAGTTTTAAAATTGTAAAACCCACTACTAACAACAACCATTGAAAACAATTTCGCTAATTTTCTAGATTTTTAACTTCTATTGTAAATTACAGCATCACCAATACTTCTTGACTTACACTTCTGTTTTGTTTAGGCGGAAGAGACGGATTCAAAAGACTGGAAAACATTTACTGACAAACATATACTTTCCCAATGAAAGTTTAGTATTAATTTGTAACAAGGTGTCAAAATAATAATGCAAAATTAAATTAAATAAATAACACTATCCTATGGGGGTAAATTTTCCGCCTACTTTTCTTATGTTGACACTAGTTTGATAAAAACCAGGAAGAATAAACCCTATAAATTATTTAATGGACCATAAACTAACCGCTACAGTAAAGGAAATGGACAAATTTACTTTCTTTTCTGCTGGTGACCGTAAAATTATCACAGCTTCTGACGGACTTTTATCTCTACAACTTGAATATTGGTTTCATTTTACTTGTCGTAACACAGTATAATGAAGTATGAGGAACTAACCTGCCTGAACAGCAGAAGAGTTTGCGATAAGAGACTGATTCATGGAAGGAAGTCGAAAACTGATATGTCAATTAAAATATTTTAAATTTGTATAAGCCTAAACACTGTTACTAAAATTAAATTTAATTGAAACAATTATAAAAATTTCAAAAATTGAAAAAGTCATTACAGAAACTGAACTAAATAAATGTTTATGATTATTATTATGCCCATGATATTTTTCTGGGTGGGTCAAATTAGGTATTAGTCAATCTAACAACAAAATTTAGATGGAGTACTACTCATATTTTTCCGTGTGATTTCAAAATATGTAATCCCATTTTTTTAAATTGGTGTAATTATTAGAAATGACGGGTCATATCATTTTTTTATGGGGCAACTTTATACGTCCATAACACCGTCATTATTATAATTCGAAAACAAAAGTGTAAACAATAAACAAAATCCTCTATTCCTTAATGAAAAATACTAGTTTCTAATTTAAAAAAAAAACTCAAGTTTATTTTAATTTTGGAAATTGTCGCCGGTTGTATCAAAATTTGGATTTTGAAAGCTTAAAATGTAATGGAAGTTTCTGAACTAAAGTTGTGATGAAATTGATGGTTCCATAAGACTTTATCTGATCCGTTCAGCTTACAGAAATTATTCCACAGTGAAAGCTTTGTAATCGACAGTTTTTACATAATTTTGTTTACTTCTGGTTCACATTAGACAAAAGATGGTGAATTCGAGTTCAGAGTCTCTTGGGAATATAGAGTTGTAACAAAATAAGTGGTGCTAATTTCCCCGACTGTATCTGAATGAAGAAAATGTATTGCAGTTCGTATTCTGTTTTGATATCTGTACAACAGTTTAGCTACTATAAATAATTACTGAGCTTGACTTGTGACATAATATTAGATAGAAAAAAAACTCGAACACAAGATCTCGCAAATTTATGTTTATTTGATCAAACGCGTTTCAACGACAAAGTCGCCATCTTCGTGATACATAAGCTACAATAATAAAACTATAACTGTTATAGTTTTGTTATTTTAGCTCATGTATCACTGAGGATGACGACTTTGTCATTGAAATGCGTTTGATCAAATAAACGTAATTTTGTGAGATCTTGTGTTCGAGATTTTTTTAATCTAAATAGCTACTATTACCAAATATTGGTACAGTAAATGGTTAGCAGTATGAGGAGGCCACTGGCTGTATATTTTAAGAATATAGATGAATCCCAATTTATTGAAAGAGGGTAAAAAATCAAAACTTAAAAAGAAAATACAAAATCTGAAAACCTGCAAACATGTTTATTGCCAGTTTATTAATAAAGTTGGCTTTTTTGATGTACCTTAGTATAAGACGTTTCTTAACATTTCATTGACATGATTTTTGTATTGTCAAGAAAAACGAAAGACAATATTTTTCTGTAGTACTATTTTGAGAATTAAAAAAGTTTTACAAATAACAATTTATTATAAAAACTACAAATCGCAGTTTGTACACATGACGCTTGTTTGCCAACGTCGGCGTCTATGTGAAACTTTGATATGTGAATCTCATAGGAGATGAACTAAGGCGTTTCATAAATCATTTCATTTTACCACTCCTTGTGCTAATGAAAGTGTGCCCATCTTAAGTTGATCTTGTTAGTGTAAAGGCAACAACTGAGGCCTGGTGAAGAGACAATGAGATATTTCCTTTTATAGTAGTTTCCTATATAAAACTACTGTTTCCCTCGTTGACAAGTAGTTTCTGATCTTTATCATGGTAGCAAAATTAATTAGAATAAATTATAGAAAATTTGGAAATAGTTTGTGTTTTGTTTAAATTTCTTCTGGGCAATGATAGACAATTTGGAGAGACGGAAGAGGAGGGGGAGCAATTTTTCCTATGAGATAGTAATTGTGAATTCTAGTAACTAGGTCGTGGTCAATCAATCAGTGTTCTAGATATTGAAGAAAAATAGTAGATTCTTAAAAATCAACTTTAAATATTTGTTATTCATATCTCCTGTCCCTTTAAGTATGCAGTAATATATATTACTAATTCCAATTAATCCAAATCAGAAGTTATTTCTCAAAAACTAAAATTAACTCTTAAATTCATAGCCGCCATAAAAAGTTAGATTTTTCTTTTGAAGGACTTCTAGGACATACAAAATGGGAACATAGTTGCCAAGTTCACGTAAAAGGATATGTCCTTCTAAAATATTTTTTCCCCGTTTCTAGATTCAATAAAATTATAAAATTTCGAAAAAAAACAAAGCCGTCAAAACAACACAGCCTCTCAGCTGTAGAGGGAAGCAATCGCTGACCCAGTAACGACTCGAAGTGTGTCAAGATCAGTGAGACGAGGTTAGAGCGACCCACTCGCACTTACTTCCAATATCTAGACCTGATATAGGAAATTTACTGGACTAGGAAGTTGCAAATATGTTCTTTCCAAGAAAGTGAATTTATTGCACAATTTTAAACGGTATAAAATCATCTGTATCATCTTTGTCATTATCATGATTAAAATAAAGCTGTCATCGTGGCGAGACTGAGGTCCAGGTCATGAAATTTACACTGATCATGGTTGCTAAAAGACGTTATGACGGCTTTAAGTACATAACATAAGTACGAGTATATTATGTTTATTGAGAGTAAAATAAATGCAAAAGTAAATAAAATTTATTGATCGATTTTTAATAATAATATGAAATATCTAGCAGCTCATGTTACTACATATAAATACAGCCTTATTAGGTATTTAGTAAATTTATTTAAAATAAATAAACAATTTTAAATTATAAAAATTACATTAAAAGTATATTGGAAACAAATTATTTAAATAAATCGGTTTGAAAATTTAGTATTATACTTAGGGAACACCCCACCCCCACATAAACATACAAAATATATACAATTTGTATAGGTTAAATTTTTTTTTGTTTTTAGACCAAACATCGGTTTTTGAAATAACTTGAATAATTCGAATGCCTAAAAAAATAGAACAATCTGAAGTTGGTAGGTATCAACTAAGTTGGATTTACGTAATTTCCTACCTAGCAGTAACTTTGTTCCATTTTTACTAAACATTATTTTTGTTTTGGTTTTACAGTGGCATTTCTTTTGTAAAAAGTAAAAACATCGGACGTAAGGGTTTAACCTATTTTTCCGGTCATTTTCCTTAACCGTCGTTTTTTAAAAAAACATTTCTGCCCAAATTTTAACAATTTATTACACACTATTAATCAAATTATCTACTCAAAACATTAGGAAATTAACATTCATCTAAATTTAGCTTATTTTACCTAAATCTTGTGTAACAAAACTATTCTTTTGTCGCTCTCAACGAAGGAGAATATAAAAGCAATCAATTTAGGCCCTTGGTATAAATTTATATCATTTCTAATTCAATGGAAAACAAGGGAAATCAGTGCTGTGTTGTGACAGCGTATATACATAAGCTCTGAGTATTTTGAATTATTTAAACTGCATGTTTAGCTGATTAAATTTGTCAATGCCTCAATGCCGACTTGAATGTATTTCTCCGACCAGGATAAAGTGTGTCATGATCAGTGAGTCAAGGTTGCTCAAAGCCCACACTTCACATCTTGTTGCCATACAGTAGGTCCACAGCACGTAGCTCAAAGGATAAGTATTTCTAAAAAAGTTAGGTTTTCAGATATATTTTTACGATAAGAAAAGGCAGTTTTTTAGTGGACAATACTTAAAATAAACACTCAAATGTACTTGGTTGATACGATTAGGTAGTAACTTTTCAAATTTTCATCACTCTCAAGCATTGACTAAAAGTTTACATAATATGTGACCTAATTAAATATATTGTAAATTAGGTAATGATCAAATATGCAAAGAATATAATTGAAACTATTCAAAAGAGAACCTATTTGAATAATTTGTGTGTATATATATATATATATATATATATATATATATATATATATATATATATATATATATATAGTCTATATATAAGTATTTTATTAATTTCATATTCAAGATGTTCTACAAATCATTAAGAATTCGGATGTCGATAAATCTGAACAATAGCAATATATTTTTTGGAAACATGACGTAATGTTTAAAATGTCATGATTGATGTAAAATTCATATTACAGGTCCGAGTCTTATTGTGAAAAAGGCTGAAATAGCTTATTCCTATCGAAATACCCTTCCAATAAAAAGACAGAGTTATAATTATGCAATAAATTGTTTTATATAAATTCTTTGTATACTTGTATACCTAATGATTGTAAAGTGATAGACTACGTTAAATATGCTTTTTCTCTTCTTTTTATGTGCTAAATCCCTTAAAGTATAAACTCCTTCCCAACTATATTCTTTTTACACACAATAGAGTATTAGGCTATCTCACAACTATGTTTTGCCCTTCTTTTTATACGTCAAAGTCTATTGAGTGCAACCTTACAATTAACTGTTATTTTATATATGCATGTCACAGTTTACAGAATGTTAAGCTACCACCTTTTAAAATAATTCTCACACGCCAATTCTAATGATTACCTTATCTCATAAATATCTCATAAAAACATCCCAATTTTTATACTGTTAGGCTACTTCTTTCTACACATGAAGTTTATAGAGGTTACCTCACAATTAAATTATTTCCTTTATTTTTAGAAGCCAATATGTGTATTGTGGTTTTAAATAACAAATAAGGAGTGTTATGAATATTATGCAGTTTGTGTGTTAATAATTAAATCAATATAAATAATATTTAAAAACATTTTAAGACAAAGTTAAATAAAATCAATGAAGTCTGTATAATATGCATGTATCTGTTCAACGATTTTTTTTTTGTCGAATTTCCACATCTATAAAGCTCTTCAGAGTTAAGTCTCCGAGAGGTTACTATGCTACTTCAGTTATGCTTAGTTTTGATTTTCAGTAAAACTGTGTATTCTTTGATTTACATGGCCGGATTTAATAATTTCTATGTTCTTTTTAATAAAATTAATGCTCTTCAATGATTTTATTTAAATGATAAGTAGGTGGTAGGGATTTGGTCGGAGTTTAAATTTTTAGTTCCAAAATATCGAAAAACAATGGAATGCAAAACTAACGACATCTGAAGTCGCGATTTAGCACCAAAACGGTGAGCAGCACCGACATTTAATGAGAAATGTAGATGTAAGTGTGTTTATTTCTTAATTATTTAGTTTGTAGATAGTCATTGTCAGATTTAAAGACGTATCTTTAAGTTTGGTGAATGATTCTGTATCCGCTGATATAAAAAAAAGATACTCTGAACACATTTGCGATCAGAAGTATTTTTTACTTTTTTAATTTTAAGAAGTGTACTCTAATTTTAAATGAAATTAACAATGCTTTTGTTACTAATTTATCCTCAGACCTGTACAAAAATCACTGGATGCTCGAAGCATATAAGCGAAACAAACGGGCCAAGTGCGAACCCAATCGACTGGTACGGCCTTTAGGCTTCATAGAAACTATCAACCGCACTTAGCACTTGATAGCTTGATGCTAAAGAAGCATGACTTCGCCTTGCTACTCTACTAAATTATAATAATGTACTATAATTAAATTCGGACATTATAACATTATTAATTGTGTGTTTAAATGTACGACTATTAGAGTTGTTAATATAGTAATTTCTTATAAAATTCACTCATTTTGCCTTTGAATTACAAAATTCCTGCTATCTACATTCAAATTAGTAAAAGTCCCTCACTCTGCATTTGAAATAGAAAAATATTATAATTTAATTCATTAGCGAGCCACTGTACAAATTCTATCTATAGGAATTTTCGTCTTTGAAACTTGTCACCTGAGATTATGAAATTTCCTCTGATTCTATTATAGCTAAACTCAAGAGTCAGGAGTGAGCATGTGTATATGAATAAATTAAAATTGATTCCGCTTTTGCTCAAATTTAAAATGTAGACTCATCTTTAGACATGTCTTTAACCATAATAAATGTTGGGCTTGACTTGTGAGAAAAATTATACAGGATAACAAACAAACCGAACACAGTTCTCACAAAAAATACGCCTTAGTATCAGACGCGTTTCAACGACAAGGTCGTCCTCTTCAGTGATATACGAGCTACACCAATCAAACTAGTTCGGTTTGTTTGTTATCCAATAAATTTAGGAAGGCGGCTTATTTCAGTTGGTTTAACCTAACCTAACCTAACCTAACCTAACCTCGCTGCACTTCGGATTAGTGAACCGTCAAAAAGTTACGTAGGATCGAGCTCAGTTGATGGGGGTTGAGTTTTCCCGTGTCTTCATTAGTCCAACAAGAAAAAACGAAGATGTGAAACCAGTAAATTTGAAAATTGCGGCCAATATTCAAAATCATAAGTAAGTTTTTTCAAAATTTTTGTTTTATCGGTAGGTTCTACAATAGTCAAGTTTAGAAATTTGTTGTTATTATCTGTACCGGGTAGGCATTGTACATGGGGGGGGGGTTGACCTTTAAAACCGTGAGGTTAGACTACCCTATCCCATATAGGTGGGTAACAGGCGTCGCTATCGGTAAAGACTGAGGTAAGGTATGGCGTGAGCGACATGACGGCTACTCATCACACGTTTCTTGGGAATCTTGCAAACATGAGCTTTAGGAGAAGGGAGCCACTTAAAATCGGGTCGTGCAGTAAACTCCACGGTGTCGTCCCAAGAAAACTGGGGGAAAGCTTTTTTAGCTTCCAGGTTCGTCCAGTGGGCTTCCCTATCCCATGTAAGTGGGATATGGGCGCCGCCCCCAATAGGTGATTTGGTGGGGGAGGGTATCCGAAAGCGACCAGCGGTGATTCATCAAATGTGGCTGGAGGAACCTTGCTGACATGAGTACCATGCTCAGCCTGTCCCTTTCTGTCTTCTAGGAACATGCGCTAAGGAATGGTTTCGTGGTGGCAGTGGTGTGCTAGTGGTTTAGATTGCTCCCGTTGCCTTCTCTACAGAGTGGGGGTATGGTGTTGTGTCGAGAGGTTCCTTTGGAACTAGTTAAGTTTTACTTAAACTCTAAAGATATTGTTATCCTGTATCCAATGATGTCAAAAGTGTTTTTTTATACCATACCACTAAAAAAATAGTTAAAATCAGAGAAAGGAATAAACTGAACAATTATAGCTCTAGTAAGTGCAACTAATTTTATTCTAACGTAGGTCTTAGTGTGCATTGGATTTGGTTGTAAAAATGGTCTTAAAATTTATAAACTAATGCTGTTTTTTGGCAGTTCATTTTAACTGGGTCTTACATGAGGCTTATAACAGCTGATTTTGTGTAACTCGGTGATCTTAATATATTAATATAAAACTCAAGTTTGGTAAACGACAGAAAATAAAAAAGAAAGCAAAACAATTTTACACACGTCACCAGTATTACATAGTTTATGAAATCTCCATACTTTTATTCACTGAAGAAGGGTAGAATAGTTCTAAGCAGGAAAAGACTAACATTGGTTTACTTTAAAACTGTAAACTGGTTAAGGATCATTCATTAGAGATTAATTTTTTAAACTGTAAAATACAATATAATCGTTAGTTATTATAAATATATACAGTATAAACTAACTTCCCATATGTAAGGTTCTACAATAACTCACTGTAGTCTCATTTATTATCTGTGTAGATATATTTTATACAATATAAATAAGAGCGACATTTCTAAAAATTGTAGTTTTTATTCTCGCAATCTTAAAATCTGAATAATATCAGCAATAATCATTTTATAGTCGAGATTTTGAAAGGGCTTTCATATTATACTGAAAGAGTTTGAACTAAACGTTTCAGTTCTTCACTTCACAAGAAGAATAGTATGAAGATATTGAGTAGGTGGTTTTCGAGAAGCAAGTATGGAATAAGATTTTCTTTGAACGTTGAAGATTTCAGAACTTAAATTATCATCTGGTTTCAGGAAATAAATCTTTTTGTTTTCTGAAAATCGTAAATTGATTTCATTATTAGCGAGATGGTTACACCACTATTCGTACTTTTTGGTACCCTTTACAGTTATGGTATATCTCCAAAACTTTGGCAGTAGAACCAGCCACTACGATTTGATGCCTCACTGGAATTAGATGATAGGCCTAGTGGATATAGTAAGACAGGGAAAGAGTACGGTTGGAAATTTCTGAATACCCTCAATAAATATAATCCTTGTCATTTTAGTAACGGAACGTTTATAATTCCTATTTCATTTTCTCTGCAAAATAAGTTAAGATGTGATTATTTTCCGTGACACCCTTACAAATTTCAACGAATCAACAGTTAGAGCAATTCAATAAAAAAAAGTTAATTACTGTATTATTAAAATGGCAAGATGTTATTGATCAGAAATAATTTAAATTAATAAAGGACCATCGTGCATAGGCTTATGGAGGACTCAAGTCTATGCTTTGTTCATAAGAGCTTTGTTTATAAAATGTAGTTAGGTCTTGACGCTTTTTAAAAATTTTCATTGTTGGTGGTCGCCAATAGATGTTTAATCCGAAGAGTGTAGAGGGGTATTCATCAGCCTCCCCCATCTAGCGCCGTGGAAATATCCCGAACATCGTTGTGCAGGAGCACATTATTGTTGGAAGCTAACGTGGTCATTGGGGGATAAGACAAATAGCGGTAGTATGGCGAAATAGTTATAAAATTCTACTAAGCGTTTCGGAAAGAAGAAAACGGACCAATCATATGATCTTTAGTCAGGACGTGCCACTACTATATTAATATTAGGGTTATCACACTCATGTTCAGTAAAAATACGAGATCATTCATCAGTCTAAATGGTTACTTTGTGTCTTTGAATATGTATTAATAAGTGAATGGTACCCTTATCACTGAAAATGACACGATCTAGAAATGAGTCATCATTGACAATTTCATTCATGTAATCAACGCAAAATCGTATCTCTTAAGATTATCATCTGGATGGATCGTATGTAGTAATTGGACTTTATAAGCAGTAAAATGCCTTTCTTCAAAACTCTTTTTATTTTAGTTTTTTAATGTTATTTTAAGAGCACATTTACAAACTGATGTTTTAGTTAGATAATGAAAATGTTTCTAACAAACTGATGTTTTAGTTAGATAATGAAAATGTTTCTAACAAACTGATTCGTTGTTGTTGGCCTACCAGAATGATCTGGAACAGTGCATCCCAATGATTTATAAATACTGGTCTTTTGTTAAACAGTAGGCAATACTCACAGTACAGAAATCACAGATTTACACAAAACTTACCACACTTTCCTTTGAAAAGTCGTCATCTTTGCAAGGCATCGTATGGTAACTTCAATGATTTATTTCGTTACAAAGCGACAGTTTGCTCTAAATCTTCAAATTTTACATTTGGAAAATTTTAGTGAGTTTATAAACAATCTGACACAAAATGTTTTTACTGCCATGAAGAATTTAGAAGTATGATCAGATCAAATATATTGAAATCTCTTTTATAATTGAACTTTTGGTGACTTATTTAGGCACCTTTACTCTGAAAAAAAATAAAACCTTCGGAAAATTTTTAGATGATGTGGAATAACTCTTTCCTAAAAGCTTTGTAGAAAAAAGTTCCATTTAAAAATTGTTGCTACTAAATTGTTTAAAACCGACTAGCTTCAGTTACTGCAAAAGTAATGAACTGCAAAACAACTAAACGGATTTCCTTTTTTCTGGAGCTGTTCTTCCATGGTTTTCACTTTTTTCAGAGTAGTACATCTGAAAAATATTCAACAAGAAAATTTGGAGCATTTTTTAAAACTCCTAACACATACATTTCAGCAAAAATATAAAAAAATCTCTAAGAAATCTATTTTGCTTCGACTAGTAGTAATTCAATAATTGAATTTGCTTTAGACACTTCAAAAGTAGCAATTAAGTTTTATAACAAAGATCTTATGGTTGCGAATCTATCAGTTTGATGTTGGTGTCTTCAGTCATGCATTTGTCACAACACTACTCTGTTAATGCATTAAACCTTCACATTTCATCAACATTTCATCCAAACCTTTTAGGGTGATTGTAAGATATACAAATATCTATGCCGCTATAATTGGGTAATTTCTACTGTTTTCAATTATTGACTGTTAACTCCAGACTCGAATTTATAGGAAAGAGAGTACCAATACGTTATTTTTAGAAGCTTCGTTCAAGAAATATAGCTAAAGAAGTATAGTTTGAAGAGTTTTGTATACTACTTTTATGTACCTACAATTTTAAGTTTGTAGTAGTTTTGTACAAAACAATATAAACAAAATGCTGTTACATACAAAATGTCATTAAGACAGCTTCCGTTCTACAAGTCATTTCAAAAAGCCAGACAGAAAGTATATTAAATGTATTTTTATAACTGTGCTAAATTAAATATTTACACCAATAAAAAAGATCTGAGTGTAATTTCTTGAATATTATTACAGTATATTATTTCTTGGTATTTTTGACAGCAGAGTTTAGTATTGGGATAATGTTAACTTGCATTTCATTTACTGTCAGTAGAACTAAGAAAATATTGGTAAAAAACTATTTCCAATTTGTCATTGTATTTATTTTTTTCTAGTTCTAATAGGTTTTTATTTCTGATATAGAACATAAAAGAGATTCGCTTATGAAAAAAAAAAGTTAATGTTAGATATTAAGTTATATACGATTAACGATCGTCGACAGATTTAATGTAAAAATAACTTTTTGGATACTTAGATAGCAACAATAACAAAAAAGTAAATACAAAGCTTGTATTTTTGTGTTGCTTTACTTTCTCTGTCATACAAACCGTAAGGAAAGATAGTTTCATAATTAAACTTGCACAATACGTAGCGATACACTGAAGTCATTCCCAGCGTTTTCTAAGAACCAGTAGATTTTCGATATGTTTCACGTGGCGTTTCAGCCACTTACTAGATTCTCAAACATTTCTTTAAAGATAGGTTGCTCTATTCTTACACAAAACCACAATCTTTTCTAGTAATTCAAGAATTATTAATCCTCATACTAAAGAATATATTGTAATAATAAACCGAGCAAAAGTTTTACGAAACTTTCACACATACCCATTCACAAAATCAAATAAAAAAAAAACTATTTGTTGCAAAAACTGTCAGTTTAGCAATTGTTTTGAATTGTCAGTCAAAAAGTCTAACCTTGAACGCTGTCTAAGCTTTATACAAAATATTGATATATTTAATAGAGCTTGCTTCACTTCAGTTATAACTCACTTTAATCTTAAATATTATTCAAATTAAAATCAAGTTTAGAATGGTTGTGATGAAGGTTGGTTTGGTCTTGGGTTCTCAGAGGAAAACCAGAAGGATCGGTTTAACTCCTCAAGTTTAATTTTTTAACGATAATTTTAGTTTATTTGTAATTTTCCACACTGGTTTGGTTCATTAATCAACAAAATTTCAACGAAATAGGTATTTACCGATTTTTAGAAATTACGTTTTTTTGTAAGAGCTCCATAGCTGATTTATTGGGTTTTTTCGGAGAGATTACAATCACTACGGTTTGTTTGGGTCCTTAGAGGTTACGTTTAAATAAAATTTAATGAAAATCGGCAAAGCCGGTTTAGATAAATCGTAATTTTGTGTTTTTTCTTACGTCAGCTTTGAAATTTTGAGTTATCGAGAAAAAAAGTTCTGAGATATGCTCAGATACCAAATTTGAAATAGGTTCACTCGTTTGCACTGTAGAAAACAGCACAGATGATAAACGACAGATAGACGAAGACATCTTTTTGGCTTTTTGGAATGGGAGGAGCTGAAAACATGGATATCGTTTTTTTTAAACTCATCTCATAATTTTCTCTTACTACGTACATGTGAGAGAGTAAGAGCAGAGGTTGAATATTAGACGAGAACAATACGTAGCGATACATTGAAGTCACTATCGGCGTTTTCCAAGAAACAGTTGCTCTCAACACTCAAGTTGATTCTCAAACATTTCGCTACAGGTTGTTCCAATACTTTCACGAATGGTTGCCGATGGATTCTCCCCCAAAAATGGCTTTCTTTAGGATTCTATAATGGAAAATTTTCCCAATCAATAATAAATATTCTAACAACTATCGACATTTATAAACCTCTGTTACATTATTTACCCGGTTAACATACAGAAAAACTGGTAATTTAGTTTTCTCCTAATAAAGAATATTTTATTATGGATGGATGTCCGTGGTAGGTTTTATTGTCTACACACCAACTTTTTTAAACATTCCAAATTTTGGTAAAAGATCGATAATAAGTAGAAGACAACTAAGTTTGTTAGTGAAAAAAAAAATCGATTAACTGCTGTTTGATTACTACATTTACTTTGAAAAATACGATTGACTATTTTGCTTTTATACAAAGCAGTATGAGAATAAGAAAAAACGTCTAAAGATATATTTTGCTTCGACATTTTCAACTAGTGTAGGCTACACTACTAATATTACAAAGGTAGTCTAGTTATTTGCTTTTGAAATTAAAACAATGCTAAATTTGTTTTTAATAAACTTCACGGCCACGTATAGTCTAAAATTGCAATATCAATTTTCAACTTAACCTAATTTTCTCGGTATTTAATCACCGTGATAACAGAGTCGAGTGTGTACACAATTTTATCATTGCACTTTTTATTCTTGCATCTAAATCTGTTGTCATTGTAAGAAAATAAATATTTTTTTTTACCGATTGATACCAATAAAAATATCTCATTTAAACGTCTACAATTGGGCAGAGTGCATCGTTGACCCAAATCAACAGCTGTGACCTGTGACCCTCAAATGCATCATAATATATAAAATGCACTTAATTTTGAAGACTGCATTTATCAGTAGAATTAAAATTATCTAGCGAAGATAAAATGCATTTTTTTGACCTAGTTAGATGTGATAAAGGCTTTCCAATGGCTGTAGTTTTGTTTACTAAAACTCCTCCCATTCTACAGCATGTTTAGTAAAAGATGGAGTTTTATATTATAAAATATGGAGATTGATTCTTTTACATACCTATAGCAGGCCTATATTTAATGGCGAATAATGTCAAGAATTATTTATGATCATCTTGTAAATGTTAATATATTGAAAGAACGTAAATATTAAATTTGATAAAAATATTAGACACACTTATTTAAGGTTTATTGGTGGTTTTTTAAATTATTTTCTATAGAACCTATTTTATATTTGAACAAAATTCGTTTAGTTTTTCGTGGACAAGGCAGTCATGGTAAAAAATAGTGAATTTTACAAAATGTCTCGTTACCTATTTTCATGCTGTTTTCTTATTCGTTAACACTATGAGGTCAAACTTTTGAATTTTAGTTTTTAAAATTTTAATATTTTGCTTTTTATTTTTCAACGATTTTGCAAAAGGTAATAAGAAAAACTGGTAATCTATACAATTTCCATTTAATAAATTGGAAATTAAAAAATATACAAGAACCTTAATTGTAGAATATTTTTGACTAAAACGACATTGACCAGCGACATTAAAATCTTAATCAACCAAAGTATAGTTTTCTTCCTATTTTATTATTATTACAGTATTATTATTATTTTTTAAAATACTAATGCTGACTAGTAGGCCTACGAGTGAAAAAGTTTGTGCAACATTTATTAAAGTTTTATTAATTCCGAACACAAAAATTTTAGAAACCCCGATTTAAAAAAAAACTTTTCACCTACGTATAATTCATTTATTTGATCAATGAAAAATACAAGAATAATAGTTTTAAAAATTCGTAAATAGTACTAATTTTTTAAAGAAATAAGTGATTGCCTGAATAGAATCCTGCGTCCCAGCATTACTGCAATTAATATATATATATATATATCACATGAACTATCGATAAATTATTTCAAATTACCATTATTATGTTTACTTTTGATTTAATAATGATCATATTTAAATAAAGTTAATCAATAAAGTTTAATGATTTATAAATAAAGTTGCTATTGCCTGCTTTTCAAATTTTTGTGTTTAGCTGTTAACAAATATTTGCATTGAAATTACAGCTAGCAATAACTAAATAACCTATTTTGAAGGTATACTAAAAACTATGGTGGGGCGTTACCTACAGGTAACAAGGTATTCTCAAAAACAATTCACCATTTTAAAATTTGTTAACCAATTTTATAGTTTCAACGAACTTATTCATAAAACCGAGTCTTTCTACCAAATTTGAGCAAAATCGAATTATAATTGTGATCGGTAGAACGTTGAAGGCTAGTGTTTCTACTAGAGCAATCGTAAAAGATAGACTGTTTATTGGTAGTTTTCCTAGAAAGACAAAAATAACGTAAAAAATCTGCAAATACTATTAAAGTGATAAATAAATAACACAAGAAATTGATTGAACACGATCCGACGCCCCGACTTTACTTTTTTTTCTTCTTGGTTTACATTTTATAACATATTTTTAATCATAGACTATTTTACGACAGTTTAAATGAATGTATACCAGCCCTATACGCCAAATTATTAATTATTATAATTAGGAACATACCATTACGGGCCATCTAAAACGACCATGACTCATAGTAATAGCCGAGCCTATAAATCTGCAAATCTTAAGTGATTAAAGTTGCGTGACTCACATAAACACATAGAAATAACTAGCTTTTATAAGGTAACAAACTTTTAGGTTAGATAAAGTTTTAAAGTCATATTAAAACTACTATATGATGTAAAATCACCCTATTTAATTTAAAACTGAGAAATAAAATAATGTAAACATGCTCTGGCGACGTAGCATTAATTTGTTGTTTTTTGTGACAGTGTTATACAGGTAATGAGATAGGCCTACAGTGTGTGGCAGTAAACTTACAGTATCATACAGGAACAGATTTCTATTAAAACTACTAAAACTGCTCAAAGTGTCTACCATTATAACAAGACACATTTTAACAACTTTTGGCCACTCATTTGCGTATCTCTCACATATTTTTACGTAAGTTCTAAATCGTCACAGAATAGTTCATTTTATTTAGTGTTTATCCAATGTAGTATACTGTCTAAAACCCGAACCCACCCGAGTGGTTGGCGCAGGTCGGCTGGTGCATTCTCTTTTTCGACTTTATCTAATAACTTATCACCTAATCTGAAATACTTTCAGACGACGTAACCTAAACTAATACTCATTTGTTTTTTTGCAAGTTTTAATAACAGTCTAAAATTTAAAAACATAAAATATTTCAATGAAATACTTGAGTCGTTTTACCTTGGGGTTATGGTGAGTAAACCAGCGCCTCTTACTCTGCAGTGGTATCCTGGAAAAATATAGACAATCAAAATCTTGAAATTAAATCAGTATTTAGGTTTAGAAACAGAATCATATGTTATGTAATTATATAATTTTAAGTCTACACTATGCGCCACGAATCATCTCCTGGACGACGCTAACCGCCGAGCGAGGCTAATAGAGTTCCATAAATACAGTAAGTAAACATGTTTAGTCTAATACATTAACATTAGTCAGCGGTATCGACATATTTATTTAACGGTAATAATAATGTCCCCTGTAATAATAGTAATAATCCAGTAAACAAGTACATTATTAATTGAAGTTTCTTCCAATTTAAGAAGAAAGTTTCTAATAACTTGTTTTATTTAGTTGGAAAAATATTGTTTTCGTTGAGAAATTTCAGATGTTTCTTTGCAGGGAAGGGATGTATTTTGTTTCTAATTGTTTCCTAAACATTGCTCTCTGCTACTAACAGTTATGCACAAAATTAATTACAGTGTCTATGATTTTTTCCGAGCGTCTTAAATAAAGGTAACTGCAGGAGAATCGCGTTGCCAAGCGCTATCACAGCGGAGAAATGAGTTGGCAAAGAATGACTGATGGAGATATATTTTCTGAGGAAAATAAAGAAAAAGCGAGAAAGTTAATGCCAAATATTTTATTTAATGTCTCGTAAATGAGGAAAATAACGAAAGTTATCAAAATATATAATAAAAGTAGAAGAATATTTACTGACAGACTTATATTCCAGGTAGCTAAATGTTGCCAAATTACTTGTAGAGGCAGGAAGGTGAACATTTTATAGTATCGTAAATGAATTTTTAAAAGGAAAATCGCTAGCGTTACAATTTCTATTTTATAATTACGTGATTAATAAAATGCGACGATCAGTCTATCAAAAACATACTCAACTTAAAAACAGAAAACCTGAAATTTGCTTGCATCAACTAGTAAACAGCGTAGCTGAAACTAGGCCTACTTATGCAACACAAAGTGCAGTACTAATTGGCATTTGGCCACAGTATTTACACACGTGTTTTTAGCATAACCTATTACCCGAACTGAAAACATTCAACTATTATTTAGCCAAGACATACATAGCTAAAGTACGGCTAATGTTATCTCGACAGGCAGTATAAAGATCATGGTCATAATTGCAACTGCATCTGTGGCCTTGGAACGATATTTGCTCTATCTATGTTTGTGTGTATGTGTGTGTGCGCGCTGCATCTTTGCCGAACGATTTCCAAGTTGAGAATTATTTTGACCTTTAACTCCCATGAAAGAAATAAGAGAGAAAATGGTTTATTATGAGTGATGGCTGACACGTGATTAGTTTCAAGTAACAGCATACATTTATTTTAAGTATGATTTGGGGGGGGGAAGGAAAATTCGAAATTTTATATTAATTCTAAGTAAAAACAGTACGATGATTGGATTTCTTTCATATAAAATATAAAGAAAATGTACAGAATATAAGAAAATAAATTAATACAACACAAAACTCAACAAAATAAAATTTAAAAAACAAATAAATGTTGCACAAAATTTCTTATACTCAAGACCAAAGAGTAAGCAAACAATTCGTCATTGTTTTTCCAAAAAGTTCTAATAAAAAAATCGAAAGTCAAAAAGTGTAAATACACCGCTATAGACGCCCTTTTAGCTAAAATAATATCTAAAAATCGGTACATACAGTTTCGATAAATTTTTGGTATAACTTGAAAGTTGAATCAACTTGCACTAAACCACACATAAAAAACAATTGTGAAGACAGTGTTTATTTAGTATTTTCCAAATTACTTTGAAACATGAATTTTCGTTTACATGTGGTTTGCCATATGGGTTTAGGTTTTGAAGCTTTACCATTTGCCAATATTTTGATTTAAAATTTCATTGTATATTTTAATCTTGATTAAAAATTACTACTGTACCGGATTTTTGTTTGTTTCTGTAGTGTGTTTAATTTTCTTTTAAATTGAAATAATTTGTTTTGGTGCACAAACAAACGACATGATAGGCAAACGGATTTTATATCATAAAATGTATTTTAAGACTCAGAAACTCCGAAATATATATATATATATATATGTTACACATTTATATATATATGTTACACATTTATATATATGTTACACATTTATATACACATATATCTTTGAATGTGAAGGGGGAAATCGGCTGCGCCTTTAGTTATGAAATTGATCGTAAGTAATTTCCTTTTTTACCCCCAAAAAAAATATTAGAGTTAATTTCTTGGTTGATGGTGTTATGATTTAACTACAATCTTTATAAAATATTTAATATTATTATGAAAATATAATCACATCGGGTCAGTTAAAATTTTGCTCATTTTGTCTCTATAGCTGGAAGTAACGGAGTTAAGGCCTGGTAGAGTGCCAATTTATGTTCAATGAAATTTTTATCCCTACAATTGGCAAATATTGACTTCCTAACTGGCAAGTAATTTTGTGCAGTTTTTTAATGTAAACAAAATTCATATTTTATGGGAAAAAAGTTTATATTAGATAGATTTTTTTACATATAATTTAGGTATTTCCTTGACAATGGGCTGAGTGATTTGATGAATCATCGGTTTTTAGGCGTTGGCTGGAATTTTTCTTATATACGAAAGTAAACTAATCTTATTTATTGTACAAAAGTAACTAAAGATAACTTCTATAGGTCAAGTGGCGCAGATCATGGCAGAAAGTTCAATCGTAACAAACTGTTTACACGTAGTTGATACTTAAGGTATGGACATGTGCATTTGTTATATTATATTGTTATGTGTTTATTTTCAAATCAACAAAATAGGTTATTGTATTTTTTTTCTTATGCAAAAAATAATAGTAATTTTTTGTTTTGTTTATCAATTTAAAAACTTACAACTTTAGAAATGGACCTATATTATTCCAACAATGTAGGGCTCACCTATAGCTATACTGGTGTGGCAATCTCAATGAATTTTAACCGGAGCTGCACCATGCACCATCAATTCTTGGTTTATATCCCTCTTTTCATATTTTCAATCTGGTCTCCCCTAATCAACTCTTGTTCCTTTCTAATCCTGCCGCTATTAGACTATTTGAGGGATAGTCATTTTCTATTATATACTCTTTTTTTTCTTTTCTTTTTTTTCTCAAGGCGATAATGGCTGCGAGGTTTTCACCTTTAAATCATAAGGAAAAATACTTTAATTTATAGTTTCTCCAATATTAATTAATACAGAATTAGTGAAAAATAACAAATTTTTTAAAATGACAGCCGTTTTAAATAGTTTTCAGGAATAACGTTTTGGCTGCAAGTTAAAATAAGGTTTTATACGCTGATTGAAGCTGATAAAAAGGAAAGAACTTCAGTAAAACCGTTTGAAATGTTCACCATTTAAAAATGTTACGAATTTATATTTAAGGAAAATATATTCAAGGAATATTAAACCTACCTCACATGTCAAATTTGGCCGCTCACTGTTTGCTGCTTTAAAATCTCTTTCTAATGATCACCAGATTGGAAACATTAAAAAAATGTTTTTTTTTTACGCAGCTTAAAAGCTAGAGAATATCTTTACAATCACTTTATTAGTTTGGTATTACTAGTAGGATTTCTGTCATATTTGGACGGAAGGTCAGTAAGATATTTGTATTTTACTCAAGTAATAGTCGGCATGTTTCCAAATGGTGTCGACTGTTTTAAAACTGTTTTACTGAAATTTCTTTTTAACTACAAATCTTACTTAGCTTTTATTTCACTTTGTGCAGCTTAGCTACTCCATTAATTGATACCAAGATGGAGGTCGTCAAATGTGAAAATCATAAAATACACATCAGATTCGTGTAAACATTTTTTTCTAATGTTAAAAATTATGAACAAAGGGAATATTGAAATTATTTGTTTTTATATTAATTAAACACTTTATTTATTCATTCTGTACTTTAAGTAAGCAAAAGAACACGTGAAAATTGTTTAAAACTTAATTAAATGTCTTATTTAATTAAACTTATTTCTCAGTTATATAAGAGCGTATTTCTTCTTCTCGTATGAAATATCTTTAGTTAAAGGTATTTTTAGTTATAAACGCGACCTTTATTTAAAGGCTATATCTTATCTCAAGGCTGACGATATCTCCAATGCAACTGCAATTTCGTCGCAGTAGAATAACTTTTGTTTACTGATGACTAAACTTCTTTGTTTCTCCGGTGCTAAGACAGTTTTATGCTCTTCTAGCAAGGACTTGTGTAATAGACTAATCAGATATACATCCAAGTATTTCTACGCTGATCCAATGTTAAGCATAACAACATGAGTCCTTCTATAGTAATTGAACTATCTCAATCTATTAAGATAAGACATATAATAACTACTATTAAACATAAATTTGAAGTAGTTGAAAGAACGTAACTATAGTTTAAACTACTAGTTTTCCTGGAAGCGTAGTGTGTAAATCAGTTTAACGTGTTATTGGTATTATAACAACAATCTTAGAGTTGTAGAAGTAAATCAAAATTGTATAGATGATAGCAGAGCGCCCTGACAATATCTTCCAAATTCTATGAAAACAAGTTTCTACTGAAAAGGAGATTTTCGTCTAATATTAATTAATAAAGTTAATTTTAATTGTATTGGGAACCAGCAATGAACAATCCGATGTCAAATTTAAACTCGGTGCGCCAAAATACATGATTGTTATGAGTATAAAACATACGCGCATAGTATAAATTTAGGCCTACTCCAAAATATATTGTTAAAAATATAATAATTAGTATTGTTATGACTATATCAAATTTCAAAATATGTAACTTACGTTTATCGAACCATTCGTTATGTATATTTAAAAAATAATGCTTTAAAAAATAACACACTGAGACATACATTATTCGGAAAATGGTTCAAATTTATCCGTAGGAGCTTAAATCGTTACGAACTATCGAAAACGTAATATTGGATTCGCAATCATAAAACCATCCTGCCTTACTAGCCATTTTAAAGAAGAATTTTTAAGACTAACTTTTAAAAGAGTTTTCAAATAAAAAGACGGAAGCTAATAATTATTCTTGATACGTTCAGTGATTAACTAATGACAAGTCCTTCAAACCAACCGGTTTGTTAACGTCATTCTAAACGGACGAACAAATAATGGCAACCCAGAGTTTCTTCGAAATCATCTCAGCCGGCGTTAAGTCATACAAACTTTAAGATGACGCGACGCGAACCTCTGTAATGACACCACTGAACTCTCAAGTGATGCAATATTACGCAATGAATATGTTCAGATTGTAATAAGTATTTAAGTTTACTCTTACTGGAGTTTATAGCACTTAATGCGTACATTGGGTGAAGCTCGGAGGACTTAGAAATGCTACTAAAAAAAAAGCTCATAGAAACTTTAATGTGTAGTGAAACCAGACAACTCCAGGTGATTACGAACTATAACTTCTCCCGGTTTCAGCAGATTGTTACTGGCATAAACATTTTGTTTTTATTTATTCACCACTTTAGATTAAGTATTGTAAAATATTGTAGTTGTTTGATTGCTCTTCTGTTACGTATAACCACAAAAACTCAGAAAACGAATGTAGACATTCCGCGTGGCCTAATATCCTAACGTAAGCGAGTTAGCGTCACAAATATTTACACAGATTTTATATGTGGGTCTGTGTCAGGTCGGTACAATCTAACGTTTAATAATTATAATGGAAACAGATCCATCTTAAATAGTTTGTTCTATTGTTTAAATTAAATAAAATGTCCAGATTTAATTATGTGTTTATTGGCACTCTATACAATATGTTTAATATCTTGAAAAACAAAATTGTGAATAATGAATTCATTTTTTAGTATCTAGCTCACTAACTTAATAGAATACAGTATCTTATATTTTAAATCCGTCACGTGACCTCTTTTGTTCTTATAAATATGACGCGTTTCGGAACTTCATCAGATGATTACCCAATCACTCAAATGTGGTCGTCAATTTAATAAAATAAATGACATAAAACACAACACAATACAACACATTTGTTTTACGGAACATAGGCAATTAATTTTTTTAGGTGAGCTCTCTGTAGATTCTGACGGCAACTCTGTGATCCCTGGTTTCCACAGTATTCCCACAACTACGCGAGGCCCGGTCTAAAATTTACTAAGGCCAGGTCACCAACACGAGCATAGCGAGTGGAGGCTTTTCCAAAAATGGTTTCTTGAATAGTTGACATTACTTCAACGAATGACAGCTGCTTCATAGACATAGCTTTACAAATTTCTCTAAAACTTTGTAGAGCCTAGGGTTTGGTTGTCTTTTGATCTCTCTGAAGTTTGATGTATGCATTTTTCCCCTTGAATTCTATATGAGATATATCTTGGAGGTAAAAACAATACATCTGATACATGAATATAACAAGTATGAATTTAAATGTGTGCAATGTCTGTATAGCTTTGTTAAAATAAATTTATTTTTCGATTATTAGATGTACTAAAATGGAAGAAACAACTTATGGAAGCAACAACTGTAGTTAGGCAAGTGCAACGCTACAGCGGGATAATAATGCATGTTTGAACAGCTGATAAATATTAATTTGTAAATTATCTTTGCTAAACTTGCGCGTGTAGGTCTCATTTGGCTTACGTTTTACTATTTATACGTTCTTTGTTCTGCGTACGTAGAGTTATTGTTCCGTCTTTGTTTTCTTTAGTCGGTACGATTGCCCATCTGTCCACACCTATAGAAAAATAATTTTAATGAAGTTTTAGTCCATAGTAAGCCTACTTTTAAACTAAATGTTGACTTATTTTCATACCATTAAAAATTATGCTCAATTTTGGATTAGGCTACTCAATAAGAGAAAAACACTGTAATTTTTTCTCTGAAAAATCGGCTCCAAAGGTTTTGAAAGTGTGTATCAAATGGTTTAATCAAAACGTAATGGTTGTAATTTTCCCAAAATTTCATATTTTGAGAATTATTTGTAAAAAAAAAACACAATCCTTTATCGGTTTTATTAAAAGCAGAATTCTACGTTATTATCACAATTTAGTTTACCGATACTCATAAAGTTTTGACTAAATATGAATTAGATCAAAGCAATTTGCCAACTTTCAAGAAAAAAATGGTGCACAACTTTTCTTACCTACATTTTTCTAAGAAATTTGATAGTAGCCGCCGAGTTTCTAAATGGAGTCTCCATTTCGACTTTTGAAGTTAAGTCAATTGTTTATATTAAATAAAGTTTTGTCTAGTATTTGAAAGGGCAGAACGTTACCACGTTTTATTAATAGAACCAATACTTAATAACTTGTCCCAACGGAAACTCAAAGTTGTTTGTAACGGATCGAGTTTTTAATGTTTATATCAACGTTCAATATTCTATTTGCCAATACCCAAAACTGAAATTGTCTTTTAGTTGTGATTAAGTACGTTTTTGTGGGTTATGAGTAATACAATTTAAAATTACAATACAAATATATCAATATCAATAGAGGTGATTTTGAGCAAATAGACCTTCATTACAACGCCAAAGACGGATTTCTGGTTTATCGATATCACTCGAACCGGAACTTTTGAGGAGATATTAATAAACACGCTTTGTTTGAGAAATTAGGGGATGTATTTGAACAACATTTCATCAAAACCGCTAGAACCAATTTCGATATAATCTAAATTTTGTGTTTTGCTCTTACGATTGCCTACTTCCAAACGTTGAGTTAAAAAAAAAAGCTGGAGATATAATCAAATGATGATCATAGGTGTATAGCAAATTGTATGAAATGGATCCAACGGCTAGGGTTGAGGGTGTAGAGATAATTATTCTAAAGTCACTTTTTTCCCAGAAGCCCTCAAAACGGATTATTTTGTAAAAAAATGAACATACATTTTTTACACTTCACGTTATTTTTTCTTCTAGAAACTTCGTGAGCAGATCTTCTGGGATGAAAGGGTTTATATAATACGTGGTTAATAATTTGCAGAAATACCTTGTTTTCAATTACAAAATGTCCTTCTCTAACACCACAACTACGAAGATTTGGACTTCCGGTAGCGCTCGTGTCGTGTGCTTCTGTAAAATTACCCCTCAGAGAAAGTCTACAATTACCGACAAACAAATAGTCAATTACATTAACCCATTGCGATCCTGTCATCTATCCTCGCCGCGGGAAAGTTTTTGTTAAATTGCAAAAGTAATTCTGCCGCTAGATTCGCTTTCTTTTCTCTAGCAAATTGTCGTGGTACGTTACGTTATCTAATATCTAGTATCCGTTCACAGTAAGCGAATTTTTTTCGTACTGAAAAGAAAATTTGGTTTCAACTTCCTTACCGAAAGAAGGAACTTTTGTAAGAAAAATATTAATCGGTTTTTTGAAAACTTCACAATTCACGGTTTCTTTATTAAATAATTAATCCTGAAATTTTATTTCCACCCTAAAACATAGAGCAAACTCAAGTATTGGTTACAATTCCTAAAAAAATAATCGCCAGCTCAGGCGTTATGGATCAAAAAAGTGAACATGAACCCTAGATGCTGCCCTTAAAAAATAAATATTCCAAAATTGACATAACTATTTCGATCAAAAGTTTGTGAATGTGAAGTTTTAAGGGCTTCACCAAGTGCCGTATAAAAGAAAATTACAATTCACAAGTAATATGAAAAATACTAATAGGAATCTGCTAACATCGCCAACGGGGAACATAAAGTGCTCAGTCAATTGCACTTTAGCCGCATTTGAATACGAAAATGAACCTTGTTTGGTGTCTTTACAAACTCGGTGTCAGACAACTTAGATACATTTTTCAAAGGGGTGAAAAGATGCTATGAAATTTTAACTAATCTCTTTTTTTTCAATGACCTAGTTACGTACAACGTAGATTAGATGTACAACTACAAACATAGCGAGTGAAGACTCTTTCACCTAAGCGAAGAGAATGAAGACTTATCCGATTTCAAGAGAGTAGTGTTGTCTTCAATTACCAAGTTTAGAAAACATGACTGTGTAAACTACTGTTTCAAATCAACCTACACTTCTAACAACACAATTTAACATTTCTTACAAGACCCAGAAAACCACATTTCGAGCATTACATTGTATGATCGGACTGGGTAAATACCATGATGGCTCCCACCAACTTGTCGTTGTTGTTGTTCATTTCTACTAGCTCTACATGTATAGTAAGTTTATAGCATCGCCAGTAGTACATGAAATATACTTGTGATTTGTACTTAGTAATGGTTAAAATTCAACTTTTTGTATATTTTTTTCTTTTGTACGAAACTGCTTACTTCAGAATAAACTCAGAACTAATTTAATCTAAAATAATCTATAAATCTTCGTCGTCACACTCAAATCACTTCCTCTGATGAAATTTTAAGTTCGTCTACACCTTTATCTTATCAACGTGATTTAGGACACATCAATTGTTTAAAGGACCTTTTCGTTTACGACTTCTCCAACATAAATGGGAGAGGGTATAATGCGTCCTTATTCTCTCCTAATTTGTAATTTTGGGGATAAATCTTAAATTGTAAATTAAGTGATATATAATTATAAAAGGATTAACGAGTAGAGGAAAAACAAGTAAACCTGAAGTAAATGAGGTGTTACATGATATTTTCTGATAAAATTCATTTGAAAGTCGCATCCCTTATTTACTTGTGGACCTGTAATAGGGTTTTACTAAACTTTCAATGATTTTCGCCTAATTTAATTGTTTCCTTTGTAATCTACAGCATATCAGAAGAGAGGGATTTAATTTTATTCACTAATAATTTACCATACAAAGTAAAACCAACTCCATAGAGGGAGTTTACTGATCTCTTTTCTTCATTGAAACTCTATTCAAGTTTCTTATTGGCACTTGTACTTTGTTGTCTAACTTTCTTTTTAGAGTTTTGACAACATACAATCACCCCTTCTCACTAGTAGACTATGGAGCTCCGCCATAACTGATGCAGTATTCTTGCTGACAATGATCCTAAGCTGTTACAAAACCATCTAGATATATTCCCTCTGTTAAAGTTTATAATGCCACCATACATTCCAAACTCCGCAGTACTCAATGGTACAAATTCAGATTTTGGTATCTTGACCAGATAACCTTATTCACAGATTCGTTTGGATTTTGATTTTTTTCATGCAGGCATTTTTTCAGCAGTACAGGGTTAGCCAGATCTTAAAATAGTGCTTTATTTCATTCATAATGGTTTCTGGTATGTGCAAATGGTTATTATGGTTATACATTTCTTTTCTCATCACCGCCCGTTGGAATTTACACCAGATCTCGTTTCCTTCCCCATAAAGGTTGTTGATAAAAGATGAAAAATTCAGCCTTTTACTTATAAATAAATATGCTCTTCTACACATAACCTACCCATTCCATTCTACCAAGATAATATATGAGCCATATGGTTTGTCCTCAGCTACTGAACTATAGACACAAAATCACCCCCCCCCCCAAATAGAACATCTCTCATATTCGTACTTTCTAAACATGTCTTTTGTGCAATCTCCATAGCTCCACTTGACCCAATGAAATTTGCCTAACAATTTTCATTGTGTGTACTAATCTTCAATTAGTTTTTACATAAACAATGTTTACTGAATATTGCCACATCAAGAACACCAATAGTTTTGCCATATGCCGTACACCGCCACACTGCAATATAGATTAGAATAATTTTCTTCGATAGCCTCTTTAAGGGTTTCCTCCATAACATCAAAGTAGACGGTTTTTGATGGCTTTCCTAACACTTCTTTGTATCTTTCAAATTTTGTTAACGGTCTAGGCAGATTTAAAAGAGCGCACAATACTTGATCTGGAGTTTGTCCTTTTCCAATGTTACGCAGAGCGCATGCAAAGCAAGTGTTAATCTTAGTCGCTCTGTGTTACCTCACGCTACTAGAGCCACTTTTTCACTTCATTTATCGCAGCGTAGAACATAACGTGTAGCCAATCCAAACAGTCTTAATATTTTGAACTAGATTAAGACACAAATCGACAATAATTGATCAGCAAACGATTATAAGTCAACAATATCATTATAATTTTTGAAGTATATATATTCAATAACAATACATATATTCTATTTAGAAGCACTTCTACTGGTCTAGGACTATCATCATTGTTCAACCTAACCTTACCTGATATCACGTTTTTATTTTGAACTACACTTTTGTGATCAGTCGAAATCGCAAAAAAAGTATTTATAAATCATAAAATAATTCGAAAAAAATTAAACTTTCAGTACTTGTAGAACATGAAAAACAAATAACTACGAGACTATATGGACGCTTCTAGCTCTTTTGTTTTCCAGACATTGAAGAAAAAAAGCAAATTAGTAGTAACTAAAATGTTTTCCATGGCTTTAATCTTTATTATATATGATAATTGTTGATATTTTAAATTGAAAGTAACCACTATTAATAATAGACCAAACGATTCTGAATAGAATCTATTATCTCCAACCATTTAATGAACGGTGATATCGACAAATGTACCTTTTTAATGTAATGAGGAGGGGATTTTTACCAAAAATTATATCCGTGATTTTAGCACTTTATAGAGTATGAAATGTAAAACTAATGATATTACATAGACCTATCTATTTCATTTCGTTTTTCAGATAAAATTTCCAAAGTCGCTACTTTTAATTTTTTTAAATTTGAATATTAATATTTTGAAACCGAAAGAACCTGAGAGGTCCAAATAGTCTACTTGTACAATCTTATTTATTTTTCATATTCTATAAATGCTGAAGGTTTTATTATTAAAAAAAAAAAGTTGATATGTCAAAATAAACTAAAAAATGTTGAGGAATCATTACATTTAAGTTTCAGTTTGGTTTTTCGAGTATCTGGTTAAATAATAATACCAAAAAGTTGATATTACATTCTATTGTTCGTTAACGAAATAGAGACATTCTGTGAAAATTTGAATGAATGCGGTTAATTGGTTTTCATATTCAATCAATAATGTCAACAATAACTAACAAGGTCATTTTACGTGGTCGCGATAGTTTTCGTTTTTCATACTCTATAAGTGGTTAAAAATCAAAGTTTTTTATTTCTTGATGAAAATCCCCTCCAATTACGTTCATAATTATTGAACGGTTGGAGATAATTGATTGAATTAAATGCCATTCCATTCAGAACTGATTGGTCTACAATATTGGATACTAATATCGCATGAACATCAAATTCATGATTAGACATAAAAAATCTTGATCAAAATCATTTGGGTAAAACTTATTTAGAAGTCGTTGTTCCAATCTGCTCAATGGATCTTAATACTGGGGTTTTCTGTACAGTTTCTAACTGACCCCGTCAACTTGCATCCTTCTGCCTTATCACACAGATTGGTGGAAAGTACCAAATTGTACAGATCGACGAAAAAATGCTTTTTCTTTTAGTCATTTTGGTTTACAACTTATCAAATAAACACAAAATAACAAACAGCTGTTGTAAAGTTACCAGTAATAGATCAGCTGTTTACACAAATTACACGCTTTTATTCTCTTAAAGCAGAGTAGCCAACTTAAAACCAATTTTTTTCCCTTAGAACTGTGAAATATGTATTATAAATGAGGAATATACTGTATACTATATAATCATTTATATGTAGTACATGTAATAAACAAGATATAACGTGAGGTTAATGGGATATTTCGTGTTAATTAATAAGGCCAACACGCAAAAACTCGCTTATTCCATAATTTTTTTTTTAAAAGTCGAAAAATTAAAAATAAGGTACCAAATGATATTATATATAAAATTATAAATAAATTATGGTTGAGGTGAGCTAATGATTCGAAGAAATACAATTTTAAAAATAGATTTTGTGCGTGTTGTCTGTATGAACCTATTCGAATATCCTATAGTAAAAATGAGAGCTATTGTAAATTTTTAATGGCTGCTCAGACAGGGGTAACAGACCTCAGATTTGCGCCTTTTTCATTTGAATCTACTCATTGAAATGATAACGTTCATCATTTAAAATTTAATTTTGGGAGTCCAAAGTACGGTTAACAAAACAGCTTAAAACAAAGTAAAAATTTAATTTGATTTAAGTAGATCAGTTTACTAAATATAGAGGTAAATATATCTTTTCAAAAGTAGCTAAGTTCGGCCCTGGTTTAAAATTGTGTATGTTAAAAAAGTTTTGAGAGCCCTTTAATTATCTTTAGTTGAATATTATCTAATAAAAGAATAACATCATTTAAAATATGATTTTCAGTAATATAGATTTCAACTTACAACTGTGGGCCGTTCAAATAAGTGAGAAAAATTGAGTTGCATGGCAAGACGTAGACTAACAAATGAACTTCTGATTGCATTTTCCTATCTTTCTTTTTTTGTCATTACAACAAAAGTAATAATAATAGAAATAAAAAACACCTATTATCAATTAGAGAACCTATCAGTGAAAACAGTGATCTTGTTATAAACGCAACTAATTGTTAAAAATTTAATATTTATACTAAAAAACAAAATATAAATAGAGTTTTATTTGTCGTGAAAACCATCACCACCAAAATTATCTTAAATAAATTTAATTTTTAATGTTATTTTGGAATGATTCACCCACGAGTAAAAGTGTTCCATCCTCCAGGGAACACTAGAAGCGGAGGGTTAACATTTCGTAATTAAATTTTGAACATTTATTACATAAATTATTTTCATCGAGATCTTTTCTATAGAAATGACAATTTTTACGAATTTCATCTTCATAAGAATAAAGAAAATGTCCCTACCAAAAAAAGTGGGGATTTCATACTAGTACACTATTTCGTGACACATAATTTTAAACAGTTTTTTTTTTAGTAAAATAAAAATTAATAATTTTGCAAATATGATAAATATATGAACATAATTTTTTCCTACCCATTGATAATGAGATGGTTTAGTTATAAATTCCTCGTAATTGTTTCGAGTTTATGTAAATATATTGCATTTTTATGAACAAGTTGATAGATTTATTTTGATGTATTAGTGTAAATTAAAAAAAAAAAACAATGAATTTTCAACGTAGAATTACAAGTAAATAAATGACAGACAAGCTTAAATAGGGATGATAGATAATAAGCGGTTATTGTAGGCTTTGCTGTTAATGTAACATCAATTACCGTGCTTTGATAGACATATAGTTCCTATCCGTAACAAAATAATTGTCCAATCAACTATTATTTATTTACACCGGCATGTTAGGTTTAGATTGAATATTTATTGTTTTACGTGCAAAGTAAAATAAATCTATCAACGTGTTTATAAAATAATAATTTTACTCCAAATTAAAAACAGTTACAAAAAATAAACAATAAACTATTATATCCAACTGTTAGCTATTTGAAAATCTGAATTCATATCACTATTTTCATAGCTATCAATAATTTCGTGGTTGAAAAAGAGTTTTAAACCAAGCGTCAGTCATTCCTATTCTTCGAATTTCCTTTCGTGCCCTTTTGTTTAAGGAAATCTGGTTTGCTCTTATTTTGTTGAATAAAATATCTAATCGTTTCTATAAAAGAAAACGTTTAAAATGAACATTTGAGTCTTACACTTAACTATTCACCATTTTTGGACGGAGGATAGATATTGAATTTTTGAATTCACAAATGTGTTTTATATCATTTAATTATAGTTTTATAGTTCCTTTAATTATATTTTAAAGTTACCCCCTCCACCCTACTTTATGTACCTTACTAGTGGGTAGAATATTTTTCATAATATTTTTAAGCGGGACTATTTCATACTGACATTCTACATATTACAAAAATTTAACATAATTTTCAAATCAAATTTTAGACGTAAGAGACTGGTAAAACACCTGTATATACAAGGTTGCTATATTTATTCAAATTGTTGACAATAAATGAAGTATAACCGGTAACTAATGCATTTTAAAACTATTTTTAATTATTATTAGGACTACTAGCAAGTACTATCGCAGTCCTTCTCTATTTCATTAAAACTATATACAGGGTGTTTCAAAAAGGACTTTACAACTTTGAAAATTCATATAAAATTATTCCAAAAATGTACAAAGCTCGTTTTAGTGTTGTTTTAAAAGGAAACACATCAAGTTTTGATTCGCGTAGTCCGCTAGTGCCTAATCGCGCCGCACAAGCGCTAGCGGCAGTTACGTTAAAGATGGCTGCCTTCACTGGACCCGAGCGTGCTAGCTGTGTGTTTTGGTGTGAAGAATCGAAGTCGGCGACAACAGTTCAGCGTAATTTTCGTACCAAGTACGCTAAAAATCCTCCTAGTAGGCCTACAATTTATGAGTGGCATAGATGTTTTGTAGAAACAGGGTGCTCAGTGAAACATAAGAAATCCTCAGGTTGTCCAAGCACATCTGACGAAGTCATTGAGCAAGTGAGACAAAGTTTTTTCAACAGCCCTACGAAATCGACCGGCGTGCATCTCGTGAGTTGCAAGTCCCACATACGACGGTTTGGCGTGTGTTGAGAAAACGTTTGCATTTGAAACCGTACCGATATTCGCATTTACAAGCAATTAAAAACACTGATAAGATTGAACGTAAGAACTTCTGTGTGGATATGTTACATCGAGTGGATGATGATTAACATTTCTTGGACAACATAATCTTTTCTGACGAGTCAACTTTTCACTTAAATGGCAAGGTCCACAAAAAACCAAGAAACCTACAAATAAATAACTGTAGGATTTGGGGCAGTGAAAATCCACATGAAACATTGCAACATGTTCGTAATAGCCCTAAAGTGAACGTTTTTTGTGTGTTGAGCAAGAGGAAAATGTACGGCCCTTTTTTTCCAAGAGAGAACCAACAACGGGATAGTGTACCTTGATATGTTGTAACAATTGTTGATACCACAGATCGATGAGGATGACCGAGAACGAAATGTTTACTTCATGCAAGATGGCGCACCACCACACTATCTGACTGACGTCCGGGATTTTCTCAATGACCGCTTTTCAGGTTAATGGATTGGCCGTGCTGCGCCAATTGCATTCCCCCCCGTTCCCCAGACCTGACACCGCTAGACTTTTTCTTCTGGGGTTTCATAAAAGATGGCGTATGTACCTCCTTTGCCGGCCACTCTACCTGAACTTAGAGCAAGAATTATTTACGCTGCCGCTGAGCAAGTTACACCTGAAATGCTAGTACGAGTCTGGGAAGAAATCGACTACCGACGGGATGTCTGCAGGATAACCAACGGAAGCCACATAGAACATCTTTAGTTTAAGGTAAAAAAACTCGAAGTGTTTTCTTTTAAAACAACACCAAAACTAGCTCTGTACCTTTTTCATTAAATTTATATGAATTTTCAAAGTTGTAAAGTTCTTTTTGAAACATCCTGTATTTTTTGTTAGTGTAAATGTTAAAGTTGTCGATAAATGTAATACCGAGCCCTTGTTTAAGTAATCATTAGCACCATTTTAAATTATTATAGATATTACGTTGCTCAACAATTTTTTTTTGCTATGCTTTTAAATGTATTGGGGAAGAATAAAATGTATGTGATTGTCCTGATCAATGAAAGTAATTTTTGAGAAGAATGTCTTTCAACATAGTTATATATTTCTATACGAAATGAAGGGGAAATAATACAAACTTGTTTCCAATATTTCGATAGTTGATGTAAAACATTCCAACTGTTACATACTAGTGATTATGTAGTTAAAGATAAAAATAATATTAAATAAATTATTACAGGTACTAAAAATACAACTTTATTATGTATCTACTTTAATAAATAGCTATTATATTTAGCTAAATAAAATCGCTATTTAATATTTATCTTCCTCTTTGTCTTTCTCAGATGCAATTAAATACTGTAATTATAAAAATTCTATTTCTACTTTCGTCATTGCTTTACAACGTTGCCTTCAAAATTCAATTCTGTAGGACTTTTTAAAGACTTCATTTCATTTTAGGTTATAAAATCAGTGTAGGCCTGGGCTTAGTCAAATATTTTGAAAATTTATTTTTAGATATTTTCAAATATATTTCAACTATGTAGACCCCCAGACCTGACACCATGTTACATACTAGTGAATATGTCGTTAAAGATAAATAATAATGTTAAATAAATTACAGGTGCTACAGATGTAACTTCACCTGGTTCTCTATATTTGTATATTATCTCATTTTTTAACATCTGATCAAAAATGTACCAACATAACATTGATACATCCCCCTTACAAGCCAGATAAATATTTTGAATTCAGATTTAAAGTCTCTCAGTATATTTTGTGTGAACACTTATTCGTCTAACTCTGGTTTTTAAGGCATTCCCATTAGGTATCTTCTCTTGTTGTTTCTGCCCTTTGTTAGACTCCAAGTCATCTCCTCTTGTAGTTTCAGCCCTTTGTTAGACTCCAAGTTATCTTAGATTGTTGTTTCTGCCCTTTGAGAAACTCCAAGTCATCTTATCTTGTTGTTTCTGCCCTTTGTTAGACTCCAAGTCATCTCCTCTTGTAGTTTCAGCCCTTTGTTAGACTCCAAGATATCTCCTCTTGTTGTTTCTGCCCTTTGTTAGACTCCAAGATATCTCCTCTTGTTGTTTCTGCCCTTTGTTAGACCCTAAGTTATCTCCTCTTGTTATTTCTGCCCTTTGTTAGACTCCAAGTTATCTCCTCTTGTTGTTTCTGCCCTTTGTTAGACCCTAAGTTATCTCCTCTAGTTGTTTCTGCCCTTTGTTAGACTCCAAGTTATCTCCTCTTGTTGTTTTTGCCCTTTGTTAGACCCTAAGTTATCTCCTCTTGTTGTTTCTGCCCTTTGTTAGACCCTAAGTTATCTCCTCTTGTTGTTTCTGCCCTTTGTTAGACTCCAAGTTATCTCCTCTTGTTGTTTCTGCCCTTTGTTAGACTCCAAGTTATCTTCGATTTTTACAACATTTTTATTTACATCATCATTATTTATGTCCTCAAATGTATGTCAAATCAGATTCCCAAGATTTGTTCCTCAAAATTTCTTAGTATAACATTATTGTATATTTCTAATTTTTCAAAACACTGCCATTTCTATCATAATAGTATTTTTCTTTCTTTTGTTTGACTGCCAAATATTGTGAAACATCTTGAAATAAATCAGAATTTAAAAGTTTGCTCGTTATTGCTAATTTAGTGCGCAACATCATCTGTGCAGGTAATAATAAACTCTTGATATCGCGGTATTTCTATATTCCACAAAGCCATTACAAAATTTTTTTTCTTCTCTTGTTTTCCAAAATAATAGTTTTGCTATTCTCACTGCTCTTTCCGCCATACCATTATTTTGTGGATACCTTGGACTGGACTTTTAAATATACACTCTATGTCACAGCACTTCGTAAATAAGTTAAACTTGAAGCTGTAGAAAAGACTATTATTTGATACAATTTTTCTAGAACTCCGAACTGGCTAAAAAATGTTCTTAATTTTGAATAGACATCTACTACAAATTTAATTTTTTATTTCAGGTATTTCTATCCATCTGGTAAAATAACCTATAACTACTAGGTAATATTTGTTTTGATATTCCATTATGTCAATACCAATCTTCTGGAATGGTCTAGTTTGTATGGAATGAGGTAATAAAGGTTCTTTTATATTACTGCATCTAAATTTTTGACAAAAAAAATTCCCATCAAATCTTTACTCATCTGTATCCAAATTAGGCCTAAAACTCACGAGCTCTTTTTTACATTTTCTATACCTAAGTGAGATTCATGGATAAGTCCTATAATACTGTCTTTTAATAATGACTACCTCCTACAGTACTGCTTTATTTCAGGTGGAACGTCTTTGATAGATTGTGGCCAACAATAATAATATACTTACTTAATACTTTGTCGGTTATTATCTGCGACGACACGTAGGTGTTCTTCTACACAATTCATAATATTTATCGATTCTGGATCATGTGCATAATCTTCTTCCAAATATGCTCTGGATAATGTCTCTGAAATTTGGGAAAGTCAAAAAGTAAAGGGAAAATTTTATTTCCCTCCGAATCACATGTATGGCAGCTCTGATTGTTTTGCTATATAACGCATAACGTCTATAAGCTGTTCATTGAAAGTATTGTTTCATTTTTAGCGATTTGTGGTTGTCTTTAAAAGATTTTGTGAAATGGTTACTCCTTTGTCTGATTGCACCAAGTAAGAAATGCGAGCAGTGATACGTTTCCTCAATTCAGAAGGTGTGAAACCAGTAAAGATTATTCGTCGAATGCAGCAGCAATATGGAGAGCGTTATTTAAGTGGAAGCAAAATCTACGAATGGATTGATCGCTTTAAAAGTGGTAGAATTTCTCTGTGTACTGAACAACGGCCTGGTAGGCCTTCCTCTTCAAAGACTAATGACAATATTGAAGCGGTTAAACAAATGATTCTCGATAATCGACGAATTAAAGTCAATGAAATTGCAAGTGAGCTAAATGTAAGTCATGCTCAGCATATTCAATCATCCATAATTATTTAAACTTTCGAAAAGCCTGTGCTCGCTGGGTTTCACGTCAATTGACCAGCACCCACAAAGACAATGTTTGAAAATTTCTCAGAAGCATTTGGAACGTTATGAAGAAGAAAGAGACTCATTTCTTAAACGAATAATAATCGTTGATGAAACATGGGTCCATCATTTTGAACCAGAGAGTAAGCGACAAAGTTTGGTGTGGCAAAATCCTTTATATCCCACAGCAAAAAAGTTTAAAACTCAGATGTCTGCAAGAAAGGTTATGATGTCGATATTCTGGGATATGAAAGGTCCAATTTTGGTTGACTTCAAACCTAAAGGTCAAACAACAAATAGACACCTACTGTGAGCTACTGCCTTTATTGAACTCAAAAATTAAATCAAAAAGACGTGGTAAACTTTCAAAAGGCGTAATTTTGCTTCAGGATAACGCTCGACCCCATACGATCAAAAACACAGTCCTGTGCCTTCAAAATCTTGGTTTTTAGCTGTTGGACCACCCTCCATAACTCCGGACCAGGCTCCAAGCGATCTTCATCTTTTAGGTTCATTAAAAGAACAGTTGCGAGGGAATCATTATCGATCTGATGAATAGCGGTTCAAAATTTTCTGAACACGAGATCAAAAACCATCTTCCAAGAAGTAATTAAAATGCTCGTTAAAAGATGGTCTAAGTGCATAGAAGTAGGAGGGGAATATGTTGAAAAGTAATGCTACTATTATTTATGTAAGTACAATATATATATATATATATATATATATATATATATATATATATAGAGAGAGAGAGAGAGAGAGAGAGATTTAAAAAATTTACTTTACTTACTGACTTACCCTGATACATCTGGTGACCAGGAGATATCTAATTTCAAAATCACTTTTGAGTTTTTAAAGCATTTTTTGCAACCTTTCGTAACATAGATTCTAGCGCTTTATGATCGTTTTCGACAATTATTTTTTTCCAAAAATAAATTAATGGTGTTTTTTCAATGCAACAACGGTCAACAATTGTTTTTCTATTTGTGTAAATTTTTTGTTTCATTTAAACTGTGTGAAGGTTGAGAATTCTATAAGAGGCATCCACCTAAATCATCTTTAAAACTGTACAATTAAATCAACATTTTCTTTTTATTAAAAATTATTAAAACAGGAGTAGTAGATATCAAGTCTTTAATTTTATTGAAAGCTGTATTGTGTTCAAATGGCCATTTAAATTCAACTATATTAGGTTTCTTAAAGGCACGAATTTGATTAAGTAATTTCGTTGATTTTCAAAATTTATATTTTTAAAATTTCAACTGTTTTAGTTTTATATGGTAATAATAAATTAATACTTTAAGGCAACGGTTATCATTTTTGTAGCACAGATAAATGTACAAACACAGTAATTGAATTTGTTATTATTGGTGTTGACTCAAAACCAATTTTAGGATTAAATGCATGTTTGAAATTAAAATTAATTAAGCGACTAAGGGAATTACAATTAAATGATACTAAACAATATGTAGTTAATAAATACAAAAAAGTATTTGAGGGATTAGATTTGATATTAGGTAAAGAACATCATATCACATTAAAATCCTGGTGTATTCTCATTATTAATCCACCAAGAAGAGTACCATTAGCAATTCGACCCAAATTAAAAGAAACATTAGTTCAATTAGAATAGATTGTGTAATAACTAGTAAATGAAGTAACTGATTGGGTTTAAAGATAGGTAATTGTACTACAGCCTTGGGCAACTTGGGTTATGTCTAGACACAAAAGAGTTAAATATAGCTATTAAAAACATTTTATGTTACTATCTTGTGAAGATATAGTGAGTAAATTATAAGAAAAACAAGAATTTGCAATGAGTGGCTTAAAAAATGGATTTTGGCAGATTGCATGAAGAGTCATTGTTACAACTTATTTGGAAATTTACCTGGAGTAGAAATTTACTTTGACGTTTTAATTGTTAATGGAATATATTAAACACATGATATGAATTTGATGAGTCTACTAGAGAAAGCCAAGAAATACAACACCAAATTTAATAAGATAAGTTTCAATTTAAGGTACCTGTTTTGTCATTACAGTTATAGTTTTGTTATTGTAGCTCATGTATCACTGAGGATGGCGACTTTGTCGCTGAAATGCGTTGATTAAATAAACGTAATTTTTATGAGATCTTGTGTTCTAATTTTTTTTTTCATCTAATATTATCTCACAAGTCAAGCTCAGTATTTATTTTTAAAGTTTTAGCTAACCGATATTGAGAAATAGAAATATTGTTTTTGATTTTATGGCAGCTACCTCCAAATTTCGAATTTAGGATATATATGTTAGAAATTAGGAGATCTTAATAAACATTTTACTTTTTCTGTATATATCTTCGAATTAGGATATCCATTAAAACCCTCAATTTGCATTAGGTAGGCCTAACCATAGTTGTTACGTCTTTGATTAGCGACAAAGCGTTAGTAATATTTGGAATATACAACACATTCGGTTATTTTGGTATATGTAAATAGTGTTCATATATCCATTTTTAAAATTTTGTTTGTTCGTTGATTGATCAAAATGTAGAGGCGTATGCCAAACCTACAAATTTTGTTAGTTAGTTGATTGATCAAAATGTAGAGGCGTATGCCAAACCTACAAATTTGGTTTGTTTGTTGATTGATCAAAATGTAGAGGCGTATGCCAAACCTACAAATTTTGTTTGTTAGTTGATTGATCAAAATGTAGAGGCGTATGCCAAACCTACAAATTTTGTTTGTTAGTTGATTGATCAAAATGTAGAGGCGTATGCCAAACCTACAAATTTTGTTTGTTTGTTGATTGATCAAAATGTAGAGGCGTATGCCAAACCTACACATTTAATTTGTTTGTTGATTGATCAAAATGTAGAGGCATATGCCAAACCTACAAATTTTGTTTGTTAGTTGATTGATCAAAATGTAGAGGCGTATGCCAAACCTACACATTTAGTTTGTTTGTTGATTGATCAAAATGTAGAGGCGTATGCCAAACCTACACATTTAATTTGTTTGTTGATTGATCAAAATGTAGAGGCATATGCCAAACCTACAAATTTTGTTTGTTAGTTGATTGATCAAAATGTAGAGGCGTATGCCAAACCTACACATTTAGTTTGTTTGTTGATTGATCAAAATGTAGAGGCGTATGCCAAACCTACAAATTTTGTTTATCTCAAAATCAGTTCTGACGTTTTGATAAACTCAGCTAGAGTTTTTGATAAACTCTAGCTTCTTTGGAGCTTAACAAAACGTATTGTTATCCATCTCCTGAAACACGTCGTTTCAAGAAAGAAACGTGACCGCTGTCGCGTTTATTTCAGAATTTTCGTGTAATTACTTGTGATCTGTAATATTCATTTGCGTGGGTTAGGCCATTGATGCGTGTCATAAACTAAATATTTTATAAAATTGATAAAATAGCTTGGAATGGTTTTGGCAAGAAGTTCGACTTTATATAATTGCTTCTCTTTTCATATTCACTCTTTTCAATAATTTACGAGTCAGTTCTTTTTTTTAGAGGGGGGGAGTGGAATAGTGACAGATTTTCTTTTTGCACACGTTAGGTTTTTATGGGTGTGTGAGGGTTAGACTGATTATTAAAAAAATATATATATTAACTAATAAATATTTAGACAAATTCACTTATAAAAAAACTCATTAAATCGATTACCCAATATCATTCAATAAATAACAAAACCCTTAATAACCGTTGTCAAATTCCAAACCAAATCCCTCCATATATTGTAGCTTATCTGGGACAATAAACGTTGTAACAACCATAAATTAAATAAATCAATGTTTAACTGCCTGTCATAACGATTATGTGATGGAGTAGGAAGTTACAAGCTTAGATTAGCAGTTAACCGACGTCGGTGCAACCAGAATGCATTCTATTGCATTTCCTGGGTGCTCAAGGCCAAACGCTGCTATAGCCTTATCTGACCTTGGACCTCGTCAAAGCTCATCTATCATATTATAGCAAGTTCACACCAAGATTTGCACTAACTTTCTTTGTATTGTTTTTCACAATGTGTGTAACTGTGTCAAGGTTATGTTGGTAAAGTTAGGTTAGGTTTGATCGTGTGTTTTGGTGTTATAATCAAAATAATACGATGATCGGTATAACTACACTAGGTATATTATCAATCTGTAAGACAGTAAGTGTGAAGCATGTTTTAAATTTATGTTAATACAATTTGTGAAGAACAGTGGATCAGATTTCGGACTAGCCACTTAATAGAAGTCAGAATTCGGCCTAATTATGTGTGAAGGAAACACTGTTTTCACAAATTATTTGATACAACTACTGGTTTAGAGCTGTACTGGTCATTTACAAGTGACAAACTCTAAATTGTGGATTATAACAGTGTTTGGATTATCCCTTGTCACAAAACAATTTTTTTCTAAGTGTTCATATTCCCGAATTCAGCTCCGTGTTTGAATTTCATTCTGATGTGATTGAGGTCTCTCCTATATGTGATATACCCTACCATTTGGCATTTCGACTGTGTACTATTTGTGTGTTCAGTAGTCACGGCCAAACGTGTGTACCTTTTGTTATGAGATAAGTTTTTTTTTGCAATTAGGCTGAATGATGATTTATAATGTTTTTTAGAAATGTTATTTCCGTTTTAAAATGGCGACCCGTAAACGGTCAATATACGGTTTACAGTTATGAGCACGGGTGCTTCGACTATACTACAGCCGCTGGTTCTTTACACTTGGATTTTTGGTGACACACCGGATAGACAGTGAAAATGGTAACGTTGTCGTATCGCACTGCCCCTCTACGGCCGCATATCTTAGCATCACGCCAAAACTGTTACGTATTGGTCAGTTTGTGTTATGCTTCGTTCCAGTGACAGAGTGAACCATTTAAACTGTAAATGTAAAATTTCATTTAATCTAAGCAATTGAAAAGTCTCTAAAGTTTTTGCAGAATAAATAAATAGGTACTCCATTATAATGATAACATATGTGATTCAAACGAATGCTTGAAACAATCTGTAGCACACTCTGTGGTTTATTTCAGTGTGTATTAAATTATTTATTTGATATAGAGAAATAATTTTGTTCAAATGATGACTCGAAAACCGATACTTTATTGTTAGACTACTTCTTGGAACGGAGCCAACGTAGCAACGTTGCCAGATTGTGATATTTGCAAGTGCAAAGAACGAACGGCTGAAGTATTAAATGTGATGATGTGCCGAGGTATAACGAAGCAGTTGTACGAAAACAAAACTACACATTGAACTACTTCTAATATCTAATCAATCCCTCTGAAAGTTTTAACCTGACCCCAAAATATAAAGCTTCTACGCTCACTACTTTATTGATGTTTTTATAGAGTTACAAAATTATCGTATAAATTATTATAACATAATGTAGCTAAAACTTGATGGTCAAGCATCAAAGTGAATTAGTCTGATCGTTTACGCTTCCAATCAATTGGGTCACCAGTTAACGAGGCCCACCAGTAGCGGGGACGAAGGTTTATTTTTCATTTAAGATAGTCAGTATTCCAGGGTATACTGTAATATTTATTATCACTGTGATCCAAGCAGTAGCCATATTGGGTTACAAGACAGATTGTCAAGGAGTGAGTTTTACTGTACACAAAACCACAACTAATCCCCTGGTTGTGAAGTAGATAGCTTCAGTAACTCAAGATATTACATAATTTGTAAATTTTGAATTTGTTATAGATTAGGTTAGGTAAAATTTATTTTGGTAGTTACTGATAATGGTTATTATTGGGAGCGAAACAGTGATTTTTATTCAGGGAAAAATTCGGACATAACCAATAATTGTATTTAACACATCAGGGACTTACTAGGAGAGTTTACACGTTTATTAAAATTTCCCAACAACAAATTTAAGAAATGAAAGCGCATATATGTGGTTGATTTTTATATGTTTTCTGATATATTTTTAACGGAATTGTTATCACATTGTATTTTATGTGCGCATACAACGATTAGTTTATTTTGCACCTGGACTACTGCTTGTTTTTTGTCAAAAACGTGATCGTTTTGGCTATTGTTACTTTCTCACATACGTAGTAGTCTATATAAAGACAATTATGTGATGGGTCAAAAAATCGACATCCTCTGAGCCCAAAACAGTGGTTTTTGGAATTGTTTGTCTGTTTATTATCTGTGCACTTGTGGAGTGCTCTGAAGCACAAACATGTGGAACGATTTTGATGAAATTTGGTATATCGGTATGTGTGAAACTATTATATGTAGGGCCTACAGTATATTTATGTAGGATGGTATTACAACCATATCTTGAGACAGTGTTTCTGTTATTGGTTTGATAACTAAAAATTTGGAAGTAGTTGCCATAAAACCAAAACACAAATTCCTATTTTCTCACATTTACTTATTTTGATTAAATTTTGCGAGAGAATGTACTCCCCCTCCAAATACATGTTCGGAAGTTTGGTAAAAAAAAAAAAAAAAAAAAAAAATGTACATAGCAGTATTATAAAATACCAAAATTTGTGTTTATAAAAAGGGAAAAGAGAAAATTCGCTTCTCACAAAAACTGTTTTTGAAACTTACAACGCTACGTACTTTTCATTGTGTGGTTAAATTAAGTTGTATTCGTTATACAAAAACTATAATATATATGATTTCGTCCTACAATTTGCCAGATGAAAAAAGGTATACCTCGTTATTACCACATCCATACTCACTAAAAGTGAGTCCAAGTATTTTTAAAAAACAACCGATTTTGAGATCTTTTGTAGAAAAATTATTTTCAGATTGAAAACATAGTAATTTTTACAAATGTCTGTCAACATAGATCTCATAAAAACAGCTTATGCTTACAAAGTAACTAAAACGTTTTGTTTGAAATATAAACTACAAAGCGGAGTTACCGACACAAGAGAATGTACAATATATTGAAGTTTTAATTTCTGACTATATATATATATATAGAAATTTTCATGGAGAAAACATCGTTATTAAAATTTTTGTGATTTTATGCATATATCTATGTACAAATTACAAACTTCTTGGAATGGTTGTGTATAGTTTTAAAACTTGTCTTTGTTAATAGATGTGCTGTTAGCATTTTACAATATATTAATGGATCAATTTTTTAAAGGAAAATATTAATTTCACCTCAATAGTTCATAAACCATAAAAAGCTAATCAAATGGGAAGGTTTTGTACCATAGATTCTAATCTATTTGCTAAATTAAGTTAAAACTTCTATTTTTGTAAAATTAGGCCTACAGCAATTTTATAGAATTTTAACAAACAAAGATTTTCAAGGTTTTGCAAATCTATATGGTGTCACATGCTCGAAAATAATCAACGCACATTAATCATATTGTATAGTAAGCGCGCAGAAAGATTTGCACAAACTTTCTTTGTATTGTTTCCCACACTGTGTTCGACTACGTCAAGGCTATGATAATAAATGTAGGTTAGGTTTCAGCGAGTTTTTAAGTCTGGCATAGAACGGCGAGAGAATAAAATGTAATAATTTAATGATATACATTTTAAGGCACACAGCACTCTGGAGGCTATACCTATTTAATAATAATGAGTGATATGTACACTCCAGGCAAGTTTCATCGTACTGCGGCCACATAAACCGATGTATCATTTATAATTTTAATGATGCAATGGGGGATCTGGTCTACAGGATATTGGAAGAAAAATAATTCGGAAATTTTTTATACCCTATTAGATATATTTATAAATTTACCATTATCGTATTATCACATTACAATACTTGATTATCCATCCATAAAACCTGGAAACATATTAATAGATTAGATATGCCTATTTCATACAGTTTATATAAATACAAAATCTATTTATACTGTATATTTTATATAAAAATACATTATTTGTACATTAGGGAATTGGTGTATTGAAATATTAGCAATTCATGTGTATTCTTTTATTGAAACGCTGATAACAGTTGTAACTGTGAAATGTTCACACATTGGAGCAGTTTAACAATATTTTTGACATACTATACTATTATTAGGTAATTTTTGAAAACTTGCCACCCTTATTATTTAAAAACGGGAAAAGATATTCATAATCCATTCTCGGGACAGTTATTCACCTTTAGGACTTTAGAAAGAACCTTAGAATACCTAATTACAAAATATTAAACCACTTCCCACCACTTCTCAAAAATGCGAAGTGGGCACATAAGGCTTGTGATATCTCAAATTAAAGTCCCTTAAAAATCACCATTTTCTGTTATAAGAAAATAATAATCGGCCAACGTATTCATTCGTTACGCTCAAAAATATTAGTTTGCAAGTTATTTTCCAAAATTTTATAAAAATAATATTTTGCACTATAAAAATATATTTTACAAAGTTTAATATTTAAGATTGGACAAAGTCAACAGCATGTATTGGAGAAGTTTTACTGTTTTCATGATATTAAAACTGGAACAAAGAAAATTTAGGTAAGTCTACAATACTATTTCCTTGAGTTTGAGAATGTCTTTTCATTTAGTCCGAACTTCTATTTCTAACAATTATTAACCTAAATACTTTTCCTTGTACTACCCCAACAATAATTTATTAATGTTGTCAGAACTGGTATGGAAATATTATTTCTGCGAAATTTTTTATTATAATTAATTTAATGATAAGAATTCAGTTTTCCTTGGTGCCATCAACTAAGCTATTTTAATTGTGCCAATAACTATTTTTATAAAAAATTTCAAAATATCATTTTTGAACATAGGGTTTTAAAATTTTGTAAATAGGTATTTCAAGATTACCCCAAAAGGTGAATAAACTATCGAGAGAACATCTATGTATATCTCTTTCCGTCTTTTAAATAATAAAGGTGGTAAGTTTTTACAGAATCACTCTGTACCAGGTACCTAAAAAGCGTCATCCTCTAAATTTCGAATGATCAAATACAAAAATCACTTTTTTTTCGGAACTTTTATGAGAATTTAGAAAACTTACTTTTAAGGCAATTCCGCCCCCCTCCATATAATTTGGGTTATTAGGGGGAACTGATATTTTTGCACTGTAACTCCTATCACATTATATATGATTTTAAAAGGAATATCGATTAAAATTTGCTCTAATTAAACTTGCTCCTATTTAAAATTATAGCTGATCAAATTTAAAATAGAACCGCTACTTAAAACAGTTTTTTACTTAAGCTTGAAAGACTTGAGGCATTACGGAAGATGCAGTTAACAAGTGAATGAATGAGAAAAAACATTAACAATATAATATTCGCCAGGAAAATCTATTACGGCTTGTAGCCCAGAACGAAATAACAATTTTTGGAGGTTGTGGGGCTCAAATAGAATTTTACAAAATATTTCGCGTTATACCTCATTATAAAGCTCATTAAAGAAGTAACCAGTACTGCAACTAGCGAACTATAAGCTAACGTTAATTTCACATTATAAGCCCCTGTTTTAACTGGGTCAACTAACTGACCGATATCAAGTTTGCAACACTATTGTTTTTTAAGTTCAACCAGGAACCGAATATAAACCCTCCCTCCATACGTGATCATTAATCCACCACAAAAAATAGTTCATTATTGCCAACAATCTTCAACAGGGTTTTACTTGTAAAAACTACTGTTTTAAACAAATTTAGTTACCACGTTTGTAGTCAAATTCCCTTTTCTGAAAAAAAGGGAGATTCATATCTCTATTTTAATTTATGATTGGCTGATGTCTCATAACATAATGAATGGAGTGGTTTTCTCTACTCATTATATCTTGTTGTATCGTACAACAGTGATTAGCATTTAATTATTTTATGTAGTCGAAAAAAAGAAAGAAAGAAATGAAAGGGTGAGGCAAAATTGACATATATGACAAAAGTTAGCTTCCTTGGTTCTGTAAAAGGTGACCTTCCCTAAAAAAACAGGATATGTTGGCTCGGATAAAAATATAGATTATTAATTTTCAAAATCACAACGATTTTCAAATTTCAAAATAATGATTTTTGAAAATAACTTTAACTATAGATCATAGTCCCACAGTACGTAAATTTGTGCAGCTTAAAAATCGAAACTAAACTGTTCAATTAATTAATTGTTTTGTTAAGTTGTCTCTCGAATGATATGACAAAAACTGTTAAAATTGGCGTCAATTTCAATTTGGCTTGTTTGTAATTCGTGAATTTCAAGTACTTATCTTAAGTTAAGTTACTCTTTTAAATTCCTTAGATGATACATTTTGAAGATTTGACACTCAACTAATAACGCTAAGTTGTTTTGTTGTTTTTGTGTATAAGTTACGTTGCTCACCTTGACCTTGAATATCATACATGGAGATCACCAATTGCACAAACCGATTTATTATAATGTTGTAAATATAAACCTACTGAGGGACCAATTTTTTATACTCATCGAATAGTGAAACATAATTTACGAGCTAAATTTGACAATAATTCATTTAAAATTCCAAATCTAGATCCTATTTTTCCATTTTTTAAGTTATAGTTTTAACAAATTTGTTTAATAATAACTCTGTTATTTTAAATAGCAGAAAACGCGTTTTAACATTATTGGATACAAATCTGAAAGTTGAAATGACCTAGATATTGTGTATAACGTTTGGATGAGAAATTATCGTTAAAATTTTTTTTTGAAATTTAATAATCAGCCGACTATTTACCGATTGAATTTCGTTGTCAATTTACGATCTCTCTCTGTAAAAAATTCTATTAATATTGCTCAAATGGGAAGAACCGTTAGAAATTTCATGGTATCAAGTGTGGGCTTGTGCAAGAGCTAGAATTTCTTTATTAAAAATTCACTAATACAATAAACACGATTGATTGTTGAGAAACAGTATTTTTAAATACCATATGCTAAGCGTTTTAGTTATAGAGAAAAGAGAAATAAATTGTAGGTCAAACAACATTCAGTTAAATTAACAGTCGGTTAAATCCAATAGGTAAATTGAGGACTGGCAAGACCGTTAACGATATCAGTTGACACATTTTACTAAACACGCAATCACAATATATTGATGCATTTTCGCTACATGCAATATTATCATACTATATGTCAAGGTTAAATTTGAGTAGTCTATTCATATTGTATTTTAGTAAAAGTGACGTCATATAATGGTATCAAGGAATTTTTTACCTAAATAAATATTGAATTTGACTTGTGAGATAATATTACATGAATAAAACTCGAACACAACATCTCACAAAATTACGTTTACTTAATCAAACGCGTTTCAACGACAGAGTTGCCATCCTCAGCGATATTTGAGATGCAATAACTAAACTATAACTCATTTGTAGCTCAAATATTACTAAGGATGGCGACTTTGTCGTTGAAACGCGTTTGATTAAGTAAACGTAATTCTTGTGAGAACTTGTGTTCGAATTACTTTCTTCTTCCCTAGGGTTCCCAAGAACCTTGCTTAAAATTACGTAGCATAGGAAATGTTTTAGTAGCTGAAATATCCGGTGTCAATTTCATTGCGTTCAAAAAAGTGACATATTTTCGCCCGCCTGTACACTGAGCTAAGCTGAAGAGTTTGGAAATTTAACTAAAATTCTATATCTATATACAGAATGATTCAAACAGGTGTGATCGTTGTTTTATTCGATAAGTACAAAAGTTACAAACAAAAAAGTTAAAGGTGATCCCCAGGATTTTTTGAGTTAAAACTAGAGTTATTACCAAATGTTCACATCACCCTCCATCTTCCAATTTGGCGGTAAGCTATAAAAAAATTTTTAGGAATCCCTATTTTTTAGGGGATCTTGGATAAAACTCAAAATTATGAGTTTTTTAATATGGAATATTTCTCAATATCTCTAACAGTTTAGAAGGTAGGTTAATGTTGAGCACTTAATGTTTCAAAAATTCGCAAATCCAAGCTTTTTCCAGACAATTTTATTTTTATTTTTCAAAGTCAAATTCAGGTGAAATTTAAACTAGAACTAGGTTAAAAGATGTAATGACACTATTGTTATTTTTATTTGTTCTGTATTTTGAGGAATAACAGAGTTATCGATAGAAAAAATATCATAATTTTCTTGTAATTTTCTGCAGGAAAATGGCGGGTAATATGAACAATTTGGTAATACTGTAGCTCTAGTTTGAAATAAAAAAATCCAGGGGTTAACTCTTAAAGTATTTTTATGTAATAAAACAGCGGTTACACCAGTTTCAATCACTCTGTAAAAGCTCTAACCGTCTCGTTAAAGTCCATTAGAAATTCTGGAAGTAGAGATATGAAATTCGTCGGTTAAATTCTTACCATAATGTAAGGACTCCGTGTGAAAAAGTTTACCAAAATTTAATACCAAAGTGTTAAAAGAGGTAAAATGTGTTTTCACAGGTTTCCCAATATCTTTTAGGCAAGATAAACTTGGTTTTTCCTTTCATAGATTACCTATACAAATGGCTAAAAACACAATCTCTCAACTTAATCACAGTTTTAAAACAGATAGTGTAGACAAACTCGTATGTTCTGAATATTTATTTTTTACCTAACTAGGTATTTGGAGATAATTCTGTCACAAGAAAATCTATTTTTAAAATCGATTAAAATTTCAATTCGGCATAAAGTAATGAAATCCAAAAATGTTAAATATTTTAAAATTAACAAAAGTTTTTTAGATCAAATTGTAATGAAAGTGAAGATTGTATACGTGAATGTAAAATTAAAGATGGATGTAAAAAAAATTACTGCGATTGCGAACAAACTGAAAATTCTAAAATGAATCTTGACCACCGTCGGGTTTGTTTTGAGTATTTCTAAAATGCCTGATAACAGTATTTTGTTAAAATTCGGTATTGCATATTGGTGTCATGAACTTTCGCACTTTATCAAAATATGACTAAATTCGATTTGTCTGGTTTTAGAAGTTTTAAGCGGCGGCGAATCGATTTATTTCCTCTATTAACCAATAATTCCTGACTAGGAATTTCCGGGATATCTGTGGAATATTTTTTGTTTGTTTAAATGCGTGTTGTTTGTAATGTTGAGCACAGCTTTTTGAATAACAAAAATTATAAAACTTCTCAATATCAAGTAGCCTACGGAAATATTTAAATTAAAAATTAAGTAAGTTACATGATCACGAGCATTGGTCAACCTCCAATATCAGTCTTAACAACAGATATTTTTCAGCAATAGGAGACAACACTTAATCTCCTTCACTATTTCTCACATTGCATTATGCTGTATAGATTATCATTTGGAAGAAAACGTAGAGTCTCGTAGATTTTGTTTTTTTTTCAAAAGACCTGTAATCGGCTTCCTATAGGGATTACAGGGTCTTGACAATCCTGAAGGAACCTAGTTGAATCTATACCTTTTTACACCTAGTCTTGAGGTGATCCCTTTCTTTCCTATCAGGTTTCTCTTGATCAACTCTTGTTCTCTTCCGACCCTGACGCTATTGGAGTATTCGAGGTCTAAGTTTCTTTATTTTATACTCTTTTCATCTTCTTATTTTTATAAGGCGATGTGACTGAAAGGTTTTTCGCTTTTAAACAAGGGGGAAAATATTTTCCTTATGAGAAGGAGGAAATTTGTCCTGCTCATTTGCAAGTCTTGTAGCTTCAGTTGGTATGTATATACAATTGGACAAACTCGCTTAGTTTGTTTATCAATTTATTTAGAAAGTTATCACAATTTTTAGGCCATTTTGTATATTTGGGTTAATTTAAAAAACGGTATCGTAGATAGATGAGTAAAATTTGAATTAATTCAGCTTAACAAATTCTACAGAATGTCGCCAAAATAATAAATCTCGGGGGAAATAATAATAATGTGAATAGTAAATAATGGAAAATAATAAATCTCGTGAATTAAAATTGTTTTGAGAATTTTGACCGCATTGTTGAATGAGTTCCAGGGAATCAATATAACTGGTTGGCAAACTCATTTATCGGGTAGGCCAATTGTTGAGTCACATTTGATTCCGTTCGGATAAATATTTTAGTAAAAAAGTGTATACAGTTCATATATACATTATAAAGAACATTCATTTTAATCTTGTTCTGGAATTCTCTTAACATGAAAAAACCCTTGTTCCAAATAACTGCCAAAATGTGCCTCATTATGCGATAATTTAAACTAAGAAGAAAAGAAATTTAAAAAATAATAAGTTTATCTTCCGGAAGGTAAACCGTTCTGTGAAAAAAAATCTGGCAAAGATATTTCGTATTTCGTAATGATATATCATAATTACGGCATACCAACTAACACAAAAGATTTTACATTACTTTATCCCTATACTGAATAATTTTAGAATAACATATTCACAGGCTTGCTATGTAGGTATAGAATACCATAATAATAAGTTTAACCTTTAGTATGAAATGCTTTGGGAACCCCAAGATTTTAGTGACTCGAGTTTTGCGGTGAAATAAATCTTGGGTTTCCCCAAGACAGTAAGACAAAGTACTTCACATTAACATTATCTAGCTGTGATAGCAACTGTCATTTTCTCAGATAATACATATTATTTATCTAAAATTTCACAAACTACTGCTGCAAACACCACCAAATTTTTAGAATAAATATATTGACGTATATATTTACCTGTATATAACTAGTAACCTCCTAGTCCGTATAAATATCTCGTATCATCAACAAAGCTCAAGTGTGCATGTGTGCCAATAAATTTTATTGTTTTTATTGCTTTTCATTTGTTCGATTATTCAAATTTCCGGACTAACTGCAATAAGACCAAAATTCAAAATTAGAATTTTCTTTTAAATAGCCCAAACAATGTTGGTGGAATTTTGTTAAAAAAGAAACAGAAGAAAGTAGCCTGTATGCCTAAGGGACCAAACAGAACGTGGTTTGCTATCTACCATAAAGTCTGTCAGGAGGTATTAGTTAAAAAGGGGAAATGAACTATTAGCTCCGTAGTAAAAGTTCAAATATCTTAAAATCTATGTTAGCTATTTCAATATAATACTGTTGTAATGATAGAAACCAATATGCAAAAATAAACGAAAATAAAATTACAGTTATTCTGAAGAGGGAAAAATTAAGCTATTGGCGGTCAGTAAATCCCTAAATGGCTCACTAAAGTGAGTAAGGTCTCAATGATGGAGGATCTAAACTGTTTTTTTCACGTAGACTTGAGTTAGATTCCTCTCTTTCATCTTTCCTATAAAGTCTCTCTTGACCAATTTTTGTCCGACTCTGACCCTTTTAGAGTATTTGAGGGCTAGACTAAGATTCTTTGTTTTATCTTCTTTTCTTCCTTTTTTATAAACGAGAGATTTTTCGCCTTTAAGCAGCAAGCGTAAAAACGATACTTTTACTTGTTTACTATACATAGTTATGAATGTGAATTCACAACAACTGTACCAGCATTTAATTAAAAAATATCGTGCCGTTCAAATTGGGATTACATCCCCCCCCACTTACATTATTGCAGATAATAAAGTTTCGTTGATACTAAGCTTGTGCCTGGTTTGTATTATATATGTCAGAGTTTGTTGTATATAGGTCAGATTTGATATCTCCATCAACCCAAGATCAGTTTTATCAAGCGTTGTTCCAACAAATCTTCACGGCCATGCAAGCAGTCGCTTATGTAAATTAAGATCACACTCGCCACCTTAATAACCTTGTTACCATTTCTAATTCAATAATTTTAAAACTTTTTTATGATTTTATAAAGAATGTTGAATAAATAACAAATTCAAACCACGAAGTAACACAATATAAATGGTTTACTCCTCATAAACTTGGAAATATACAAAGTAATCAATTTGTAGTTAAAGCTTTACGTAGATGCTGTTTGAATCCTTCCTTTATTAAAACCGAAATGAATATTTTAATACATGTAAATTCCGAAATTCCTTAAACTTTGTTTCGAAATTAGTTTCATTGATTTATTTATCTTTTTTACAATATAAAACTCTAACTAATGTAAATTAAATGTTTTAATCAAATTCTATAGTTAAGTCAATCATAAGATAGGTGTGTAATTATAAAATGACTGGTTTGGGCATTTTAAAATTAAAAATTTTATTTAAGTTTGACATAAATTATTGTTTATATTAAAAAATAAAAGAGTAGTTGAGTGCCACCATAATGAGTACATTTTGGAATTTCCGAAGCCGCTATTTTTTTAATAATAATGTTCTCCTACATTTCACTAAAATTAATTAAACAAACATAAGTGTATTAAACATTTTAATTTAAGCCTAAGTTAGATATAAAGACGGAAAATCGTCAAATCATGAATAATTGAGTTTAATAAAATTGAACATAAAATTTTAGTATTTACTCGTTGTCGTAGTTTTGAATTTTTAAGTAATGAAAATTAAATATTTTGTAGTTCTGGTATGAATTATTTTTATGACCACTATACTTCAAATAGTGCAAAAACAGAGCTTATGAAGGTTAAGAGTTAAAACATCCTATTAACAATCTATTTAAGTAAGTTATAAAACGTACAGTTATATAAATTATTAAAATATTCATAATGGATCTAAAATGCGAGTATAAATCATCATGTTATTTCCAATGCAACACAATCCTTCAGTGGATGTTACTGGCGGACTTTAAAGCGTAAATTGTAAAAAACCGTAATAATAATGTTGACTATTAATAAATGGAGTGGTTTGTATAGATAATCAAATATATTGATTTTAGCAGAAATGGAAGAGAACTTGTAAAATCGGTGTGGTGTTAAAATATCGAAGAGTATGTTTAATAAAGACAACACAATAAATAAGTAAAAAGTAACAATCAATTAAAAACTATAGGACAAAAATCGATATTCATTATTGCACTATTTTTTCCTCAACTCTTTGTATATCTATATATTTAGATCAAATTAGTATCTAATCAATTTTGGGACAATCAGGACAAAGATCATATAGATCTTTTAAATTCAAAATCGTGCATCTTGAAGGCAATAGAAATTAATTGAATTCTATTTGTACAGTCGGATTTATAATTAAAAACCTGCCCTACATTATGAATCGTATTAGTCGAAAAAGAAAGAAAAGCTGTTCAAATCATCACAAAAATAGAAATATTTAGGAAACATAGTAGGTGAGTGTACGTGCGCGTGTGTGTGTGATGACGGGGGATTGGTTTATTTAACAGCTTTGACTAAGTTCCATGACATGTTTTCTATTAGAAATATCTCTAACAGACAATTTTTTACTTATGTTATAAACAACTAACAGTAACGTAATGAAACCATTTCAATTGAGTCTCCTCATTCGTTGAAGTGCCGTGTAGTTGACTTCCAGACTTGTAAAGAAGTAGATAAATTTAGACAACTGATAGACATCGTGTTTTTATATTGGAAGGTCAGTATGCGAGACTGTGTTAGGTTATATAACCATCAACCGGCAGGTTTAGTGTAAAATAGACCTTGGCAATTATACAGGTATCAAATTAAACACAATGTGTAACTGCTGTTCGATGCCTGCCCAGCTGATGAACAAGGCCGACCACCTGAATTTCGCATGTATTGAATGTATTGTCATTGACTTAACAATACTTTTGTCAGGAAACCCAATGCCACGAAGTTTAAGACTCAGCAAGATCTCTGTCAAAATAAATGTCAAAATTGAACAATTCGTCCAGAAGTACATTGTAGAAATATTTATTTAGAAGACAATTAATACAAATTATCAGAAATGTTTTCAGAATAAGTAGCTGATAACCGAGTTATCATTAATTTAAAATAATAATAATAATAAAAACACAAATGCTCCTATACTTTAGGATTATTTATCAAAAACTTCACACAACCTTCTATTTTTAAAATTTCACACATTAGGAGAACTGGGAAATTTATGAATAATGAAGATTAATTTTTTTGGTCAATAATTCAGTTACCCTTCCACCTTTAACGAGGATCAAAATATTAATTATTTGTCAATTTGTTAGTAAGTAGAGAATTACAGGAGCAATTTGTGGGAGTGGCCACAGGTTGACCCAAAATGTAATATTTATAATAAACTAAATGTATATGTATTTTTTTGTATGTACTGTACATGCACTTATCCCAACACGACCCATGTCATCATGGAGCTTACCGAGCCCTAACAGAAGTAACAGTTAAACCTAACGGAAACATAACAGTTTAAATTTAGAATAAAAAAATCAAAACTATTACCAAATATTTTTTCCAAACTGGTTATTTAATCATTATTGTTTTAAGAATTTGAGGCATTGTGCCTTTTATTGGAGTTGTAAGGCTGGCTCTATGGACCCTTTTTGGCCCTCATTTTCAAATTTGAATAAAAAAAGAAATATAATTATTTAATTTTTGAAAAATGTAAAGTATCTTTATAAACAGTAAACACCCATCTCGAAATACTTTTAGGATGAACTATCAAATCCAGTTAGAAATTTGTCGAGTAAAATGAGGAAGTAAATATGTTCACACTTAAGATTAACTGTTGATATTCTTTTGAAAGCGTGTTACACTATTTTATATTTAAACTACTGTATTTTATTTCTACTGTATTTTAACTATTAAAAGCGTTCCTTTTATTTAGATTGGACTCAAGTTTATTTATTTATTTATGTATCAAGTTTTTGAACTCACCCAATCCATTTTGAAAAAAAAAAAAAAAAAAAAAAATCCTCCATTCCAAGGTGTTAACCATCCCAACGTTTTGACAGAACATAGTAAAAAACCCAAACCTGTTAGCAAATAGTTTTTCCATCCTGTTTATTGAATTATATTTCAAATTACATATCAGAAAATACAAGTATAAATCCGAGGTGGAATAAGAATAAATACACTTTTCCAAAAAAGTAGCATTTGGGGAAAAAATCAGAAAAAATGTTAATTTTGTGTCAAATTTTAGTAAAAATGTAATTTCTTTTTTAAAATATATAATGTTTAAAAAATATCAAATTTTGCGATAAATGTAATTTTGAAGTAAAAATATTTCATAAAAATAAAACACAAATTCTTTTGTTATAGTATTCTACATTTTATTGGTCTAGCCGACCATGGTTTCGCCAGTTACAGTATTGACGATGCTTATACAAAGACTGTCTTTGTAGGTTTTGATATGTATACATTGGCTTTGATATATGACACATTTGTAACAAAAATCATTTATCCTTTTTCCAAATTTGGACCCAAAAGAGTAGTAGATGAACTGGCATGAAGTTGCCTAAAACACACTTTGTGTTGGTTCAGATACATATTTTGGAAAAGGGTCAAAATTTGGGTTTGTTAGTGGGTCTAATTTTAGGATAGGGTGGACCCACTATCGGAACAAATAGAAAGTTAATGCGTTAAGTTGTAATTCATATCAAAATGTAGACATTTCAAAAGTTTTACAATATTTCGTAATGATGGCATGAGATCCTTAGTGACTCATATAAAGGAAAAGTTGAGTAATTTTTAAAAGATACGTTTATATACATGAAAAAAAAATAGAAAAGTTTCTGAACCAACCTAACCTAATTTTATATTGATTTTATATAAATATATATATTCTAGATGGGTTCAGAAACATATGAGGGGAGGCGGAAGTATTTGGAAATAATATTTATTTATGTCTTACCTTTGTACTTCTCTTTTGGAAAAAACAGTTTTGAATATTATTTTGTTAGATTAAAACTTGTAAAGGGTTAACATATTGAGCGAAAGGAAGGGGGTGGTATTTAAAAAAAAATGGGTCGGGTGAGTTTAAAACTTTGAAAGGGGAAAAGGTAAAAATTTGGAGGTGGATCTAAATGGGATGGGAGGTATAAGAAACATTAAAAAAAAAAATTAAATAATCAAAATTGGGAGGTTGGAATTTTGGAGCAAATTTTAGAGTAGGGGATCTAGGGTTGAGGGTAATGATTGGAATTTTTGAGGCGAGTTAATGGTGAGTGCCATTTTTGGAGCAAGGGAAGTGGGTGAAAAGTCAAAATGGGGTGAAAAATCGTCAAAATTTTGGAGAAGGGGTGTCCCAGCTTAACCTGCGGGCATTCCACCTATTCACTACTACAAACTTAATAATTAACAAATTCTTTATATATTCCTCTTCCAATCATTAATACAATGTATTTGGTTTTAATGTCACTTTTGTTATATATGTGTACGTAATATATGTCTAATACGTAGAACATAAATTATTTATTAGCTTTGACGAATATGAGCAAGAAATAAAATATGATTGTAAAAATTTAAAAAAAAACTGATGTAAAACTTTCTGTATATCAACTAAAGCAAATATATTCTAAAATATATTTATTTCAATTATTTTCATGGCGTAGAATGAAAGCCACAACTGTATATTCTATTCATAGAGGTGGAATGTTAACACATTTTACATTAACACTAGCGTAACATAATCCTGAAGTAAAATCTAAATACAGTAAGTGCATAAACAACAAATTAACACCCTTTTAGGTATTATCCTACTTTCGTCAATTTTCAAGTCCAACAGTGAACGAATGACGAATGACCTCTCATAGGTCACTATTTGAGTGGGAAACGCTTTGAGGTGCTAATCTCTGCTGTAAGGTTTGATGATATAAAATACTCATGATGTTAGAAAAGACAATGTCAAGGCATCGGCAATTTCGGAACTGTGCAATAAGTTATCAGGGTGAAATTTATCTGTTTAGATTTTGAAATTCTACAAAACATAGTTTCCGTAATATTTTAATCCTTTTGAGGACTGACGTTTGAAGTTGAATCACATACATTTGTTTTTGTTTTTAATATAAATTAAAATATAAAATCAAAATCGCAATAAAATACATATCAGAGTTTCAACAATACCAGACCGTAATTAACTATGTAAAACCAATCCCTGTATTTAGATAGTCTTATAAATGTGTTCTTATTCGTGTAGTGAAAATTATGGTGTAGTATAGGTTTGGTTAGGTTAGGTTGACTAAAGATTAGGCAAGAGTGACTATTCCTCGGTGATCTAGTGTGCAAGAGGTTTCTATTTAAAAGCGGCATTTAGGCTGTGGGTTCGAAGGCTGTGCCCATAAAACACATTATATAATAATTGTGTAATGTGAAGACTTAAGACATAAATCAATGCAGCTATTTTATTTTGTTATGGTTCTTGATGGGTGAATCCCAATGATTTTCGGTTATTTTATGAAATGTCACAATAAGTTTAATGGTGTCCTTACACACTACATTGTAAGTTCGCAGGTAATATATCAAAACAATAAAAAAATTGTTATTGTAAGACAATTTATCTATTCAAAAGCTCAGTGTTGTCAACAAAAGATTGCAAAATTTTACTTGTTTCATATTCAAAAGGTGTAACTTAGAATAAACTATAGAAGATAGATAGTGTGTATTATGGATTTTTATTATGAAAACATGTTTAGGAATGTCTGAACTAGGGGAACTAAGCTTAATAATATTTCTCACCTAAAAGATAGAAAAAAGACGCTCTCCTCCTGTAAGAAGTTAATGCTATTCGTTTATTAAAAACAGGCGAGTTATAAATAAAATAAATATAATTTAATTAAACATAAATTTAATAAATAGCAAAAACCGTAAGCTATTCTAGTAGCCTAGCGGCCATTGGTCGACATCGTCGAGCTTGATTGTAATGTTGGAATGGTGTCCAATAATTTCCAATTAATAACAAAACTTCACCAAAAATAACACATTATACATTTAACAAAATTACATCCTAATACAAAGCCCTTTAACTCTCATGTTCTTGAGCAGTTATAAATCAATAACAAAGCTTTAATGAGTTAAAAATAACAAAACAAACAAACAAACATAATTTGTCGTTTAAATGTATTAGGCTGTAAAGTACATACTGAAAATATATTCTTAGAATTTTTCATTTCTATTATAAAGTTTTCCTTTTCTTTTGAGTAGTGAACTAAAATAAAAGTCTCACATTAAATTACATCTATTCCACATACACGCACTTCAGATATTTTGCGAGTTCATTCCAATCTAATATATTGTGTTTGTTTTACGTTCGTTGGCTAATTTCCTTCAGCAGTGGGAAAAATGAAAAAATATTCTACATTTTATCTTAATTACGAAAATTTATAATTTAGTTTTTCACCTATGGTTTGAAATTCAAATAAATCATTTCAGTTCTGAATTCATTTCATAAGCAATACCATAACTGCCATTAATGTAACATTTACCTTCAACTTTTAATTGTAGTGATTTATAAACAATATGAATACTATTGTACAGTTTATAATTCTATGTAAAATTCAAATTAAGCTCTTTAAAAAAAACATTAAATTAAATTTGGGGCTTACCTCTAATTTCATTATAAACAATTTTGATCAAATCTAATCCCTTAGGACAGCTAAGTAAAACTAGGACATTTTGAGTAATTCGAACCACCTGTTTTTGAGATAAAATATGACAATAATTTTTCATCAAAAACCTATAAGCAAGTTTAACCGAATACTTCTTTGTATTCCAAGGAGGTTTTTCCCTATTTTTTCATCCACTCTATTCCCATCCTCGACCTTGGTATTTCGATAGGCAGACTCCATTACACAAAATGAGCTATATTAGTCTTAGATAAAAATAACTACCTCAAATAAATATGTTTGAGGCCTTTTTAATTTTCTGCAAAAAATACATTTTCTGCAAAAAAAAAAAAAAAAAAAAAAAACGAGGATAATCTAAAGTTGGGTTGTAGTAGACTAGAAATATATACTGTGAGAAAAATATATTAAAATTTTCCAGTGTGTGAATATTTCATGGCAATAGGTTAGGGTTTTCCTCGAGGGAGGTCACAATAGTTAGAAGTTTTTATTTTGAATCTTTGTCTGATATGAAAGTTTCAATTCCACGTGATAATGACTGTTTGCCACGATTTCTTACTGGAGTTCAGTCAACATTCCACCGATAACCTCTTCGTCTGTTCATTTTCACGGAAAATACTGAACATATTTTCAATAACACCCGTAACCCATATTCTTATAGTCGATGGGCTGGAATTAGTTTGACAACACTTTTCAAAATAACGAATTTTCACATTGATTTCGTGAATAACTTCTTACCTTGCGGTCTAAAGCTTTCAGAATATAAAGCTTAGCTAGATATTGTGAATCCAATGATAAAGCCTTGGACAGTGTGTTATGGCCAAAGATTCCTATAAGCTTGGTGGAACAGTATCGTAGGACAGTAGGGCCTACGATGTTTCAAAACCAGACTTTTAACAAAGAAGTATAAAATGCTCACTCGTTCACTCAATCACAATGTGTATGGGGTGAATTATTAGAGAACGTATTATAGCAAGATAGGATCAATTGTATTTCCTTGTTGTTTTAAAGGCAAAAACCTCTTAGCCATCATCCCGTTATAAGAAAAGTGAAGAAAAGAACATAAAATAAAGACCCATAGCAATAGCGTCTAGTTCGGAAATTAATAAGAGTTGGTTAAGAGGCCTGATAAGAAAGATGAAAGAGAGGGATCTAACCCAATAGACTAAATGAAAAAGATGTAATTCTAGCTGGGACCCTCGGAATTGCCAAGTCTGTACTCACTATAGTGAGCCCATGAGAGGAACTTACGCTTTGTTTGCTGTTTGTTTTTCACACCACTCTGTCACTCATTTACCCAATGTGTAGTTGTCAGTATTTTAAGAAACGGAATTATATTCTACAAATTATAAATAAGAAAATATTTACGGATTAGTAGCAATTTCAGTGCGATTTTAATAAAATTTCGCTTGTAATTGTCATAAATGAGGAAGCGTAGGCTTATTGGCAGCTGTATTTTATTTATTGATAATTTGGTACAAAGAAGTAACAAAGGTAGGTACTATTAAACCATGCGTAAGTGGATAATTACAAAAGAAAAGCATTCGAAGGTTATAGGACTATGTACGGTAGCGCATGGTAAAACACTACTGATATAGGTCTGGTCTATTCATCTTTCCAATGTTAACTGGTAAATAAATTACTTTTAATAACCAGTTAAACTAAGACTATAAGTGTACAAGTTAGAAGTATAATTTTAGAATTACTAGTGCGGATAATTTACAGCAACATCTATACGCTGTCTTGATAGAATGTGAATGTCTTTTTGTGTAGTATCAGCTCTGTTACCAAAATCGACCTTGGTGTTATTATATGAAAAGGTATCACAATAGGATTATATACGGAAAAACATATAGAAAATTGTTTTAAACAGCTGCTATTTTGTAATTTTAAGATTTAATTTTTGTAATATTCAATAGTCAAACCTTGATAAGTTTACTAGAGTTATTATTGATATTTCCTAATTTTGAAGTTATATGGATAAAAATTTTGTTTTTTAACTTAACTCTTTCGCGATAACTGAAATCAGTTGTTTTTGATGAACTCCACTGCTCTCATTTTACATTTTTAGAACATCTTGTTACTGTTTTAAAACTTATTAGCTGAGATTATTATTATTATTATTTTTCAATGACAACTTTTCGTTTCAGACTCGCCTAAAACAAACTGAAGGAATGACCATTTTAACTTCCCAGATGTATTGTTGTTTCAATTCTAAAGAGTGGTTCTATTTTCACGCAGTTTTTACTAATATTTTCCTCCGAGGACTAATTTTTAAATTTCTTTTTAAATATCTCGACAAAATGAAGAACACAAAAGGGTCACCTACTTTTTATCCAAAAGAATACACGGTGATATATGATGATTTTATTTTTGTTACCTGACCAATCAACTTGGAATTTCTGTGGTGACTGAGAACAAATATCTAGATTGGTTTTTTTTCCCACTTTTACAGAAAAATATAGCCTCAAGACCAATTATTAATTTTTAATTAATTTGCTTCTTTTTTTACAAAATGACAAATATGAAACAATATTTCAACCACTAATTCTAATGTACCAAAAATAAACTTTAAAGTAGGGGGGAGAAGAAAAGTACCCCTAGGTTATTAATGGAATTTTATTATTATTAAATTAATTTCCCCCATTTTTTACGAAATACAAATATAAAACAATACTGTATTTTAACCAGTAACTCTAATGTACCAACCACAAACTCAAAATTAGGTGTTTTGAGTATAAACTCTTCAAAATTTGTACACAGAAATCTGTAAAATCAGATAAAACACAACCCATGACAACGGTTAGTGTTAAGTTTTATATTTTCCAAATTAGTAACATCATTTTTTTTTCATTGCGGTACATTGGTTTTGGTAATTTTCCAAATAGTAAATTTATAAAAATCTCCTGGATCAAATCCAAACTAGCCTATACAAACTTCCATGCCAACGTCTATAGTTCAAATTTCAATTTTGATTAATAATTTTTTACTCGGAATTACTTAAAGTGACCAAAATATTCTGTTTAAGCAAGAATGCTATATTAAGTAAAATTTAATAAAAATCGGTAAAATTGGTTTTGTTAAATCAAGAAGGGTTTAAGTTGGTAGTTTCTTAATTTTAAAGATAATCTAGCACTTCTGCATTTTACAATTGATTAACAGACTGGTACGGATTTTTAAAAAACATTTAAAAAAATAACAACTGGATAAAGATTTTGATTATGATTATATATATGTTAGAATGTAAATATTTAGTTTACTCGTACTACTTGTAATTTCAAATTTTTCTGTACTTCATAGGCCTGATAAAAAAAAAAAAAAAAAAACCTACCAACTTTCCATTTCCAGAATGGTTACACAAACTACTTGTATGTGTGTTTATAAATAAATGTTGATCGAATTTCGTCAAAAAAACCAGTTATCATAAATATATTGGTCTACCACCCAATAGTTTCGTGAAAACATCCACGAAAATCTTGACTTTTTTCAATCACAATATTCCAAAAATCACCTCACGAGGTAACATTTCTATAATATTTAGTCTTATGTATGAAAATAAAATGATCAATTACCATACTACTCCAATTCACTAAGAGTTGGCCGGATATATTTAATGCAGTGAAAGTTCAATTTTGCGTGCCTAGAAAACATTATGCTGAAATAAACATAACAAGTAAAAAAAAAAAAAACCGTAAAACTGAATATATTCGGAAATCAAAAACTAAACAATAATAAAAAAAAAAGATAAAACAACCCGATAAACTATCTAGTTTTAAGAGAACTCGAGTTTTACGGTAATCATATTTTTTATTATTACTAGTAAATGCTGAAAATACCGTTTGATTTACAATCATTTAATAGCCTACACAGTCAACTAAATGTCAAACGGAGTATAGATTTTTTATGCAACTCTAAAATTTACAACGGTATGGGTATATATTATGTTTACGTTACTATTAACAAAATTAAACGGTTCCATCAAAAGCCATCTAATCCGTTTAATCTTCTTCATTGCCATTCATTGTCGGATCATCACGAGAGTTGACCTTCATCATAGGTTTCCTTAGTAAAAAAATCCAGGCGCATAGTTGACCTACAACATAATTTCACGGTTTAAGAAAATAAACATATTTGTCAATACAATCAACAAAACGAAATACATAAAAATCCAGTAAAAGGACTCACACAGACAGCCCTTGACCTATCATTGAAATAGCTCGACTGACTTGACAAGCCTCTTAGCTGTGTCACACTCGTGTTGGTAGATTGGCTTTGTATTTGTTTATACCACGTCCCATACTTGTTGTAAAGATTATCCCAGATAGTTTTTTCCACAAGCCATTCATAGACTACTAAAAACTACAGCTTTTGAGATATTTGAAATTTTTGGAATTCACCCACCAAAGATGAGGCGCCAAGTTAAAAATATCAAGCACAAAGTCACATATCATGCCGTTTTACTCTAAAAACAATGGCACAAATGAACTAAAAATTTTATTACCGTCTCCAAAATATGAAGATTTGGTCTGGATTTATCTAAAGTTAGATATGATATATGGTTTTCGATACCAAAACCGGTGGTACAAACAGAATCAAAATAATGTGAATTGTTTTTAAAGATGGCTTTCAGTCTTCAAATAATTATAGCTTAAAAGTAAATTGAAATTATAATTATATACAGGAAGTGCAACATTTTAGGAAGAAACATAACTGTGTAGTTTTTTGGGGTTTTTCCTAAAGATATTTAATACTTCTTTAATGAAAAATACAAGGTATACACAACGAAATATTCCCTAGTATTTGTGTATATACCGGGTTGCTATTAAGTTGTCACACCTCCTACTTTTCTGCCATAATTTTTTCATATCGATTAGGGATTTCTTCGCACACGAGTAATTATGTTTTAATTTTTCGCCGCCATTTTGGATATAAGTAACAAGTAATATCGTTTTGTGACACACGATTAGACATTGTTTTTTAACGCTACGTTCAGTGGCACAATCAGTTTCTTATTTGTGAAATATAACTTTTTATAGATACTCCAAAGTAAATACTTTATTGTATTAAAATATTTTTAGCCAATGATACTGGATTAGACTTCGATCTTTATCTCAATGGCGGAACCTATTTTTTCATTATAACAACTTCAATCATTAAGATGTAGTTTTATGCTTTAAAGATGAAATATGATTTTTTTCTTTTTAATGTTATTAACTTCAATGGCTTGTATACATAGAAGTAGGTAATGCAAAACAGGTCCCACTATTGATTTTCATGAAGTTTCGTGTGTCACAAATACTTTAAAAAACATTAATTGTTCTTTGGAAACATTAAAAAAAAGTACAATTTCATTAATTTTTATTGTACAGTTGGAGATACGAGACAGATATTATAGAATTGACTGTCTTACTAAGGTCAATGTTGATTGAACAATGTTTAATTATGTATCACACAATTGAGTTGCCATTTTACAAAATTTCACAAATCCAAGATGGAGGTCCAAAATTGTAATAGTATGAGGGAAAATGTAGTTTGGTCGAAATTAATATTTGTAAAATTGTATTAAAAATAGAAGGTACCACCTGAAATGTGTGATAAAGATTCCTTTAAAAAGCATCAACTATGCAAATTTCAAATTATCTAGAAAGTTACTATTTTAATTCTACTTTATCTTTCATCGTAAAGAGTTTAGGTTGGAAGAATTATAATTTTCAAGTCAGTCAATATTGGAAATCAGTAAGCGTAATTAGTGACGGTAATTACTTTTTCAAACTCCTTGGGTCATGAACATGAAGTCAAAAACAGAACGTCCAATTTTTTGCTATTATTATACCTTATATTATGTACACTAAAACTTATGTATAGCCTCAACTATGATGTGGGTATTACGTACTATGCGGTCCAAGACAGGTACCATTTAATTTGTAACTCCACATAAGTGCTTTGAGGGTGTAATTATAGCTTATATTTAAATATTTTAAAAACTGTCTTTTAAATTTTTAAGTTTGTTTTTTTCGAACAAAATTTACAACCACAAAATTAAATTCATTAAGCCTAAGGATCGTTACTTACCATTAATGTTCTAGATTAAATCTCCTCACTAACCTATAAAAAACAAAAGTTGGTTAATTATTGTTAACACTTATTGTGCACTAAGAATAAAATAATGACTTATCTATTAGACAGATTCATAAATTAACACAAAACAGAAGTAGTATTTATATAAGATTTTTTGCCAAACAGCGTTTATCCTTTATCACTTTATAAATAAATAATTTAGAAGGATTAACAAAATACTTAAACACATTAAAATTGATATATTTCGATCTGAACAGTCGCTTTCAGTCATCAAATAATCACAGCTTAAAAGTAAATTGAAAATATAATTATATACAGGAAGTGCAATATTTTAGGAATGGGTTTAATGTATCAAAATAAAGAAAACACATAACTGTGTTGTTTTGTTTGTGTTTTTCCTAAAGATATTTATTACTTCGTAAATAGATTTTATATTCAGTCCAACTTTTTATCAGTATATAAAAAACAAAACTTTATTTTGTAAATTTTCAATAAGGTAGCCGTGAAATATGTTTTGGCCTTAAAAGTCTTTGAAACTTAATAAAAATTTACAAGAGATCAAATATTTTATTCCTTAACAACAATGATGATGATATCTTGATTTTAATATTGTTGGTGAAAGAATAAGCCAGTTAAGGATAAAACTACAATATAGTTTGTTTGGTAATTAACTACAATACCCAGACGTTTATGGTAATAGCTATTCTTTATTATTATTGGACCAATCCCATTACATAAATTACCAATCAAATTTTGTACATAAAAATAGTTTTTACCATCGATAACTGGGTTATTAATTGATCAACAATAAAAACAACTAAGATGTCACCGTCTATGCTAAACCGCAAAATAGTTTTTCTCCTAATCTTTGAAAATACTGTCACTGTTTTGAAAAAATACAAAATAAAGTATTGGTTTTGGATACTGGTAAAAAGTTACATAAGATAATGTGTATACCAATATATGAACTCAGTATATTATATACTGTCTATTTCCAAAGCACACAAACAAATTGACAGACGGCAAAACTGAGAGTTTTCGAACATAAGCAAGAAATTGCAGTACTTTGTATGAAATTTCTACTTAACTGTTTGTAAGAATCCATCGTAAATTTAATCTGTGTATTTCAGGGACACTCTGTGTATACAATTTTGAAATATATACAGAATTATATAATAATTAGATCCTTATACATTATATAACAAAGATTTAGATGAAATATTACGTCGAACAATAAATTTCGAGTAGAAATATGTTAAAAAAAATAAAAGTTGTCAATTTGAAGTGACAAAAAAACATTGGTGAACAAAACGTTAATAAAAAATCACTTTTTTGTTTACAAAATATTATTCCATGGTAAACTTTTTCTTTTACATTGACAAAGATAATTAAAATTGATGAGAGTTTTTTGATACTTTGTTAATTTTATTTTTTCAAGAAAACTTTGTATTGTAAATTTATTTTGACATTCTTTCGATATTTTTATCAATTCTAAATATGCAATTTAGACAATGGCCTCGCTTTATTGATTTAACCAGTTTATAGAAATAATATTTAAAATAGTAAATAGATATTAATCTGTGTGTATTTGTCCTGTGTTTGTGTGACTTTGACTCGACTAACTCAAGGATACGTTCAGCTACGGAGATGAAACTTTGTTTGTATACTCTCCCAAACAAATATTAAATCATCATCAAAACAAAAACAGAATACTTAGTAATTATTCTGATAAGCTATATCAATCAAATTTATGTGAAATGTAAATATTTATAACCCAAATCAATGCGTCAAAGAAAATTGAGGTTAACGAGTAAATAATAAAAAAACTAAAATTAACTAGAGGCTTCATTTACGTATCTTCTAAATTACTCACAAAAAGTCAATTTATTTTACTTGCTGTTCAGTAATGGTCTGTGCTTTTCGACGATGTTCATGATTCATATTTCCTTGTTAATCGATCGGCATTACTTGGGAGATTTATTTGGGATCTTAGAGGCTACGATCGTTTGTGAGTTTTGGTTTCAATACCCCCTACCCCCAAACTTTGATTTTTAATTAAATAAACGCGTAAAATACGGCTAAACTGCCCACATACCAATTTAATTACAATCGTAAAACTCCTCGGGGCTGTAGAACACTGCACAATCGATCGTTCCAAAAAGCACTTTTTTTTTGTATTCAGGGAACATTAAAACAGATATTTCCGAGAAAAATTCAACATCAATTTGTTGAACCATCACATAAAATTTCTGTGCAAGTGAGAAAGTAAAATTATTATTAAAAATTTAAATTTTAGCTTAAGTTAAACAAAAACTAGTAAGGAAAGAAAACCACAAACACAATTTTTAGTAAATTTCTAAAAATTGTGTTTGTGGTTTTCTTTCCTGAAAACGGAGTTCTACCAAGTACCGTCGTTCAGTAGTATAAAATCGTTTAAAAAACTAGTAACACAATTGTGTTCATGTTCCAAAATTTATAGAAAACTGACCGAACCTTCTGAAAATAGTTGGAATAAAAGTTAAGCATGGCGTGTTTCAAATTGGAAAAATTATGACTGAACTATTTTGATCGTCAATTTATTGAAATTGCATAATTTTTCACGTTTAACATGTTATTTAGCGTTGTTAATCTATGACAAATCTATAACTTCCATTTAACATCATGATAATTTAACACTTTCTCTACACTATTAAAAGCGAGAAAGTAAAAATTAGCAATTTTACACCTAATAGAGATGAATTATTAAAGAGGCAACACAATCACACCTACGAGCAACTGTACTGCAGACAGCAGTATAATGAGCTAGAAGAGAAAGATGACAATCACGATTTTATAATATGCTTACGTTACTATGTACGAGTACTAAATACATAGTTTTATTTAGTACATTTAGTTTCAGATAAAACTGTCCTGTACAATCGGCCTTTTAAATTTCTACAACTGTTCTATATTACATTCATATTCAAAATCACACCAAAAAAAATACCAACTTTTAACTTTTTAAAATAAAATGTGCATTATGGTCTTAAGATGGTCATGTATTTGCTAGGTAAGGTACTGTGGGCGCCATGTACCGTTAGGACATAGGTCAACAACCCAGTGTGCACTCCGCGAGTCCACGGGTATACACGCGCTCCATGCTGTACTGTCCTTTGCAAAATCTAGTTAAGAGTCTATCGTAAAGTTATTTATAGGTACTCTGAAGATAGTGTTTGTGTAGAAATTGTAGTACTTTGTATGAAATTACTACTTAACTGTTTGTAAGAATCCATCGTAAATTTAATCCGTGTATTTCAGGGACACTTTGTGTATACAATTTTGAAATATATACAGAATTATATAATAATTAGATCCGTATACATTATATAACAAAGATTTAGATGAAATATTACGTCGAACAATAAATTTCGAGTAGAAATATGTTTTTAAAAAATTAATAAAAGTTGTCAATTTGAAGTGACAAAAAAACATTGGTGAACAAAACGTTAATAAAAAATCACTTTTTGTTTACAAAATATTATTCTATGGTAGCCGTTAAATAAAATTTAATTAAAGTGAAAATATTCAATTTTAAAGTGTTTAAATTGTTTTTTTCCCCTTTCTGTAATTTCAGACAAACAACCGTCTAAATAGGTCAACTAATATTAACAAGTTTTATTATATATTTTTGACTTAAAATTAGTCAAAAATATATCACAAAGTTAGTAAGTTTTATTACCTGGTGAAAATGTTCAAATTTACTAACGCAATACGCAGCTAATCTACTGAATTTTTTTCTGTACAATTCCCACATAACCAAATATTCTGGAAACATGTCCCTACAAGTCCCTACAAGTCAGGGACAACTATGATCAACGCTATGATCAACGTACTGTGTGTTTATACATTTTTATATTACCAAACGAATTGTTTACTAATAACTCAACTTTTTATTATTTTGTTCCGAGTTATTGTTTAAGATCCACATTACCATTTTATATTATTTTTCAGTGTAGGTCATTTTCAAGAATAAACAATGCAAGAATTTATTTCATGTGTCTAAAAATCAGGCCTGAGAAAAATGTTAATGTCGAAGTATCCCAAAAATATATAAAGATTTTATAAAAACCAATATGCCCACAGATTTACTTTCTCAAAATTGCCCAAATCGATATTCACGAGACTATAGGCTTTACCAGACACGGTCTTAACTTTGTCTAGGACCTATCCGGCCTCTAAGTTGTATATTTGTTATAAATATTTTACTAGGTACGACTCTGTGAGGCCTTGTAACCATTTGTATATCATATTAAAAAGCCAGGATTATATTTACATTGTCAATAAATTACTTATTTGTTTTTATTGTAAAATATTAGTGTTGGTATCGTTACTTGCATTTAAATTTTGACATTTGATATAGCAGGTCAAAATTAACTTAAAAATGATCAGCACTTTTTTGTTTTATTTCACTTCAATACGATGGGTTTTTACAACATTCTACTTTCAAGTATTTTCTTTATTTTATGGTAACTGTATGTCTGCATGTCAAAAATAATTTTATCCTTATTCTTAAGATTATTAAAAGTAGAGATCAGTGAACAAAAAAACCGAGATTGATTTCTTTATACTGTTTCAAAAGCTCAAATCAGTTTCGTCGAAAGAATGATCAAACAAAATTCAATAATGAATTAACATATTTCACAATTTAACCAAACATAAACAAAGTTAGCTTTAGGAAAATATTTACAAGGTACACAAAGATAACACATCAATTGGATGACGTCCTATAAACAAACAAATTCTTTTTAAAATAGAAATATAGTGTGTAAATATATGATTTGGTTTATCAAATTGCCTAAAAGTGTTCAAGGTAAAGCCCGACATAGCATAACGAATGAAGCATGAAGGCGTTAGACTTCTCTCTGCGGTTCCGAATAGAAAATCGGATGTAGCCTCGATTCCAGGCCTTGTGCTATTAAAGTCCAAAACAACAAGGGTGAGACATTCACAAAACGTGAACAAAAAACGTTGTCATACAAAATCGAACCTTACACAAAGCATCTTATTTCTTAAAAATTAAAGCTTAAAGGCCAAAAAGTTTGAAAAGGTGTAGCTGGAAGTTCGAATATGTTCCAAAATATCCCCATGCTATTTTAATTAAATGTAGTGAAAATATAGAAATAACAACTGAATAAGACATTACGGTTCTCTAGTACCAAAACGAACCCTTAATGTCGTCAATTAAATCTCAAACTTGTCTTACTAGTGTATCATATTCATGAGAAATGTTAAGTTAACGAACAATCTAAAAGAAATTTTTTGTTGAGTACTTACCAAAAAATAAACCTTGACAACCGCAGGCTACTGATTAAAATTTCACTCTGAGAAATATTATGGATATTTGAGTTTTTCCAAATAGAGTAACCTTTTATCTGATTTTACTTAGAAGTATACAAAGATAATATACGACATGTTTATCAAAATCAATTTTTTCTCTTAATACTACCTAATATTTAATTATGTCAGACACAAATAGGATAAAACTATTAAACATTTCGAGTAAACCAAATCAGGTTCATTACCACCTAAAATGATGTGTTTTAACCACAAAAGTTATCGTTCCAAACGCCACTAACAGCTGACAAAATCCTTGTATCCTGGAGAGTTAGCCACCATGACACACTAGGACTGGATGCGGTCTGTAACCCTTGCCTTGGTCTGTTGCCTCATTAAAAGTGAAATCTTAAACCTGAACCTTGTTTGGGAATTGAAGGATAGGAACAAGGTACTTGGGATTGAATTGGGACAAACAGGAAAACTACAGGACAACCCAAATAGCCACATGAGTTCGTTGATTGTCGGTTCATAATTACGAAGAAACTAAATTATTGCGACTGAACAAAACTTTCAGTATCACGTTCACAATAGTTTAAAAAACATTTTGCATCCGTAGTAACACATTTAGTCTATTTTCGGAATGACGTCTAGAGCTTTCATATTTATCTTAATTGAACAAGTGAACGACTGAGTTGCATTTTTAAAGTTTGATGCTCTGTGTTCTACGGAATCCCAACTAGTTTGTATAAAATATTTAAGGGCTGAAAAGAAAATCATACATGGGTAGAAATTATTATCAACTAGTCGAAAACAGCTGGTCAAAAATACTCAAGATTTTGACGCTTACGATTATTATGAACTACGTGTAATAATTTCATGTTAGATGTTAGGGAAAATTGAAATTAGTCTGAAATTTAAACTTGTTGTTAGATTTTGAGGAAGTTTCTATGAGCAAACATTAGCTGCGCCTCGATTTTATGATCGAGAAAAGGTTCGAAAAAGATTCCATCACCTACGCCTCCCACGTCGCAGGTACCAAAATATTTTGTCCGCCTCAAAGCTGATCGCACCAGCACAGTCCTTTGTAATTCTAAGTTAGTGGTGTCAAGTATATACCCCTTAAACTGGTTTATCACCTTATGTTACTTTTGTTACCCTACGGTCATTAAGGAGAAGATTTTAGTATCTTTGTAGCAACTAACGTGTCAACATCGAGCGACGAATAAGTCAATTTTTAGTGATATTGTGTGTACCGTGCAGTGACCATGGCAACTTCGATGAGAGTCAGTGATGAGGGTATGATATGAAAGAGATTGATAATTTTAAGTTTAAGAAAGTGTTTAAGGTGAAGAGGACTGCGGAAGAATGTTAAAGATGTTCAAACTAAAAGTGCAAAGCTCCAGTTTATGTACTGGAAGAAGGAACCTATTTTGTCATGGCGAGTAATTACCGGTGAAAGTAATAAAAAGAGATATAATTTCTAATTCAATCAAGAGAAAACCGAACAACATGAATGAGATGCTATCGAAATTAATCAGAGCTGAAATAAAAACCCTGAAGTTCTGAACACTTTGAAACAAAAAAGGTCAAATTGGTCAAAAAAGTATCAAATACCATTTCAAAGGCAAAACCCGAAGTTGCCAAAGAAGCACAGGAAACAAGGAGTTCAAACAATAAGGAATTTTGTGAGTTTTAATGATAGACTAATTGTATTTTAGTGAGACTCCAATTTCAAGTACATGGCGAAAAGGAAATAATCCTTATAAAATGATGGATACCAAAACACTTTTTGCAATTATTCACTCTTCTTGCCTACTCCAATGGACCATACATCCCTCTTGTATTCATTTTGCTGAGGGTCAAGAGAAGCGCATACACATTGATGGATTGCAGATTGTCACAGATGAATGCGACAAGAGAAAACTTCTGTTACAGCCAAAACAAGTGGTTATAGAGTCATGTTGTCTTCCGAGTCAGGTGTAAACTGCTTGGATATGTCTATAAATAACTCATATTAATTTAATCCAACACATATTGCTTTTAGAATATTCGTTGCTCGATTTCATCAATTTTTTTTTCTAGTTTTAATATTACATTTGAGTTGTTTAGTGTTTATAGTCTTACCCTAAATTTTTTCTTTAAACCATTTTCCTTCCATTTTTGAAAGGTTGTGCAAAAACTTGAGGTGCTGTGGGTGTTATCCCACTCGTTGGGTTCAAGGCGCGGGGGAGTATTTATCCTTCGAGGCGCAGCTAATACAAGCAGGTTTCTACATACCAATCGTCAGAAATCCAAAAAAGTTAAAAATTTTTTTTTTTTAATACTGTTTATTATTGAAATTTTTGTGAAAATTATTATTTATATGTTGAGGAGCCGAGTTCAACTGCTCGGTTTGTTATTGGAGGTATACACATTGACGACAATGAAATAATTAACAATACTGACAGATATTTTTCTTGGCAGTTTTAAGAGTTGAAGTTATATGATCATCGTAAATGGTGTCATCATTTTAGTTCAAGTTGATTTAAACTCTCATGAAAAAAGACTTAGTCATATGACAGTCCAGTCAGATGTTCCCAAAGGGGGACCTTGGCGAATAAAACTATTCCTGTCTCTTGGACTGGACTATAAACACGGGACACTCTGACTTGTTTATTGCCTGTTTTGTATGTTATCGTTTAGACGACTTAAGATTAACTAGCGCTAAAATTAATCAAAATTATTACAATATTATAGCATCAAAATTCTTTTATTTGTTGGTGTTTATTTGTATTGGTGACGAAAACCAGATGTATAAATATTTCAACCTAATATATAGTAAGTAGTATATATGAAAAATAAATTTCGAAATTTTTAGAGAAATATCCTTTTTGAAGGTCTGTGATTTCTGTCAAGTTATTTCAACTGTCTAAATGGTTGAAAAGGTCCATCACATTGATTTCTCAGAAAGATTTTTTTTTTTCAATTTTGTTAGAAAATGTCTTAATTTTAACAAATGAATGTCTTTGGACTCCAAATAATGAAAATTAAATATTGATGTCATAACCAAAAATTTTAACCTGAGTTCAGTCCAATGATAACACCTAAATTTTCACACAATGACAAAGGAACGGCTCAACTATACAATATATAGTCCCAAAAATCACCGAAAAAGTTGGGTCAAAAATTGTATCTTAAAGGTCAGCGTAGAAAATCTTACTCAAATATAATACAAAAGATATCGATGAAATTGTAGTTAAATGAAATTGGCTACGACTGAAATGAATCAATTTTTGAAAATGTATTTTTAATGTATATTTTTAATGTATTTTTAATGTATATATGACATGGAAGGACAAAATTATTATTACAAATATAAAACAAATTAATTTGACCAATTATATTTAATCACTTTTGAATTTTAAATTCATTGTTTTGTTTGCCTACTGAATATTCCAAACCTAGAGTGTAGGCCTAACTGCGTTATCATTTCCTACAGAAAAAACTACTTAACGTATCTGGAGCAATGCCATTCGAAATGAAAATGCATAACCTGTCCACTAATCTCATGAATTAATCAACTAAGGTTTTTTAAATTACTTTTTATTTAATTTTAAAAATCCACTAACTAGAAGGAAGCCAATAGGTCGCCAATAGAACCAACCGTCTTAAGTTAAATTAGACAGTGTATCGTTTGAACGCCAAATGATACTGAGTTGAAATTTTACATGATACTTAGTGCTATAATATTAACCCAATAAGAGAAAAAATATTAACAGATTTCCTTTACGCATTTCAAAATGGCGGTAAATCAAAATGTTTAACATTGAATATCTTGAAAACCATTAATTTTACAAAAATGTATAAGGGAGAAAAAGTTTCCTCTTTTAATGACACATAAAATGTTTTAAAATTTTTTTTTCTATACGTCAAAGTAAAATCGAGTTATTGACAAAAAACTGAAAACATTTTCTTGGTAATTGTCTACAATACCAAAGATTATAATTTAACGAACATTGTCTATGAGTTCTGCAGTTTTTATTTTATTCTGAATTTATGTAAATAAAGCCTATAAAAATTAAATAAAAACATTTAAAAATCGATTTTTACATTGTTTTTTGGGATATTACAAAGAAGTTTATTAAGAACAAAATAAAAGAATTTCAGACTATTTTTGTCCGTTCGGTTCTAGTAAAAATCATTTATTAAAGTTTGATTTAATTTTAAAAAGTGAAGTGGAATTTTTTAACATTCAATAAATGTGGAAATGTATATATTTATTTTTTATTCACTATTGTTTTTCACTAATGTCAAACTTTAATATCTGGGAATTCAGTTGACAAAATGAAAATAAAAGATGAAGAACATTGGACAAACTTTCTCACAAAGTCAAATATTAATAAAAAAACAGCATTCATTGATGTCTTTCCCCAAATGCCAGTGCAGAATTTATTTTGAAAAAAGTAAAATTAACCAAGAAAAAAATGATAGTTAAATATACAAGTTTTTACAAAATACTACGGGATCATGTCGATGAGTAATTCCCGCTTCAAGTAAGATCAGGAGAAATTATAAAAACTTGCGCGAGACTTAAAGGGAACTGCAAGTATTGTACACATTTCAAAACCCATTGTTTGTAGCAAATTAAATATCATCATGATATTTATAGCTTTAAAAATCGTGTAAATATGATTAAACTCATCATAACAATTAGATTTGTTAATTTCAAAGTTTTAAGAAATGTAGAACTTTTAACCTTTAGAATTAGAACAAGTAGTAGAGAGAAATTTGAATATTAAAGTGATGTAACTGGAAAGTAGTTTTTTTTTTATCCTTTTTTGTTCTTTTTATATATGCAACTGAGTGAGGGACCGAAAAAATAACAAAATCGGACTGAAGCTTCCCTAGAAAAGTGCATAAAAGTACTTTTATGATGCATTTGAGTGCATCTGATTTTCTGTTGTAGTACGTGTCTCAGGTTGCTAGAAATAATATCGCAAGTGTTCGCAAACAATTTTGTAGATACTCTAATATGAGCGCCTAACGTGAATTAAACATAAAACGTATTTTACTTTTCAATTGGTTAATAAAAACGTAGGTTTTGTGTGTATATATCTTTATGGAAATAACACATAATACAACCATTCATGTCAATATTTAAACATAAAACATAAGCCTGCTTAATAAAATTAATTGAATGTAAATATACACAAGCAAAAAATTTAAAACATCAGTAGCACCAGGAAAATGTAATTTTAAAAAAATAATAGGTTGTATTGAGATTGAAATATCACAACTAGTTCAATTGAATACATGTATACATGTAGAGAACACACACATACCGTAAGAGAAAAGCTATTACATTCAATAATTGATGATACGGCCATATTTCCGAGCAGAAATGAAAAATCTAGAAAGCAAGCTCATGGGGGTAAATAGTAAAGATTATGTCTAGGTTTTATAAAAATAAACAAAACACAAAATTTGTAATTTTTTTTTTCAGTTTTGAGATTTTTACTGTGAACTTTTTACTGGGTAAAACCGGTGTACAGATGAGCCAATGTACCCCCTCCCCCCAATTTATTTGCCTTTTAAAATGTTTCGGTATATTATGGGTAAAATATATTCTTAGGTTACATGAAATTACGCTACTATGAAATAATATGTCTTAAGTTAAATGAATTCATGAAATATGTTCAAAAATTCATGGACGTATATAGACTGACAGATAGGAAGAAAGGATGTTTTACTATTGTACACTCAGTTAGAACTGTTTTGGACTCGAATATATTCTTTAAAATCAGAAGATTCCGTTCCACCATACACCAACGCCTTCTATATACTTTATAGTGGGAAAGTAAAAGTATAAACAATTGAGTTTATCTATTCTTTCACTTAATTAAGTAACGTTAATGAACAGTAATTAATAATTATAGCATTGAAGTAGAGTGAAAGTGGTTTTAGAGATGCTCTAACACGGTATTATTCATTTCCTTATAAAATAGAGAACTGAAAGGGAATTTGTATTGTTTCACTGAGGAAAAGTCAGGTGATGAAAAAGGAAAATAGCTGTTCATGATCGTAAACAAACAACACTGATTATATTGTCGATTACATTTTTTTATTAAGAATGGAATTTAAAATTGAGTGAATGTTGCTGAAAGACAAACAACCACGTTTCCTTAAAAATCACCACGAACTTACATTGTTGCTATGAGAAGAAAATAATTTTCCATTATATAACTTACAAACAATACTCAAGTTGCATATAAGTAGTGATTTTAATTTGTTCATTTTTCAAAGAAAAATCTGAAGTATTTACTTCGAAATCATTCTTCAGGTATTTTTAATAGTGAAAGCCATTGCAATTATTTAAAATGGCCAAGTTTAAATTGGAAATCTATTTAAATACAAATATACTAAAACTATATCTCTTATACTGTACCCATTATTACTATTTTTTTTTTTTTTATATTTTGTACTTCAATACCTTACATCTACAACTACTAGAATATTTATATATAATTTTATTGAAATGTATATTTTGTTACTCGTCCAAAAAGTAACTAGCAGTTTAACATTGTAATACTCGCTGGAAGAGAGGGGAAGGGTATATTTGAAGCACAAATGTTCGTTACATTTTTTCTTGTTGTTTAAAGGCAAAAAGCTTTCAGTCATCGTCGCCATATAAAAAAGGAAGAAGAGAGTATAAAATAAATAGCTCTCGAATATTCTAATAACATCAGGGACCAAAAGAACTAGAGTTGGTCAAGAGATACCTAAGAGGGAAAATGAAAGAGAGGGATCTACCCAAGATTAGATGAAAAAAGGTGTAGATCAGTTAGGTTTTCTCAGGATTACCAAGCTACCTCACAAACGTTTGTTACCATTCTACCTAGAAAGCACTCCCAAATTATTTAAAACAGGTCAAACTCGAAATGCACGTTTGCCAACGTTACCCCTCTTGTCAATGTATCAAGTTTTACCAAACTGAGCAAAATGAAATGTTTTTGTTAAGAAGTTAGTTTCAAAAAACGGTCGCTATTTTAAAACTTAGAATACGATTAAAATCCTCTTATCAAAGTTATTACTTATTTTATTTTAAAATTCAAAGTTGCAAAATTAAATATTTGGGTTTTAAGGAGAAGCTAAATTCCCGTTATATAGAGTACAGTTGGAAATAATATACAAATAAGAGTTTAAATTATGCAACGAAAAATCGAAAAAATTTACTTTAAAATCTCTTTAATGTGTTTTTAGCGCTCTGTCTGATGGGATATAAAATTTTTAAAATATTATAATTTTCACAGTTTAATCTGTATAATTTGTTTCAATTTTACACTTTTCATTGTTGACAGTCATGATATTTATTCAAGTTATGGTAAAAGTCAACATTCATACCAACTTTGGTCAAAATACGGCCGAGAGCTCTATTGTGATAGGGTTTAACCGGTCTTCCTGGTTAGCGAATTGTCAAAACCTGTACACCAAAATTAATTAAATCAGAAAACTTGTTCGGACAGATGTCATGCATACACGTATATAATTATTTATGAGCGATAAATCTATCATTATAGAAGGGTGTATATTTCGACATTTAATGGAAAGCATACTGTCAGGTTTTTGTAGGTCATTTTGGTGCCAACTCTAAAAACTATTTTAATCTGTCATATTTTTTAAATTATTGATAGATTTTTTTCTTTCATCTAACAATCTGTAGCACCAACAAAGTTCTAAATTTTAAAACAATATTGTGATCTGTACAGCTGTACCTGTGGGGTGTGCAAGAGTTCTATAACTGTGTGAGAACAACTACTTAGGTAAAGGAACCAAATGAAAGGAAACGTTCAACTATTCACAACAAACATCTTACAAAATGATAACCATGTCGTTACCACTTTCGGTTGTTACATGTACAAATTTTTAAGATTAAAAAAATGATTAGATTTTGATCAAAATCGCTTTCTGGTAGGGATGAAAATAAAGTTCATCATAAGCCTATAAACATTTTACATTCTCTTCCAATTTTGCTGAAACTGATCATATTTTTGTATGTTTGAGAGTTGAGAACATGTTAAAAATATTGTAATAGATAATTTTGAAGAAATTTATAATATTTGTTTTTAAGACGCTGATTCAAATTTGATATTAGTTTGTTAGTGTACTTTGAAGATCGGAAAGATAAAAAATTATGAAACAATGTATGCAAAATGTAACACTAGTTTAATTGATCGATGCAGTGAAAGCATACTTAATGTTTAAAGATGTTGAATTCAAATGTAATGTTAGTTTTTCCCGAAAGTAATTGGAAAACCGCGTGTGGGACCATACTATTTTACGCTAAAAAATGTGGTGGTTTAGGATACAGTTTTTGAAATTAAAAATTGCTCTCGAATCGAAACGAGCAATTGTGGACGAATAAATTCGTAACAGTGCTAATGCCAATACATGCCTTTCTAATTACTTAAAACATTTCAAACTCCCTCCTCGTTATGGGTGGGGGGGAGTTCAGTTTATCTGCCAAGAAGTAGATGAGGAATTATACTAACTGACAGTTAGTTGTACTCTAAATCACGTTATTTATTAGTTAAAAGTTATTAAACCGTACCAGAAGCTTTTTCTACTTTGGTACACATATTTATGTTACTCTCGTGTTAGGCTGGAAAGTCATTTCATATTTTTTTTGCCACATTTCTGCAAGAGAGATCGCAAAATACCATCAAACAGATCACTGTCCATAAATTGAACGTATTTTATTTTCTGGTACCTAAAGAGTGTTTTTTATTTTCGGCAATGGAAACTAAAATACAATTTACAATGTTATCAACTTTCTCTAAAAAAATTACATTTAACATGCCCGTTTCATAGAGTGATTAAAACAAATGCATGATGGTTTTTATATTGGTTAAGTGAAACCTGATAATAAATTGGAACTGAGCATCTTCAAAACAAAAACATTACAATTTTAATTTTAATCACTCGACAAATACAAATATTTTTGGTAAATACATATTATTTGAAGCAAAAGTTAGAAAAAACCGATATCAAATTAGAACTCATCACTCAAAATACACAAATATTATAAAGTTTGATTAAAAGCTGGGTTTTAATACGAATTGTACGCCTATCTCTAGTATTGTTAACTTCAACCTCTTTGATGATTCTAACAAAAATATAATAATTCTATGGAAACGGCACAAGCATACGATTTCAATAATTTTAGTATATTTGGACCTACTATTTCTTAAGATATTATCTAATAGATATTACAGTTTAAAAAATAGACACAATTAAAATAGTCTAATCATGTCCTTAAAGATCTAAAATGGCGAAACCAGTAGAAACCGCGATTAAGAAATATTTCCTAAAAGTACGTAGATATGTGTAATTCCAATGGGTCTCGAGGTTATAAACCTCTTAGAGCATTTTCGTAATGATAACTAAGGATTTTCCGTTTTTATAGCATTTTTGTGAGGAATTATTTTGACAACGGATGTTGAGAATGGCTAAATAGTTTGAATTCCTTGAGTCAAAAACTTAGATAAAAGATGGATTAAATTATGGGTTATGGTAATATAACAATTTATAGTAGTATAATGTGTTCGAAATATTTTAGAAATTTATAAATTTATTTAATTTAGCGCGTTGAGTTTGAATTAAATCAGTTCATACGAATATGGCCCCTGAATACACCAAAATAAAACAAAATAAAAAAATTAGATCAACTTATCACAAGATTTTGATAACCCAATAATATTTAAGTTTTTAAGGAAGGTACTGAGTTTTAGTTTAATACTGTTTTTTGATTGGCAAATCTACTATTTTTAAAAAAAATGTAGAGCCTCAAAAAGGGTTATTTTTGGTTTAAGAGTATAAATATATATAAAATAAAGAGAAAAACATTAATTTTGGTATTTAAGTATAACAATTAAGAATAAAAAAACTTTTTTTTTTTAAATATAGAACTCTTTGAAAAACACTAATGGTTATAAATACGTAAAATATATTCCATCGTAAAATTCCTTAAAATATAAAATATCAAGTTTTATTTCCTCGATTAACCGTTGTCCAAGCGCACTAGGGGAGTCGTAAATCTATAGTGTAAAATAACATTTCAACATCCATCTATTTAGTTTTATAAATAGTGTCTTCTCGTTTTACAAAAATATTCTTAAGGTCCGTCAATTCCTTATTGGATTCGGAAATTAAGTTATATTCAAGGAAAGTGTTGTTTGCTTTATTTACTTATTCTTTAGTGTGCTTTAGTATATAGTGTGAACATAAATTCTTAGATCCATCCATTTTACTTTTGTAAATGAAATAATTATTCCGAACTTTATAATCGATATTTCAGAATTATAAATTCTTTACCCCAAGCGTTGTAGGGTGTTACTCAAATTTTTTGAATAGTAAGATCTTGATGAGTTTTTAGAAAAAATTTAAACCACAGTTATGAAAAACTTATTTTTATATAGCATATAAGACGTATTGATTGCTCCTTTTGGTATAATTATGGAGTACTTTGGAAATTTGTAAGTCCTAATATAGGAAGAATTTTTTAAATGAACTATTAAACGAAATATTTTATTTTGATAAAAGGGAGAAAATATAGTACTTACAAACTAAAGATTAGGAAGAAGATGGTAGATAATAATTAGGGTCGGAGATAATAACAATGGCTGATTTCTTAGAGATATAGGTTATTTCATCTCACAAGTTTCAGTAAGTACTGGATACTTACAACAAATTCTTGATCACTTTTAAGAACTTCTAATTATGGTCGAACATCAAATACTAAATTGTACGTAGTATAATATTTCATATTGGGCATTAATTTACGATAAAATTATACAAGTGTTCGATTTCTAACTTTGGATTTTTGATTCCAATTATTAACAAAAATAGAGAGGGAGGGATCCGAAAGTATTCAAAGATATAGTAATTCCCTATAAACAGAATAAGATTTGATTATTGTCTAAGGAATATTTAAATAGTAGATTAGACCACCCGGTATATAGAGGACATCAAAAAGGTGCACTAATATTAAAAATCCAAATAAGTAAAAATAACGTTGGGGATGTTTTCTAGTAGAAACTAAAATCACACACGTCAGTATAAAGATAGCAGATCTGCTATAGTTTCAACTTTCGATGCAACTGTTTCACTTGTCTTGTTTTTAGAATTAATCACCGCTATGGGAACACGATTTTCAAAACTAAATAAATCATATTTAATTACAAATCCAATACGTTGTTCAAATTTTATTTAAGAAATTTGCGTGATTTCGATTTAAAACTAAAAATATCTATACAAAATGGCTGTTTGAAACTTTAGAAATCGTTTGAAGATTTATTGTGACCTGTTGTGGGTAAAGTCAGTTACCTTATAAACTTGTTGTTTTAACTCCATTGTTCATTTTATCATGTTAGTACCAGATAATTAATTGACAAGTGGATTACCGTTCAAATACTAATCACTGAAGTTCAAGTTTTATTTGAGTTATAATCGATATTTTGATCTACTTGTTAAAATGTTTAAAATATTTTTGGGGATTTGGAATGGGCGTCTATGTAAATTTGAGCAAAATAACTGGTTTTGAAGACTTCAAAATTTACTCATTTCTCAATGACCTCAATAAATCAACAACCTGTTTTTCTATGCAATTTTGAGACAAATAATTTAAACTATTTTTAACAGTAGTAGCGTAAATTTTAAGTTCTTATGATACAACTCAGTATTTTCTAAACAACTTTAGTATGTAAAAAAGTTTAAAATATGAAATAATTCTTTAATCGCTTGTGGAATTGCTGTAATTTTTAAAATTAAGCTTAAAAACTAAAAAAAACTATTTGGTATTATATAGTGTCCTGTATCTTATTATGAGAATCAGAAATTTAGTTAAATTAAAAGCTAATCAAATCGATGCTTGTTCAAAAATCGCTACAAATGGTATGTTATTTTTAAAATATGTATGATTATCATAATCCGATTTATATGACTATAGATAATATAAATAAATAATATGAATTTCATTCTTCTACATTCTAAAGCAATACATTTAGACAACACATTGGGTTTACTGACACTCACATCCCAAATTAATTTTCCCAAAACTTCGTCGTCATATTTTAAAAATATAAAATTCTGTTGTTTTTCAATGTAAATTTAAACTTTTCATATATCAAACTTTTCCGTATAATTTCTTTTGAAAACCACTTATTCTTTAATACGGAACTTGTTCTTTCAGGACATCGACATTCTGAAATTGCACATTTTAATTAGGAACTATGTGAATAATTTTTATAAATGTAAAATTGTATAAATATAAATATATTTTTATAAATGTAGGAAACATACAAATATTTCACAATGCACCAATAGAGTATGTCTGCAACGAAATCTTCACTGACGGTGCCCTTGCAAGGGAACGTTAAAAAAAACAAAACGAAATAATAACTTTTTCTACTTCATACATCTATCTAAAATTTTGTAGAAAACTTTTCGTAGCCAAATATTATTACAATTAGTAAGTAAAGTTTTAAAATTCTCTTCAACACTTTAACAAAATTTTGACTTCAACTTTTTTTACAAAATAAATAGAAGAAAAAATTTAGTTGCGTTGTAATCTAAAAATGTACACTATTACAATCACAAATAATTGAAGTTACTCTTCTCAAAATTGTTTAGCAAAATTTTGAATAGAAAACGTTGTGACGAGTTGAAGTTGAAAATGAGTTAACGTTTTACGTCATGAAAAACATATATTTTGTTTAAAACTTCATGTACGTTCATTCCAAATCCTAAAAAATGTTTACTACATTTATCAAGTACATTCTAAAGTAACACAATTTAAACTGTAGTACTTAAGTGATATTAAGTCATATTTGTTAAAATGTTAATAGTGATTTAGCAAATAGTGTCATTAGAAACAAAAAAATAAACATTATTATTTCATGTATTGCTTATGGGAGAACCAAACCAAATATTACCAACCTTTATGTTAAAGATTTTGATTGGGGCGGAGGGATTTCATACTGCACAAGTATACTTCTAAAGGAAGAAATTAGTGAGGACGGTAATATAAAAGGTTCACCCGTTTGAGCTAAAACTCGTGAACTAGATGTAATTTTGGACGTCTGCATATTCCTCAAAAATTTGAAAGAATTTTTCTTTATTTAGTTCTGAAACGAACAATAAGTTTTTCTTTATCAACAAAAAAATATATGCTAACTTTTTGCTTTTTAAATTCCACACACAAAAAGTCTTAGTCTTAAATTGAGTATTGAATTTCAAAAAATACCTTATAATATATTTTTTTAAATATAAATAACTATATAAATATTTTTAGTGTATATATAGTAGATCTAGGTAAATAAATGAAACAATGTATAAAACGTAGGTTAGTTCCTCCATTGGCAATTTTTTCATTAAAACGAAAGTGTTATTAAGTAAACTACCTAAAAAGGATTTTCTCCCACTATTCCTGTTGTTATACATTTTACCAAGTAACAAATTTAACTCTAGCCTTAGGAATTTATAAGTAATTATTGTAATTTTAAATTAAGTAAGGACGTCAAGCTGAAATTTGACTTAGAACTAGCCATGTACTACCCGAGACACCCCTTAAACATATTTCCTATGCTTATTTTTCAGGAGGCTCTATTTTATTCCATAAAAGTTTAATATTTATATTTATGAAACTCATAATAATAGTATATATGGCCATATAGTTTGCTCTACAATTAAAATATTTGGTAAATTCAAATTTTAGAAAGTTTGGGATTCTACTTTATTCGAGAAAAAACGTATTTTGCATTTATTTCATTTGATAAAATTTTTAAATAACAATTTTTTTAATATCCAGTATTACAGTTAAAATATTTATTTCGAATTTTAAGAGGTTCAAGGTTCTATTCTATTCTAGAAAAAATTGAAATTTGTTTTTATTATTGTATTCTATTTTAAATGAAGTTCATTCAGTTTGAATTTCATCTAAAATATTTGTAGAAATTGACGGCATTTAAAAAAAAATAATTTGTATTAATATTATTATCACACGTTGATCTGATTTACAATGTAAGTAACCATCCAGTGTGCATTACTTTTAACTAATTGTTCAAACCTTTAATTTTGGTTCAACTCTATACATTGAAAAGCGTTATTTATTTTTTTGTAAATTCAATAGAAATTAATGTCAGCCCAATGAAAATACATCTCTAAGTGTTTTTTCACAAGTTCAAGGATAAGATTGATTTTTGATTTCATAGGTAATATCGAAATTTAAAAAGCAAAATGATGATGAGTATTTTAAAATATGATGATCTCCAAATTACGTATAATACTTTATGGCAAGTTGTAAATAATTTGATTTTATCTCGAATTAAATACCACTTTGAACTTTCTAAAAAATAGAATATTAATGAAAACTTTTAAGGTATATTATGAATAGGTGCTATATCTGCTTTTCAACCCTTACAGATTATAACGTTTTAACATTACATTAATTAAGATGTAAATTTTAACGGACAGAGGTAAAGTTGTTATTCTTTATGTGAGTAACGGAATTATCGAACAACACGTGGGGAAGGGGATTGATTTGTAGAAAAGTGGCTTATATCGGACGATATTTTTCCTTATAAGTTAAAACTGTTAGCACACTGAAGTTGCAATCACCTAATATAATATAAAATCCACTTTAGTACAAAGTGTACAGTTGTAACATTGAGGTTATGTAAGGATGCGCTATACAAGAAAGTAAATTGCATTAGTTTAGTTGCACAGTGCACATTGCACGCACTGCTTTCTAGTCGTTAGGGAAAGTGCAAGGTGACAATTTTATTAATGTTAACACTAAGGAAATAGTTTGTTAATTAATAGCCTGCACTTCCTGGTTGAGGCTGACTGCGTGGCTTATTGCTCACGCGCCGGCACTAAGCACAACTCGTACGAAACCTTTATCAATAGCGGAAACTGAAATATCTATAACCACAAACGGATATTTTTATTTTTAAATATGGTTTTAAAGAATAAAACCTTAAAGAATTACCTTAATGAATAAAAGAAAATAACCTGTGTGAATATAATTTTAGATATATTTTTGTTTTATCGCATTTATAAAATCAGTCGCATCATTTTGGCAGTCATTTATTAAATTAGCAAGTTGAATAATCTATTATACTCCGTGCAATAGTCTCCTAAAAAATATATAATGAGAAAAAATTCCATCTAATGAAATTTTAGTGATTTATTTACTAATTTTTATTCTACGAAAGAACTACTACATATTTTTACAGAAATATATTTAAAAGACTCACTACGTTCTTGTCAATATTTTCGTATTTCTTTTTATACGTCTGTATACAGAGAGAATTAAAGTCTACAAACACGTCTAGTTTAGCTTGTTAAAAATAGACCTGTTAAACAAATTTAGGTACAGAAATTTTTAGTTGTTTTCACTTTTTTACACAGAAAGTTACGTGATTAAAAAAAAATCGATGTTTTGTTTCTAGCTGTAGTACCCGTTTTGAGGTCCAATGAGGCGCCCAAAAATGTTTTTTAATGATATCTGTCTAGTGTCTGTTAAGTGCTTTAAAGCCCAAACGACTACACAGATTTTGATAAAATTTGTTACGTGAGCATATTTCCTCCTTAAATTTTTAATATTAAAAAATTTAGGTTTTAGTGTTATAATACCAAAATCTTTATTTTATCAATTCAGCTCTAACAATTTCGATATATATATATTTGGCTAAAATGTAGTCTCTCAAACTAAATAAATTGGTATCCATGTCAAAAAATGCCGGTTCGGGAGTTATTGGTATATAAATTACAAAGTCTATCATGGAGCTGTTATAAAAGTACTAATTTCATTAAAATTTTCGTGAAATACGAATAATAATATTCTAAACGATTGTGCATAATTGCGTCAAAAGAAAATGACGGTTTAGAAATAATTGAGAAGAACGAAAGTGATCCAATACCAAAGTCATTAGAAACCTGATTCATGTCTATCTAATGCGGTAGTCTAACATGTTGGTAAAGACTTGTTATATATTAACTTACCACCCCGTAAAAATGAATGCAGAAAAATGCACTAATAAAAATAAAAATATTTGTTTCTCAACCAAAAGTATTTATATTAACTCGTGTTGACGAAATTTATTTTTAGTTTCTGAATGGGGTATACGTAAAAATGTTAGCCCAATCTTTTTGCGTAATTTATTTTTCTGAAATCAAATAGTATGACCACACAAGAAACCCATATATTTTAATTTGTAAGTCGCTGTGCTCGTTGTTGGGACATCTGTCGTGCCATCACTTACATAGAGATTACGCCAATCATTCAGATTTCTTAGATATTGCACAGTATAAACAGATTTATATGTGCTATTTTATTACTCTATAATTCCAGTTACTGTTTAACATAATGCGAGGTGAATATAATAATTTATATGTGCTATTTTATTACTCTATAATCCCAGTTACTGTTTAACATAATGCGAGGTGAATATGTAAACATTATATTCCTTGTTACCAACGAACGTGTGCGAGTTTCTAGATCGACATTAACGTACTCTATTTCTGACAACAATAAGCTTATTATCAAACTGGACACTACTATTATCCTACACTAAAAGTTTCCCAACAAACATGCTTTCTCCCCACTTCCTTCTCTGTTCTCGAGTCATCCTCGCTTTCGCTTCGCTCTACAATATTGCACCGTGGATATTTCCTGCTCAGTATGAAACTCTCACAAGTTTATTATAGTGTACTCTGTTTCCCTTCTGATGAAATTCAATTTCAGATGACCAACAGGTCATTTGATTAAGAATTAGATAAACAATTAAATTTTTCGTTGCTACTGGACTTCGTGATGTAGCTAATTTAGTTTGTTATAAATATACACACAACCTTCAGAAGTCATAACATGAACTAAACTTCCTGTGAATGGTACTCCTGAAGGGAGCCATTGATGCTAACCTTATCTTGTATTCTACTTCAGAATGTTTTAAGCTTGAAAACACGGGCACACTTAAACCTTTTACCCGAGGGTTGAAAGCCACCAGATTGATTGTAGCAAGGCGTCTGGGCAACCACATCCCATTCTCGACAAACAATAAAATAACAATATTTACTCTTAAGTTATTACTAATACCTGGTAGTCAACCAAATTAATGGATAGAAAAACACGTATATAAATTAAAATGCTCAAAAACATTACACAAACAATACTAATGAAACAAAACTATTTGTCACCAAACAGCGAATATCAATCATGGACTTAGATTTTTAATATTGATAAATTTAAATGTCTAAACTTGCTACACTAGTATCATAAACTGGTCTTAACCATAAATACTATAAGATTAAATCAAGTTTAAATGACTAGGTTCGTTTTTATTCTTTTAGAAATTATTCCTTAACAGTAGTTTCTAATTTTTTCAATTTTATAAGCTGGTTCGTGTAATTCATCTTCACATTTAAAGATAATTGATACAAGCGATATTGAGAAATTACGTCTTGTTTAATAGTTCCATAGCTGATTTTTGGTTATTTACCGAACTCAAGGTTCAGCATTTATGGAGAGATGGCAATAATACGTTTAGATTGGTTTCTTAGGGGCGAACTTAGAGCAAAATTTTGTGTTTTTTTTCTTATAGTAGGTACCCACAAAATTGAAGATATCGTAAAACTTTATAAAAGTCCCGATATATGACAAAGATTAGACCCAAATACCAAAATTAAATTAAAATTAGTTTATTCGTTTGGGCTGCAGTGCACTGCACAAGAAGACAGACAGGAAACAGACAAACATCATTCCCATAACCCCTTTTTGAACTCGGAAATTGTAAAAAACTCACATACATTTTCCCCCATCACATAACTTTTTCCATAGGCTGCTAAGTACAGTATATGTGAGAAAGTCAAAGGAGTTAAAATATTGGCTGTATTGAAACTGTCTACAATTATAACCGAATTAAACATCTTGTCTAATGCTGAATTTTTATAACAAAAATCTTATCTAACAAGCGTTTGTAAACAAGAACGCAAGAAGGCTACGTTTAGCACCACCTGAATGAAAAATATTTGCAGCTGTGTCAGGAAGGAAGCCGATCATTGCTCCCCTTGCAGGTGCTACCTCAAAGGCTGACCATAGAACACGATACTGTTTTCTCCTTACCGCAGAACGCAAAACTATCCTGTCACCCGTTCAAACCTGGGGGATGGAGAGCCAAGGGCTCCACGGTCATAACAAGAAATGAAGTAGTGTATCATTTTGTGAGACTTCAAAAGAATAATTGTAAAATAGTATAAATATTGTAAAACAGTTATCTGTGTAACCATTTCCAAATGATAAACAATTTCAATGTTATACCTTTCTCAAACGATTAGGATAAAATTATTTATGTTTTTTTAGGTGATGCTGAACAAACATTTCATACTAGTACATTGTTTGTTATGAACTGGACGAGTTGTAGTCGACCTTTATGCGCTGAATGCAGGAGAGACGGTAGGCGACTTTAAATCTATTAACTTCTTGCGATTAAGGAAGCATTATGTTGTCAGGTGTATTTTGTTAGACAAAAAAGAATTGAGGAAATGTGAATGATTCCATTAAGTCACGACAGGTCTTTGTGTTGCTGGTCCTAGTGTAAGCGATACATTACCAGTCGAGTCGGAATCGCACTTTCTCCTAGGTGAAAGTCTCTCCCATTACTCGTGACTGATCCATAGCACTCGTCCCGTCTAACTGAACATTACCCTTTTACAAATGTCCAAATTCCCTCATCTTCGTCTCTACTCTAATTATGGTCTATGTTGTTATTTTATAATAATAGGCAACTGTAATTATAAAGAAGCGGGTCTATCATTTTATAGCGAACTGAGTCGATCTTTCTGTTTGGTACTTTAATTATGATTATACTATAAGATTGAAAGAATTCTGTTATGGTCCTAAGTTATAATATAGGTACGTAGGTTCCTCTTCAAAATTAAAATAATTCCATAATTTGTGCACGTAGAAAACGAGAAACCACCATATCCGAAGAAAAGGTTTAAAAGAATCATCGATCAAAGAATCCTCACCGGAACAAAAACACGCTTTAGATAGATCGGCTACAGTGGTGCCTATGTATGGGTAAAATACTTGTTTACTTTTAATCTTACAATAACAGAAAAACAAGGATTAAGGTACATCTGTTGATGAACTGGAATTCAATCCAACAATAAAGTAATAAATTGTTTGTTCTTGATACTTCACCAAATGAAAAAAACACAATAAATATTTCAAAAGAACGTTCCAATGACTAAGTCAGCATCCTAAGTTATTGCATGTACGGCAAACCTTCTTGGCACTAAACTGCTGCAAGTAAAAACTGAGGATGTTGAAACGTCATTTTGATCAAATAAAGAATTGTAGAATTATGTTTGCTTTCGTTAAGTGATTGAATTTTTATACTAGCGGTCTTATTTTCAAGTGAATTTTATCACACCTGTTTAAAATATCATTCTGATTAGGAGACTGTGGTACTCAAAAGATTTTGATATTATAAATTTCATACAAAAAAAAAACTAAATTATTTTTATATAAAAATAAAATTTAACTATTTGGAGAGAATAAATTCAATTAGAACAGTTTTAAAAATAAAATTTTGCTTTTTAGGATCCGATTTTATAAGTAAACATTATATTTTGCTAATTTAAAGCTGAACTGTTACGATATCTAATAATTTTAGAGAGATTTTTATTAATTTTCATCATAAGTTTCAACAAAGTGCTTTGAATAAAATCATCTTAAAACTTAATTTTTTTTAGTAATCTTGTAGTAAAAAAATATTTGTTTATGTGTTGTAAATTTTTACTTACAAATTCTTCTCCTACCAAAGCTCATTTTTATTGAAATAAAAGTTGTTTATCTGTTCTTATTAGTTCAAAAGCAAAACTAAGCCGTTCATTGTGTTGTAGGATTTAAACTTGTATTTACAATTACCACGTATATATTTTTAATTCTTGCTAAATTTTTCTTCATTGTACATAGGTTGAGGTATTTTTTCTGATACCAAAAGCTGTGCTTATTTATAATTGGTTATACGAAATACCTATATATTTTTTTATCCTATGAGTAGTGTAATGATACTTATTAAGTGTTACATAGATTATTAAGTCATCTGATACCAATGTTGAACATAAAACAATTTAGCGAAACTCATTTCTTTTGAACTGAGAGTGACACAAAACGGAGAAAATGTGAACAGGTAATGTTTTAACCATCACAATATTTTCCTATTGCCTACTGAGTAATTGTACAATCCCTAACATCAAGTAGGTACGCTGAGTCACAGGATGGCCTTCCGGATTGGAGGTCAGTGTTACGCAAAGAATGGCCTTTCATATCAGTCCGGCTGTTGGATGACCTCGCGGCGATACATCCCATTCAACCGAGGTTGAGGTTTTCTTTTTGGAATTTCATCCAACACATGCAGAGCAGACCTTGGTAATTAGCGACGACAGACATAGTCAAAAGGACAAAAGTTTTGCCTTGCCATTGTCCTGTTTGCAACTGTGCGCAGTGGTTAAAAATATTCGTCCGAACAATTTGAAATTTTAGTTTAGGAAATAAAAAACTAAATACTGTATTGATGCCGATTTAAGACAATTCTTATATTTTTTAATTACCTGCAAAATAATTTTACTTTCTAATTTATATAGTATAAAGTTATGTAATGTAGGAACATAAAAATGTTTTTGTGGGTTTTACAGAAATATCAGTTTTCAGTTCACGTGAGACCAAAAAACTGCTTTTACAAGACCGTCTGTATACCTGTATCTAGCCTAGCAAACGACGCCACTATTTATGATTGGGATGCGTCGACATTAAGTATCAAAATCTATTTTTTAAAATTTAATGACACCTGCATGTAAGATACAAATTAGTATGGTTTTTTTAGTGGAAACTAAAGAATTTTATAATTAAAACTAAGAAATGGTAAACAAAATTTCTATCTAAAAAAAAAATAAATTTTAAATTAAAAAAAAACAAATAAATAAAAAAAATTAAAAACCAATTATATAAAGTTAAGTTTTTTTAAATTTTCACCCAAAGTAATGTAATTTTGAAAGGGATATTTGAAGTTCTACAATCATTTGAGTGGACTTCCTATTTTGGATTTTTTATATCAAATTTTATCATTGTATCATAAATTATTTTTTCATAAGTCCAACCAATTCATTACCTACATATAAGTCCAGGTTCGTGTTGAAGGATTATAATCTGATTTTTTATTTATGTTTGTATACTTTGTACTATTTGAAAAGAATACCGATTATCCGTCCAATTATCCATTGTATTATTGTTATAAAGCAGTTTACAAAGTTTTATTTTTTTTACTATTTAAATCTTTTTAGCAACTAAAGTGTTCGTCATCCTGATTGTTCCTGACTCGAATTGGTTATTAGTTTGTCTGTAGAACAAACATTAATAAATTAGAATAACAAGGAATGAGCAAACTTATCACCGTGCTAAGTTTTCTGTGTAGAATCGATTCAACCAGGTGTGCCAAAAGTCCCAGACCTTTATTCTAAATTTTGAACGAGTGATTAAAAAAAAACGAAGATATTGGAAAACTTTAAAGGATTATTTAAGTAATAACTATCGTGTGATACATCATTTTAGAGTTTATAATGGTAAGTATAAATCCGAAAGGTGTATAAAACTAAGGAGATTGAAATAGGCGTGATGTAAGAATGAACAACGGAAAACACCAAAAGGTGTTTTTATGGAAATATGGAAGGTAAGAGATTTAAAGGCAGCTTAAGGAAGAGATTGGAAGATACTGTTACTTGGGTGCAAGAGAGATGCTGGAAGTGTGAGGATGGAATTTATTTGATGTCAATGGAGAGAGGAGATGAGGCAGGATAGAAAAGGCAAAGTTGCCCGATTTGCAAAAAACTTCTTTAGTCGTATAAAACAGTTGTTTTTTTCAATTGCACGATACGTGAAACAAATATTTCATGAAGAAATAAAAAAATAAAAAATTATTCCTTCGACCCCCTTCCCTCCCTCCCTACATTATGTTATGACTAAGGCACTTGGACGTATTGGCTAAGATTGGTTTTGTTTTAATATTACAAATGAAAGGTTAATGTGAACTTGGCCTTCCGTCTATTGGATATAATAAACGTAATATATATTTTACGGAACAAACAGTTTGAACTAACCAAATTGAATTCACAGATTTAGGTTATGTTTAGTTAGGGTATTTAACATTTTAAAGCAGTTCAATCGAATATCCGATACAAGTCCACCTGGAAGGCATATAACTAGGGAAGAGAATTCCACATTATTAATGTTCTAAGAACTGATTAGGGGTGGAAATTACAACTGTCATCCAAGCGTCACTTCCAATTTATATTGACACTTTGGGCGGGGGGTGTAGAGGGGAGTGTTTTATTTAGGTAATTTTAATTAAAAGCTTTGGAGAGGTGCGTAGGCTGATTACTTTCGATCTGTTTATAATTTGGAAGGAGTTGGGGAGTTCAACGACTTGTTCCTTTTCTTTGTTTGAAAACTAATTTCAAATAAGATTAAAATATTAAAATATCATGTTACATTTCCTTAATTCAAATGTTTAGGAATGTTTAAGCGAAAGCCTACAGTGAGTTTTATTTCACAGTGAATCCCTTCCCCACCCACAAATTGATTAATTATAATTCACAGTTTGAACGGATAATCGTTTCAAAGAACAACAATTTGTTTCTTAAAAACACCCCCACGCCTCTAAAATATGTTTGACCTCACAAAAGTAAGAAAAACACTTCAAACTTGGTATCCAAAATGAGCTCCAAAATTCACGAGGACTCCCTTTCTCATCAAATTCCCGAGAAAATATTTAAAAAGGACTCCCCAAAATATATGGAAATAATCGGAGAAATTATCATAAATACAATACATTCTCTGATGGCTTGTCTCAAAATGTGACAATTACTTAGTACTGAAGTGTAAGATTTCGCAATTCCGTCTCTCTTGTGTTTTCAACTATTCTATTACAGGATCTATAGTCCAGACTAGAGCATGTGTCGATTTCATAGTTCAAATTAATAAGTACAATTATTAAATACAAATATTATTGATTGTAATATAATTTAAAAAATTCCAAAATGAAATGTTAATTTTTATTAACAACACACAAAAATAAAATTATAAATAAATGTATATTATAAATTGAATAACATACATTTCTTTATTATATTTATTACAATGATTACTGAGTGAATTCATAAGAGGCATCCTCCTCAGAAAAACGATAATTTGGTTGTTTTTACGAGCTCTGACGAGTTAACCTATCACAATACCGCCAGTAACTTTTTATACACAATGTTAAGGTGTACAGAAATACTTAAAAAATTATTTTTCTCGAAAATTAGTATTTATCAAGTTCCCTTTTCATTGAATTTTCATGACAAAAAATGTAATTTTAACACCGGTGAACTGAGTTTAATAAAAATATAATATAAAGCAAAAAGTTCAAATATTTGGTCGCCATATTGAATTATTTTAGACTATTAAGAGAAAAAATTCTATTTAACGACAGTGTTTTCGTTAAAAAATCCCACTGATTGATTGATTGATCGCTACAATCTAAAATCAATAAACTAATTCTACAAATAATAAAAATAGGATGACAATAGGCCCCCCAGAAAAGTTTAAAGGTTTTTATAATTTCCTATCATTGATTCAAAATGAACAGAGAGGGGCGGAGGAGTTTATCCTTCACTGCCAACCCGAAGGCGAGATCAGCAAACGAAGGACTCCAAAGATGATAATATTTAAATAAAACAAAAGGAACTAGTTTTGGAATTATTTGTTTATCAAAAGACTTACCAACTGTATCTGCTGGACAGACTGATCTGAGATATGAGTAGTCTCTTCTGAACGGTGTTATTATGTGTTAAAAAACGGCGTCATAAATAATTATTGAATGGCACTTCCGACTTGGTTTATAAGTGAAAACACCACTTTTAAAAATACGAAATGGATATAATGGTTCTTCTTGGTATCAGGTCGAAATGTTAAAATTTGAACAGAATCGTAATAAAAGTGCGACTACTGGAACGTTTATAAGTTACATTCTTTAATTTGTACGTCTACTTCATACAGTTATCCGATAACTCCCTTAATTACAGTTTAATAACAGGTGGTGGAGCGTAGTATTATTAAAACCAGAATATTAAACTGATACAACATGAGCTTTGGGAGGTAAGAAAACATAATTAAGATGTTATTTATTAGTGAAAAACTAATTTTAAATAAATCGTCATTTTGTAACGTGTTGAATATAATTTATTATAATGTGTGGTATTGACTATATAAATATCTGTACGTCGAATTTCACTGCATTTAGATTTCACTGATTTAAAAGAAAAATGAATGGTGACGATCACGACCAACTTAATATTTTTTTAAAAAGACTAATTTGTTATATATGAAAAATGAGGAAGCAATTATTAAAAAAAAATAATACCTAAAAGTAATATAACGCTGTCGCCAAACCTCTAATTTAGACGAACTGTATAATTTGTCACGACAGTTGCAAGCAAAAATGACAACACAACGTGTTAGAAACTATATTTTTTACACGCACATATCTATTTGGCCAAAAATAACATTAAATATTTAGAATTTAGATATGAATGAATTAAAAAATACAGGTTATTTAATTGTGTTTATAAGTTTTGTTTAAAATACTTTCAATGAAATATTTGCTTAAAAGGTTTCGTTCCATAACTGCTTAGTTCGTTAAAACTGTGGGAACCAATACACACTCGTGTTATTTCAATAAACCCTAATACAACATCGATAGTAAAATAATATGCCTTTATAAAATAATAATAAAATCGATATGCCTTTCTACTGTGGTCCACGCAACCCTAACGTTTTATTGCGCAATTAGGCTAGTGAATCGGAGGGAGTTGGCCCACGTATTTTTGGCAAGAGAAAAGAGCAATGGCCAGATAAGAAGTGAAGGTCCACGATCGATTTCGAGGGGTGAATGCCCTCTGGACACGGCAAACACTTTCTTTCCTGGATGAAAGTGATGCTTAGGTAACATTGAAAAATTCCTAGAACTCGCAATAATTTTTTAATCTGTAAATTTGAGTGTGATAACGAGTAAGTTTATATAGGGTGTGCAGTAATAAGTATCTGGTGGAATAATAATTAGGATCAACTATTTTAACTTAACGTAGCTTACATAGCTCTTTTTAAAGGTACATTAAGAGTTCTCAAAATATTTCAAATATTTAGTATCAATCACTTTGATTTTACATTTAATATTTTTCTGTCGTTACATCGGTATAAAGTTAATTAATAAATAGAAATATACTTTTTTAAATCCCAAATCTTCAGATTATACTTTCATGTATGTCAAATATACCTGTTGTTTCAAAACTATGGGACCCGTCTCGTATCTTCAAAGTGGTTTGACGGTAATAAAAAAGGCTGTATGATTTATTAGTATTTAGTAAATTTTGTTTGAATTGGAAAATTTGAAAAAAAGTATTCAAAGTTCAAAGAGGTTTGGTAAAAATGGTGTAAGCCTAACAGAATTTTTTTCACGTTATTTACTGCATTTTCATTGCCATTGTGCCTATTTTGTATCTATCTTCATTTGAATTAAAATAAGTGTTATACACAGCTTAACAGACCTCCACGAAACTTTATCATTGTTAATGAAATTATTTTTCTAATTGAGTTTTTATTAAACTTTGAGTTGTCTTCCTCCCCCCCCCCATCCCCCAGTAGGTTGGTATTGAAATTTGTTTAAAGTACGTCCTATTTATCCAAAATTACATTTCCTATTTCAATCCGTTCAAAAATTACGGGAGGGTCCCATAACTTTTGGACACTTAGTATATCGTAAAACATTACAATATTTTTAAATAGGTTCACAATAAGCTTTTAAATTTATTTCAATTTATAAAATACATGTTACACGTAAATGATCAAAACCGTTTAAGGTTAAAAAAAAGATGAACCTTGATAAAAAATAGACCACTTGGTACGTCAATAAAAGTATCTTAAATAGTTTTTTCTTCTTTTTAAAAAATGACTTCGTGAGACAAAAAATGGCCCCAAAAATTTGTAAAATATTGAAAATTTGTGATCCACTAGTTAAATACAATGATTTTGATATAATGCCTTTATTTATAGTGTTAACTTATAGATTTTAAAAATTATCCAAAATTACCCCCCCCCCCTTCCAAATCGTAAAGAAAGTTAAATTTCTAACGTAATATTTACTCTACATTTGGCCTCCTCAAGATTAGTTAAATTTGGTTTGAATCCATAGCATGTTATTCTTACGGGAATTTTAACTGTTATCTTTATATAAATGTTAATATTTAATAATTCTAAATATTCCCTAAGTAAAAGCTTTATTCGATCATATAATATCTTATGTACGTATCATGTTTAAAAATAATAGCAGTTTTATAATAGAAGCTTCTTAGAATTCGTCTGTTTTAATATAGGACAAACATAATTTAGGTAGATTATATGGACCAACAGTTTTATATAGTTTCTATAGTCTTTGAAGTTGAGATTAGGCGCTGACCAAGCACTTGTGTATTACTGTTTCTTCAAAAAATTCTATTTTGAGTATATCTAGGCGGGTCTGACATTTTTTGTTATTCACAATTTTTATTGTACATGCTCTAGTTTTTGTTACAAATATTTGAGAATTATGGTTTTCAAAAAATACGAAACTTGTACATTAGACTGTGAAAAAAACTTTATACACTACGATGTACCTTTGTTGACGAGTTTGTTATTTGAGGAAATTTTAAAAATATAAGAAATTTCAGACAGAATATACTTTTAAGGTTTCAAAAGTATAAGTTTTTAAAATATAACTTTTGTTGATAACCAATCTAACTCTTTGTACTACCAATATTGGATAACCAATCCATTGTTGTACTAGCTAGTTATACTTGACCTATAAACGTTTTGACAACAGTAATAGTATTGGAAAGTTTTGGAAAACTTTATAATTTACAAGTAGGACATGTAACCTTTGTTGGTAGCCAATATAGCCTTTTACTGGTTAGTTTTTAACCTAGGCACAATTGGACAGTTTCTTGTATAGACTAGGTTACTTATTATAACAACATTTTAAACAGAAAATAAAAGATTATTTTTGTGAACTCAAAATTTGGGCGTGGGGGTGACCCCGAGGTTAATCTCAAATGGGTGTGGGTATAACCAAAAAATGTGATCAAATTGTGTTAAAAGAAGCTCACACTTTCTTAAATGTCTGTCTGTATGACTGGCCATTGATTGGACATGTGAAGAGAACACAGACAGACATTATATTAAAATTATATACATACTTAATAATATTTAATTTAAATTAGTTAATATACAAAAAATCTAAAAGAACACAAACACAGACACACACTTACATAGGTCTACGTGTAAAGTCATCCGATCCATTTAGGAATTATTTTAAAATACAGTGTTTAATTGTGGATTTTAACAACGAAACTCCTTTGTAAAGGATGTCGTGAAATGACGCTATAACTTTCATATTAAATAAAGATCTGCAATTCCAACCACCGTCTACGATGGTGTTAGTTAAAATAACAATTTTAAACATGTGAGCAGATTCTATGAATAATAATAAAAAATTGTGTCCCATTTGTAAATTTAAAGGTTATAACATAAGTAATGTAGTTTTTTTTACTTAGTTTAAGATAAAATTTAGGTAAGTTTACATATTTTTGATTTTTATGTCTAATTATATACATAAAAATTGACTGGATTATCTTTAAATTGAAAATAATTTCACTGTTTGGATGGAGTACGGCGAAATAATCTGCTTTATAGTCTGAGAAGAATTAAGTTAAGCTTATATTAAAGTTAAACATTGCTATTAAAACACGATGTTCAAATTAATATTGATCCAAAGAAAATCTTTAAAAATATTGTAAGAAACAACGTTTTACCATAAGTTCTTAAAATCGGCTAAAAAGTAAAGGGAAAATCGGTAAAAAAACCAGCAAAATAACTTCCGTATTATTATATTTATTCCTAGTAATCGAGAATAAGCCACGCCAAAAACCATAATTGTATTAAATTTTTATAAAAATTGAGAGCTATAGAAGATAATTCGAATTTTAACAAACCGTGTACAAGAGACCAAAATAGTTTTAAATTGCAGTCTCCATCTAAGAGCGGTTAGGACCTCAAAAAATCGAGTACCCTTAACTCCTACATTGTTATATGTTTTAAAAAATAACAAGAATAAATGATATTTAATTTTAAGACACTACAGTTGGTACAAATTACAGGTTGTAATTTACAATATTAAATTTAAAGTTAATTTGACGATTTCGTACTCTGTTTAAGGTTTGCATTGACTGTGAAAATCAAATGGAAGCACTACTAGCCATAATAAAGAAGTATAATAGATGAGCAAACTTACGTTAACTTCTAAGGAGGAAAAGTTTGTTTCATTTTTGAATTGTCAACTAAACGAAGTATTATTAGTGGAACTTTTTCGTCTACTTAAAATGTACATATATAGTCCTTGTAACAAAATGGTAATCCATTAAAAAATTCTATTTTGTTACAAAAAATTTTAAGGGTCTCTCTCTAGAAAAAAAAATGTGTTTTTACAATGTACAATGAGGTGTAGCTGAAACTCATGTATTGGTTTCTTCTATATAGGCACATTTTGATAATATGTCCAGGAACTTTGGTTGTTTCTTATATTATTCAAAATTTAAGACGAAAACTCATAGTTTTAATTTTTTTAAAAATCCAAATTAACGATTTTGGTAAGACTTGGTAAAGTTTAGGCGGTAAAGTTTAATAATAAAATGCATCAGGCACCAAAAAATTTAATGGTTCAGAAAATATTGGTTAAAAATAGATAATGAACCTTGGACTGTGTCCAAAAAGTTTCAATCATCTGCTTAAAACACATTTGATGAAGTGTAAAGGTTTATTACACAACATAATGTGTCATATGTAAATGAAATGTTCGGTTGCATGTATGGTTGGAGTAGGAACAATTTTTTTCTTTTTCTTTTCAAAATTAGCAGGCCGGAAGTGTAATTTTTATTTACTTACTGTTTTTCACATTGGTTTAGGTAATAATGCTTCATACAATTTCTTGCGTAGATTTCAAAATATCTCAACTTTATATGGCGGCTTTTCATGGTACATTTTTCACTTTTAAACTGATAAATCCTCACTTGGAATATTTGCCACGTAGGTAGTACCTGTTCTTTGCTTAGGCGTAGGTATTGTGTACAGACCGTAAGAATGTTTGTGCTTAATTTATTTTCCTCCGAAGCATTACCTGGAACATCCAGATCTGTGTATTATATTTGTTGTGAGATGGGTTTTTAGGTTCATAGGTCCGATATTTTCCCTCCAATTTTAACTAGTAATATAAATTTTAAAACATCCAATTAGGATATTTGACAAAGTAGTACAATAAACAATACTTTTGTTATTTTTGAAAAAATCTGCATTAAAACTTGCAACTTCCTTCAAACGGATTATATCGAACATTATAAAATTGCTACATAAATATATTTCCAATTATAATCTTTAAAAAATAAAATAATAATAACTTCGTAAGAATTTGTTTTATTTCATCAAAACATAAATTTATACATACAGAAAACTTTGATGCAACCATTACTTTATTTTAAATATGTGGGAATAAAATTCAACGAAGCCTGATTAACACGAAACATGATTAATAAAGCGGGAATAAACACTTTATTCACCAATTAATTTTTGCATCTAATTCGCAAAGAATCCGCCTAACTAAAAATTGAGGAAGGTATTTGTAAGATGTACACCCAACATCTGTAGTGCATTTCATCCACGTCACTACTCACGTAGGCTTCTGAGATATCTAAAATAGTTCCGTTATATTATCAAAAATAAAGTTAGGTCTTCTTAGTTTCATCACTGATTATTTATTCAATTTAAAACAGCCAATTAAAAAATGATCGGTAAATTATTTCTAAATGAATTGGAAGCTATTGTCAACTGGTAAAAATAAACTTTCTCCCTTAACCATCTTAAACTAAATAAAAAAAAGAACCATACTAATATCAGTACGATAGTTGTCAATCAAAAAGTAAATATGAACCACGGACGTCGGTTTTGGAAAAAAATAAGGGATTAAACTTCATTTGTTTGTGCCATAATGCGTTCTCAAAGTAAATCCTATTTGACTAAAATCAACCTTTTGGCGGTTAAGGGATATTTTTCTTATTTGACTATTATTCCTGAACACTTTAGTTACAATTTTGCACACGGGTTTAGGCCAGTAATATTCACATATTGATCAAATTTGAACAACGAAATTACATATTTTATAAGTCCCAAATGGCAGATTTTTTTTTTGTTATTTACCCATAAGCGGAATTTTTGAAGAAAACTCATACATTTTGGTTTGGGTGCTTAGACGCTACACTTTCTATGAAAATTTCTATCAAATTTCTATGAAAATCGTTTAAGTAGATTTTGAGATAATTGTAATTTTGAGTTTTTTTATAGCAGCTAACCTCAAATTTTGAGTTATATATGTAAAAAAAAAAAATTAAAAATTAAGTCCCAAGATACCATCAGAAAATGTCCATATACCAAGTTTTATTAAAATCGGTTCACGCGTTGGTGTTTGACAGACACACAGATATTTACCTAAATATTTATCCTAAAACACTTACTTGAACTCATGGACTTCAAATGAATGTATCCGTAAAAAATTAGCCATCGATTTTTTAACCTGTTATATAACTGACTTTATACACATTTAAATAATTATAACTTAATGAAGGGTGTAATGTTAATTATAAAGAGACTATGTAACATAGCTCATGGAAGGTTGAAAAAAAGGACGTGCTAAAAGAGGTTAATTGGTTTTCTTAAATTGTTGATACTAAAATAAAATAAAATCTTTTCTTTACATACCCATTCCATAACTTGAACGATTATTTCCACTCACCTAAAAACAGAAAGAAACACATCTTATCCATTACGTTACTATCAGATTTGCTATTTCTAAAATCACAGTTTTTAGTAATCACAGAATTATCTCTAAGATTCACAGTTTTTATAGTTAATTCTAATATATATTTCCTGTCAGATCTCTCTTCATCAACTTTCGTTCTTTTCTTACGCTGGTGGTATTGGAGTTTCCAAGGGCTTATGAGTCTTTATTTTATGGTTGTTTCTTCTTTTTTAAGGCAATAATAATGACAGAGAGATTTTCGTCTTTAAACAATAACCAGAAAAGAGGCCCACCATAGCAGAGGAACCAACATCAGTGTAATATTAAGACCGACGAAGTCCATTAAAGCCTAGCCACCGATATGAGAAAGTTTAGGTTATATTTACTTTTATTAAAGGCAAACTAACTAATTTTATCGCTCCAGAAATAGTATCTATGTTTTCATCCATCAAAACTACTATACGGTAAATCTCGAATTATACAAAACTCATAGAAAACCAAGTGGAAACATCATGGCTTCTACATAGATAGATATCAAAGCTAGGCAATGGCCTTAACATTTGTATATTGAGGAATGGCCTCCGTTTCCATTATAAAGGCATGATGCAGTTCTTAAGGTTATGGCTTTGTAACATAGATATATATGCTAGATTATTCTCATGCCATTCTTGGCCATTATTCTAATTAGTACCAACTTTATCAGAACCGACTGTACGCAATTAAACAACATTTCCAAAAAAACTATCTTTTCCTCACCAAAACAGGAAATTGCTCACACAACTGTGCATACATTTTCTCAAGCTCCATTACAGTCAGGGTACACACTAACACAAAAATTTCCATAATAAAATATAGTAATTATACTAAAATTAGATTTTATAAGGCATAAGGTCGACAAAGATCTTTTTAGAATGCGGGTAACTTGCAACTTTTCAAGAAATTTTTTTAACGAAACTTAATATCTCTTCGTTTCATACTTTTCTAAAACACACCTGTAAACAAAATGATAGTTTTATGAATAAACAAACATTAGTATATGTGTAATGCGGTCGTTATGACCAGAAAGTCTAATTACTTTGTTTATTTTCCGCTATTCTCTTCCTTTCCTATTTAAGTTGTTTATAATGAAGATTTTTTTTTTTTTTTTAAACTGACACATACGATTATTTTCTTTTTACCAGTCTTGACCACTAGTTTGTTTCTTTCTTCCAGTAGCGACCACTAGTTTGTTTCTTACTTCCAGTAGCGACCACTAGTTTGTTTTTTTTTTGCCAGTAACGACCACTAGTTTGTTTCTTTTAACTTTTTCACCCCAAAACAGTATAAGGAAATGTATGCGATGGAGTCAAAATATTCATGTGTTGTTTTTTGTGGATATATTTGCTTTGAGCTCTTCTGACTCCATAAAAGTGTATTTTGGAATATCAGTCTGTCGTCTAATGTCTGTCTATCTGTTTCATCTGTTGTATGTGAAGTTCTCCACAGTTTAAACGCATGGACCGATTTTAATCAAATTGATATTATTGGGATTTTTTAGCATATCTAGGGACTTATTTTTATCTTTTATCTTACTTTTATCTTATTTTTTCTTATTTTATTTATAACGGGGTACTTGACAGAAGAAAAAAAAACACAAAATTAATTAACTAATATTATTTAGTTAGTTTTTTAAATATCTGTTTAAAAAAAAAAAACTAGATAGTAAGAATTTTCAAATTTAGATGAAACTCAGCTTACAGAAAGTTGAAAATAATTTTATAAAGCTGAACAGAATTTTGTTATTTGTTTATATTTAATAAATATGTTGAACTTTGGTATTAGTAACAGATTATGATAGCATTGATACGCAATAGATTTACTACGCATTCTTTTTACGAAAACTTAAGAAACTTAGTCACTAATTAAATTATAGAACTCAGTTTCCCGTGTTTTTAGGACGTTAAAAACAGTTTTGTTAAAAGTTTGGTGGTAATTTAAGCTAAAATTAAAATTTCAAAACATGTCCACTATTTTGTATTGTTTTTTAGTAATGGTGTCATTTCAACGTATGTTTATGTAGGATTGGTGTACCACTGTTTATTCACTGATTATGTAAAAATAGCATTAAAGTCTCCAGTCAGTAACAGAATATAAGAATACACAACTTATTAATAATTGCTTGTGATGGATTAAACGTTATGTCTAAGTCTGATAGAATTAATCTGTCAAGTTGATCCAAACAGTGTATAGCGCACAGGTAAGTATTGACCTACTTTTTGCAAAACTCGGTCAATGTTAGACCGAGGACATCTTGCACAAACCTAACCTAGCCCCTGCCCTCCATCTCCACGCAATGTTAATTTAATTACACGCATAACTTGGGTTGTTATTTATTAATAAACTGGCGATTATTCAAATTTGTTTTCTTTAATCAGACACGTTTGTTCTTCCTCATAATATTAGAACAATACATAGCGTGGTAGATATTTGGACCTATATTTATTAGAAAATTTGTCTTCGCTCCTGTATAAGGAACAATTAGCCTAGATTTGGAACATTATACATTAATTTAACTGTTAGTATCAGATTGAAAGTAATCATTTCTCAAAGCCTAGTTACTTCAGATACGTGGACTTGAATATGTGTTAAATACACATTGTAAACGGTTTCCAATATATCCATACGGTTCAAAATAAGCTCCAATATCGTGTTTTTCTATGTAAATACATAGAATATATCATACATGTACCTACAATATGTACAAAAAGTTTTAAACTGTTAAAAGATTCCACTAAATATAAAGTTGTTGAATATTTTGAATTCAACGAGTAAATAGATGGAATTTGATATGTCACACAAGAAAGCTAGAAAACAGTATTTAGTCCAGATCGTATTACCCAATTCCATTGTATGGAAAGTATTATAATGATACGAAAATTTGGATTTCGGGTTTCGATGATTCTCAACGTTTTGAGTAATTAGGAACACATTTAGACCATTTTCAGAATTATCTCTGTCTGCCTGTTAGTCTGCAACTTTTTTGTTTTGAAGTGACTATTTGATTGACTTCATAGTTTCGTTTTTTATGTAGTGCGGGTTGCATACCCTCAAGGAATTATTATTTCCTAAGGTATGAGAGAGAAAAAAATGGGAGAGTGAAATTAACTATATAAGTGGTGTTAAAAATTCGCATAAGCACTATTTTTATATTTGTTAAGATTTACTCTTTTTTTTTTTTTTCATTTAAATAATAATTATTATGAATTTGGAGCTTTGTGTTAATATCTGAACTAAGTTGTACGTAATGGTTCCCCAAAATGCAAACACGTTTTGGAAAATAATAAATAATTGATAGATTTTAATTAAATTCAAATGATTACATTTTAAATTACTAATTAAGTTTCCAATTTAGTTTAATTTTGTACTAGAGTTTACGTAAATAATTATAAAATTACAATGTGTTTACTTGAACTACTTATTTATATATTGTCTGTTTATACATAATGTAGTTGTACTTGAAGGTTATATACACATAGATTTGTAAACACGTTCATGCCACAAACAAACGGTCACAAAAACACAAAACACATATTGATGTGTATCATATTATGTATTCATATCAGCCATAATGTATAGAGATCAAGTGTCTGAATACAACATATTTTTTGTATTACCCAAGTATTCATATCTGTATGTGTCAAAACTTAAAACGTAATTGAAAATATTTAATGACTTAGTTAACGTGCATATTTATTTACTGGTAATTACTTCGATCTGTTATATTATTTTCGATCATAAACTTTCACATTTTACCAAAATTTGAACAAAATTGTTTATGCTAATTTTGTGATATTTGACTTTATTTTATTTTTCAGACGAGTGTGATCTATTTTCAATGTCGACTGCAACAGCCGATTTTTTATAATGATAGATTTCTTTTTACACATTTCTTACAGCTGAGCACCAAATTTTCAGTAATAAAATCTTTGATAAAAATTCAAAACTTGTCCTGAAGCAATATCGGTCGTGTATTTGATAATAACATGAAAACGATTTATTGTTTCTTGTATAACTGTAAGTAACAAAATAAATAACACAATATTTATATAAAATAATAAAAGTATTATCTTAAACTTATTTTATAGATTAAAAGACTATAAGAATTCAAAACATGGGTTTTAAAGGAACAATAAATTAATCTTGAGATAACATACTTGCCTGGAATAAATAATTCTTAAAAATAAACTCATTGTCACTCTTAGAGTGGAATATGGGGTTCGGAAGACCGGATTCTATTATTGCCTTATTTTAAAGAGTGCATTACAATACACATTTTCTTATTTTCTTTCTAAAGATTTGTTAATTTTAAAATTTTATCATCAAGAATTAATGCTGCAAGTAAGAAATACCTTAAATAAGGATTAGGTTAAATGCCTTTCAGGTCTCCTTAACTTAATACTTAATTACAAAGGTATATTTACTTAAAATTTAACTAAATACTAGTAACAATACGGGAAAAGATATTCAAGCAAGTAGCCATAATGATCAGACATATAAGACACACTGATTTCTACTAAAGTTACATTAAACAATTTATACAATTAATTAAAGAATCGTGAAATATTTTGAACGCATACACTTTTTCTCTAAAAAGTGTATGTTTTGTCATCAATTCATTTACATCAAGATTTAGTATAAAATTTACTAATATTATATTTTCCCATTAAAACTTCATTTGAGAGCAGGAGGGGGGAGAGAAAGAAGTCGCCATTATCTGCCATACTCTTTCCGTAATCTCTTTCATCCGTTCCGCATAAAAAAAACTAATTTAAATGTATTGCGATCAGAAAATAATTTCCAAATCTACTTTGCGTCTCAAACTTTTATTCGACCTTAAACGAAATACATAAAGTAACCGATGACCTTTTTCCAAGCATATTGTACGTGTACAGACCTAAAAGTGAAACTGATTAACCAATGGCTGGGATTCTCAGAGTATAGACAATGGAGAACGATTAAACGGTGGGTTTACGAGCGAAGGCGTTACGTTGCGAATACAATAATTAGAGAAGTGGGTCAGTGGGACAACGCGAAACCCTGACATTGGTCCGTCTGTATGTTCAAAGTCACTTCTATCACTCTCATTTAGGCCAGATTCAGAGTAGAAAGTAAGCCTATAAAACGGAAACCAGTTTCATTGGATGACGCTAGATCGTGTAACCGCTTGGATAATGAACGTGAAAGTTTTTAAGTCACTTAACAGTTAAAAGGAAATGTTGTCAAGTCCCTAATAAAGTCGGACTAAATGTACCAATTAGGTTTTATAAAAGGTATTGGTGACACAGAGCTCTTAATTACCTGAACAATTGATGTAGCACACGCATTTCCAATTTCCCCGGGAAAAGAACTGTTATTTTTAAAGTTAAAAGAACATATTAAAAGTTTAATACAAATCTGACAATAATTAATACAAAATATTAAGTTATTGGGCTTAGATTTTTGGGGAATGCGGTGTCTAATTATGATTTTTTTTTTAAACTGATAAGAATAGAAATCTATGTCAAATTCAAACTCAGAATTCCAAAAATACTCTAATATATTAGGTTGTTAAAATTAAACGATTAGTATGTTTATGGTTTACTTATATTTTCACTAGCAACTCATGAGAATGTAACAAAATAATTCCAGTTAGACCAAGGATATCGGTTCAGCGAATACACAAAACTAAACGAATGCGACCTATTTAGTTGAATATTCAGGGAATTTGGGAGTTTTATCCTAAACTAATAGTCAGATGAGTGTGATTCTAGGAAGAGTTTACAGGCTTATAAATTTCACTGAATGCGGTTCAATGGATTTTCAGAATTTAAAACACTTGTGAAATGACAGTAAAAGTTGATGGGTTTTGTAACTTAATATATTTAGTGCAATAATTTACAAATTTTACAGACATTTAGTCATCTTTATATAGGCCTACAATTTAAGAAAAACTTCTTATAACTCTGGTGGATCTTTCAGATATAAGAGGAAATGTTTTAAGAAGCAAGTTGAAATATCTATCATAGTAATTACCCAGTTTTGTAATGAAAAAATACACTTATACAGGATTACGTAACAAATCGCGACTACCACCCGTCCCTGTGCTCTTTAGATAAATTTTAAAAAATGTTTAAAAAACTTTCGCATTTCTTAGGTCGAGAAATTTGAAGATAAATCAGAAACGAAAGTTAAACTGTTTTTAAATTTTTTATTGCGATACTAACAACATGCTACCTATAGACTGCTATTGACTGGTTAAGTAAAAGTTACAAGGAAATTTTGTGTTTAACTTTATACGCCATTAAACTGAGAGCTTTATACAACTTAGCATTCTTAATTAGATGTTTTAATTTACGATAGGTAATGGATTTATCGACTTGAGAGAAAGTTGAATAGCAGCCGGAATCGATTGTTGAAAGAAATCCAACAGAGACGCTGCATAATTATTGGAAATTACTATCGGTTCTGCTCTTAAAACTTCTTAAAACTTAAGAGTTCTCTTCCGTAAAGTAATATTTCAATATAAGTTTCATTTTAGAAACACGGTGGCAAAAAATGGCACAAAATTTCTCACTCATACATTCCCAAGACCAAAATAAATATTAATCAAAACTATTCACCTTAAAAAATTTCAGTTGGTTAGTTTTCAAACTTATAGTAAAAATTAATCTTTACAACCGAATATGAAAAAATGTATACATTTAAATAAGCCCTAAACCTGCTTCCCTCGTGCCTTAACCGTATTCTCAGCTTGAATCTTATTTGGTCGGCTTGAATGACTTTTCATGACAGCGGTCAAGATTAATGTTTGTCTTTAAACCGTTTATTCTTGAATTGTAGTCTAATATTTGTTTTTACTTGCCATTTTTCACACGGTTTTGGGTTAACTATTTTTCACATTTTTCTAAATTTGAATAACATCGGTAGTCGATTTTGAGACATTACAGTTCCTTGATCGATTTTTGGCTTTCTTCTATATAAATCAAGAACCAATTTTAGAAGGCGTTCAATACTTTTTTACCCGTCCTAAGTAAGATTTGATAAAAATCGTTAGAGGCAAATTTCAGAAAATCGTAATTTTGTGTTATTTAATGGCAGCTACCCCCAAATTTTGAATAATCGAAATAAAAGTCCCAAGATAAGACTGAAATGTGCCCACATTTTAAATTTGATTAAAGTGGGTCAAAGCCTTTGGGTTGTAGTAGGCCTATGTAGTACAAAAGCACTTTGTTGGACTCAGGAGACCTTAAGATGGATATCAATATTTTATTCATCACATAATTTTCTCTATACCAAGCATATGTGATAAAATAAAATGACCAGTGACTAGTGATCGTTATCTTGTTTCAAAACATAATGCAGTCCGGTCAAATGTGGGAAAAGCCAATTTACTTCAGAAAAATAAAGTAACAAATTCAGGGAACGTATTGTTTAACATTTTAAGTTGGGAAAAAGTGTTGGTGTTCTCTTCTATAATGTAACATTAATTGAATATTAGACGAGCTTTTAAAAAGATGAATTATTTGCAGATACTCGTGAACTGTACATTTCAAACACTTTGGGAAATGGTGACGAATACTTTTGTTTTCCTAATAATTGGTTATGTTTATGTTTGTGGTGATAATATTTGTGCAGTCTCCAAAGTACCATCAGAGTGATTCAATACAAATTGTTGAATTTATCAAAAGAATGGACATATTTTCTCTCACCATTCAATTCAAAAACAAAAATTTCCGAAATATTTTTCACTTTGTAAATCTACATTAAAAACCAAAGAATCAGAAAATAAAAGTTATTTATTATTATTTCTCTGAAAATTCGTAACCAGGAGTTAAAATAAAAGTTTTGGTTAAAATAAAAGATGAAATTCAACTGACATTTTGGACGGATAAATATTTAAAAGACGGTCTACGTGATTTCGATCAAATTTGTATGAAGGGTGAAGGTTCATGACAAATGTTTAAAATATTACTTTTCCCAAGTAATTTGAAAAATACCCAAAGAAGCCTACCTAAGCTAATTGTAGCTGTTTTGAGACGTTACATTTGAGTTTATAAACTTTACCAGATATTAATTAAGCTATAGTGTAAATAAGTGCGATTCATTTATTTATTTATTGTAAATATAACAAACGAAACGTTACTTAATAGTATGTTATGTAGAAATTGAACGTTGTTGAAATTGAACGTTGAACGTTGTTGTATATATATATATATATATATATATATATTTATTTATTTATTTTCTGATAGTTAAATTTTTGATATTTTAAAACATTTCCCAACCAATTTCTTCTTTAAACTGTACAATTTTACGAAAGGATAACCATATAAATAATTATTATTTATTATTTTCTAATATTACAAATACTGTATAGTATTTTAGAGATATGGTATTTTCTTTTAGAAATTCACTTTACGTGTACAGTTTTTACTTTTGTTTTTGTTTTCCTATTATAATTTTCAACCACTTTTAATCTTGTACTTGTATTAATTAAGGGATCAAAAATTAAAAAACTTAATTAATTAATTAAAAAATCAATACATTACTCCTCACACTTCTATTGCAGAAATAGGAAGACTGATAAAAATAAATAAAACTTTACGGTGCATTTGCTGCTGGTGACGTCATGATAAGTATCGCTTGTTGCCTACCCTGACATTACTCGGCGCTTCTGGTTGCATTACTCCCAGTCTTTCATACCTCTTGTATGAAATATATTGTGATCTAAAAACGTTATGTAAAGTTTTGCAATTTTCATGAATTGTGGGGATTTAAAGAACAAATTTTCTTCGAAAGAGATGTATATATAGGGTGTGGGGAAGAATCTGTTTCTGTACACATAATTGACGTTGTGCCATTTTAAAGATCTTTAAAACCCAACAGTTTGGCAAAAGGGTTTTACTTACCTCTTATATATAAAAATAGTAGACTAAAATATTCGAAATGTTGGATCATGTGTACTTTTGTCATACTTTTTATTTAAAACTAGTTAAAAATCAAGTATTGGAATAAAATAACCTTTAAAATTTTGTAACACATTGTCTGTTTTTATGAACAAAATTATCTCAAATTTCTCAACTGCAATTTTTGAAAAATTTAAATATTGATAGCTCAACATTTTCAAGTAGCAAGTTATACATCAAATGAAATTTCGGAAATGCTAATTTTTTAATTTTTTATTTAGAATCTTATAATATCTACTGTATTTTCAAATTGTGGACAAAAAATTACCTTTTTCATGTTTTTAGACTTCTTTATACTTAAAACGTTTTTGTATTCAGGGAAACTCAAAATTGATATTTTTGTGTAAAATTTGAAATTTATTGTTTCCCACCTTTTACGTAACTTTATAAAAATATTATGTATTTTGTGAGGAACTAACGAATATAAAGTGCTACACAATACATACATATTCTCTAGCATCAATATTTCCAGTAACATATGACAAATACATAAATATAATTTAATAAGTAAATAATATATTTTACTAATAAATAAATAAAGTAATAGATAATATTAGTTATTAATAAATTTAATTTTTTGTAATTTAATTTTTTTAGTAAGTACATATACTTTTTTCATATGAATAAATTACTTAAGGTTCTCTTATATGCAGTTAAATACATTGGTTCACATTAATAACTTTCACATTTCAGTAAAGTTTAATATCAATTTCGAAACTAAAATTTTGAGAAATTCAATATTTAATGTGTGGCTTAAGACTAGTTTTTCTTCTTTGGAAGTCTGAATTCGGGTGCGCAAACTGGACAACACGTTCTCTTTTGGTCTTAAATAAAATAACTTTACAAATAAAAAAAAAATAATCCGTTTTGAGAAAATATTAATTTTTTGTTTTTCATTGTGACAAATCTCCCAATTTACAAGTTAATGAAAAAATAAGACTAAGAATCGATACTTCACTTCGAAGACAGGAATATCCATATTTGTGTACTTTTGTAAGTTTAAAAAGTAAAACGTTAATGAAATTTGTTAGTAGGCTATATTGTTTGTTGGACATTTAGCTTTAATGGCGGTAGTCAAAATTAATTTTCCTATTTTGCTAATTACCCCAGAGACATTTACTTGATACTTTGCCTGCTGTTATTAATCTTTAAATTTCACCAAATATTTATGTCAACAGTTTTAGATCATTTTTGTGTTTCAAATAACAACCACATACTAGGGATTATCTGGGTGATGGTAATAGATTTACCACCTTCTTTACACTAACAGTTACAGTGCTAATAATATGTGTTATTACCAAACTTTATTAACAAATTGACTAAAATTTGTTAAAAATTTGTTAGTAGCGTTATTCTTGATAACAATTATGATTAAAATTGTTACATATTTTTTAGAAATGTTAATAACAATTGTTAAAATGTTATTATGTTATTAGCAACCGTTAATTTTTTCAGGTAACATGTTTATATAACATTGTATTATTTGTCATAATATTTGTTGGTGATCCATATTATCCATTCGTTGTCGGTCTAGATCAAAAGATGTTAGAAATATATGTTATTAACAATGTTGTTAGCCGAAAATAATCAATAACAATGTTAGTTAACATCTCTTAGTTTATTTCCTATTCTGTTAGCGTACGGTTTGGTGTAATATTAGTTTTTTACCTCGTTTTGCAATATCTAATTTGTTATTGTTTGTACAATGAAGTTGTCTAGAGAAGACATGATAAAATTAATAGTGGAATTTAGAGTGCATTAGCGTCTATGGAATGTACAGTTATCTTCGTCTAAAGATAGGCAAAAAAGTGACGCCTGGAAGGAAGTAGGTAAAGTTTTTAAAGGTGATGGGGCTGAATCCGAAAATAATTACAACAATTAAACAATTAATGACCCGTTTCAATGCGACCTGAAAAAATTCAAGGGTCAAGTGGAGATAATGCGGATGAAAAAATAAAATGGATGAAACCACGAAATAGGTCAGATGCAGTTCAATTTGATTGAATTTGCTTCTTTTTCGTTAATCTCATGCAGACTGCATAACCTCATGACTAATTAGTGGGTATTTATCATAAAAATGGAGAAAACAGCAATTCCGGATTTCATGTAAAGGTTATGAATTGAGCAAAGTTTCATGACACGACCAAAAGGCTTTCAAAAATATCTATGGGATTTGAGTTTTAACGTTTATTTTCATTTTAAAATGTTGAATTAATTATTTTATTATACTGTTAATTTTTCAATATGTAAATGATCCAGATTAACCTGTATTTCTTTATAATCTTTTATTATTTTTTTTTAAAACCAACAGAAAAATAAATAAGTTTACAAAAATAATTTTGAGATTCACATATTCAAAACATGAGGTTACCTGCCTTCGTTAAAATAATTTAAATATATTTTTGATTTATTTTTTTATCCACTATATTTTAAAATTACAAAATTTAAAAAGTACTTTAAATAAATGAAACGTGTTTTATTAATCAATTTATTCGGAAGAAACATATGTTTGAAAAAACATATTTGAAATTATTTGATCTTGTGGTATTTGAAAGACATATCCAAACTCTTCACGAACTGTATATGCATCTTCAGATGCTTTTCAAGATAATCGCTGTAGTGATGATAAATCACCATGAATCTGCACTGTTCTTCTCCATTTACCACTCTTTATTTATTCTATAACATGGACTCATGGTTAAATATACCAGAAGCATTGTATTACTGTCGTGTTGATCGGCTTTTCTTTAAAATTATATAGATAAATGCCATCTAAAATTACTTTTAATTTCTTTAGTTGCCTTATTTTGGCCTCGATTCATTCAGTTTTTCTAAATCACGGATGATGTTAAAAGCATTTTCTACTACTCTACTTGCCCTGCCTCTAAATTAAAAACTTCTTTCTAGAGTACGCTTTTCATATGAGCCTGGAAAATGCTTCATATCTACCTAACGGGAACACATCATCAGCAACAAGTACAAAGGGACAATTCACAGTTCTACCAGGTAATGGCGATGGTTCCAGAATATTAAGTAGTTACTCATTAATACTTTTCAACAGTACAGAGTTAGCAAAAACTCTTCCCTCCGATTTTCTGCCCTGTCATCCAACATTGGAATAGAGAAAAGAGTTTCTGCATCCACAACAGCAATCAAAACAACATTGAACGTTCCATTTCTCATTGTATCATTTCACAACTAGTTACCACTATTTTGCAGTTTATGGAAAAGAACTGAACAAACCATGTGCATGATAAAGAACTGTAGTGATATTGTGTGACGTGTTGAGGAACGTCTCACCAATGCAACATCAAATCTTTCCTGAACAATGAATTTAGTGTCCGAATATGTGAGCTCAAGTGAATGTGTAATATAATGCTGAAAGTGTATTTATATAAAATATAAGGTTACTTTAATATGTCATCTTGTATGTGTATGTACATGCAAGCACGTTTAGTTGTACTATATGTTAACAAAGTAACTGTTGTATGATGATGCTGCTTCTAATAATTAAACCTTTTGTTTTTTCTGTACATACATTTCAATCATTCAAAGCTTTTACTTTTAGATCTTAACACTACAGTAATTAGGAAACCGGAAAAACTGTTGAATACTTATTTGTATATTAAACGTAGGTTTTTCCATTCAGATTCATTTAAACTTGGAAGATGAACATTTTGCTGGTGATTCAGTTATGAAATACGGGATACATCCATAAAAAGGTCAAACGTCTAGAAAGGCAGTATTAGTTGATAATAACTTCAGACTATGTAAGAACCTTGTAGAAGCGTGCAAGGATAGAATATATTTTATAAAACTAATGAAGATGGCTGAGTACCAGGCAAAACACTCTTTCACTCAGTCACATGACAGCCTACCCACGACAAGTTCCTCAATTAGTGACTCACCACTTCAAAATTTCTTAAGGGTTCTTAATTGTTAAGTAATACCTACTGATTGTGAATGTTCATAAAATTTGATTGAAAACAACTACAAATAAGCCATTGTTAAAACATAAGGGAGAAATAATGTTTTTTTTATTTGAATACACAACAACTAGCCTTATCAGCTAACCAGCGGTTTATACTTTGACAATTAATTTTAACAGTTTACAAGGTTATTGCCCAATACCAATACCTCTGATCACACTCAGAGCGCAACACTACGAACTCTAAAGGCTTCAGTCTCTTGAACCGTCGCACTAGCTCTGCGTTGTCAAGCAACTGAAGTAGGCCTACTTCTACGTTTTGTTGTTGATGGAGTCGAAACTCATGTATCTCGACCTCTACCGATTCAATCCTCAAGTCCCTGTAGATAGTATCATTACTAACATACCAAGGAGCTTTCACTGTATCCCTCAGTACTTTATTTTGGAAAGTTTGAATAATCCTGACATTAGACTTCTTGGGGCAGCGCCAAAGCTGTATACCATATAACCATACGTGTTTTAGCACTTGCTTGTATAGCATCAATTTGTTATGTATTGATAATTCTGACCTTTTTCCAATCAGCCAATGCATTTGCTTTAGTTGGATGACCAGTTGTTCGCGTTTTTTCTTAACTTGTTCCTTCCAGCGTAACTTAGCGTCGAGGGTCATACCACGGTATTTTGCATTGTTAGCATATGGTACTATATTTGTAATAATATAGACTGGCCTGTAAACATTATTTCTATTTGTAAAGTTAATATGTAAAGATTTTGCCTCGTTAACCTTGATGCGCCATTTTTTTTTGTCCTAGCAGTGACTTGATCAGCCTCTATTAGAGAAAAATGTGACTGTAAGAAAAATAGAAATAGTAAAGAAAGGATGTTGAAATATATTTGTCATACGATTCATAACACTATATTGAATAATTTCATAAACAACGAAAATGTTATCTAACATGTCCTAACTTAAAATATAGACATTAAAAACATAATTATATACGAAGATTGCAAAACACTAAAAGCTACACCATGCCACCATGCTTCCTTTTTTTGAACTGAAACTTTCGTACGAAATAGCGACTCAGCCAATACAGTATCAGGAAAAAACAGCATTAAGACCTATCAGCATTATGACATAATAAAATAACGTAAAAAATATAAACTAATAATATGATTTAGAAAAACAATGTACAGATATCAATTGATACAAATGAACGTAAACCAATCTATAAATAAAAACATTCTATAAGTTTTAGATTAAAAGACCTAAACGGTTGAAAATAAATGATACCAGGAATCTAATTAAATTTCGTTTCGCCATGCAGTTTGAAATTAGGAAAATACACATATATTTGAGAGGACTTACAACAGCACATATATGTAATTACGTACCACATTAAAAAAAATTGTCCCTTGCGTTAGAAAATTATACTCTATTATAAGTTAGGGTATTCTTGTAAATTTTACTTGGCAATCATAAAAGAAACGCTTTTAAAACAAAAATAAAATATGTGTCATGTAAATTTCACAGGGTGATAGAATACTAAGAAAAGAAATAAATGACATTTTAATTTTGTGACTTGTGACTTTTTACTTACTACAGTTACCAAAGAAAAGTTATGTCAAAGTCGTCTCCTTCGCTATCACTTTCCCACTCGTTTTCTAATGAACTCTTTGAACAGTACTTTGATCAAGATCCTCATTGTTACAAAAATAACTTGAACAAGTTACTAACAACGTTATTAGAAACATGTTATGTTGAACGTTAAAAACATTTCTTTGTAGATCATTTTTGTATAAATATTAACGTTGTCAATCACATTGATATCGATATTATTAGAAACATTTTGTTTCTACATTCTAGATATAAATTAAACTTCAACAAAAACATTGATTTATTTCTTGGTGCAAATTAATCTTTATAAATGTTGTTTGTGTAAAATCAAAATAAAATATTTGCAGGCTATTTTTTAAAAAATGGATTTTTTTGTTAGAAAATATTCTTTGTTTTTGGTTAGCCAAAATCAGTTGAATGGTTATCAAGACAGACAACATATAAAAAGACGTTAAAAATCTCTATTTCGTGTATTTTAATACATAACGAATATCAACAAATTACTATAAAACATTTTTTATATATTTTTAATATTCGACAATTTTCAGTTTTCAGAGACATCTAAAGTGTATTTATTTACAATAATTAGTTTTCAGTTTACAATGTGTATATTTTCAGTTTTTTGATACTATATACTATGTGAGAAATTAAAAAGCTATTGTACACAAAGCGACATTGTGAGTGGCTTTTAGACAGGTAAGGTGATCATAGATCATTACAAAAACCTTATAAATAATGACCTGTCGATTTGTTATACCGATGGAATTGAGGGAGGTGTTTGGGGGGAACGACCTGATGGTCACTGACCTAAGCTACAAGCTCCACGCGATCTTGGGGTAGGTCAGGGAGGGGTGACTACCCCCGCGTCGCTATGACAACCTATTTAAGGGGAAAAGCGCGCAAAACATCCCCATTCACAGATCGAGACCTCAATTCGCGTAGTTGTACGTAGCATGAGGGTGTAAAGCAAATAGATAAAGTGGGTTCTTTCATGTCACAGCGTGACATCGAGGAATACATTTATGTAATGTTTTACTTATGGTTGAGAAACCGTGGGACCGAACGTTTCAATGATCGAATTCAGTAATGTAATTATTTAACTAAACTTGCCTTTATAGAAAGGTAGGAACTTTCTTAAAAAAGTTTCAAAATGGCGGTAATTTTATATCTTTTGATTTAACGTTTGCAGTAATTTATCTTATTTTGCATAAAAATATGCAAATTTTATTTATGAGACCCTTGTGATCAGTTGCAGGCCAATCATCCCGATTGAGTTTATTCTAGAACATGGCTCAATAGTTTACTTTCTCACATATAGGTAGTTTAGAGAAAGTCATTTGATGGGTTAAAACACTCGAATCCAGTTTTTCCGTTTTGAGAGCCTCTGAGTCGAAAAAAATGGGTTTAAGAATGTAAACACCAATCTGGAGTTTATAGTCTGTCGTATATTGTCTGTGCAGCGTTTTACATCCAAAACGAGTAGACCGATTTTAATAGAATTTGGAATAGGGTGTATTATATTGGGCATATATCGGGACTTTTTTAATAACTCAAAACTTGGGTTACAATAAGATAAACACAAAATCGGATATTATAAAATCAGCTCTAATCAATTTAAATTTTGATCAGCTTTTGCTCAAAAGCGGCCCCTAAGTATCAAATCAAAACGTATTTGGTTGTCATCCCTCCAAAAATACAGGTTCGTGAGTTATCAGTAAAATCTCACGGCCATGGTGATATTATAAAAGACATAGTTTCTCAAAATCGGTTCTACTGATTTCATTCAAATTTTGGTGAAATACAAAGATTAATGACTCAAATCAGTGTGGAAATAGTAAATTACCGATAAGTAAAAAAACAAACAACCTTAACAACAGCTGTCATTTAAACTTAATGTAATCTTATAATATTAATGCTTACAAGTTTATGATACAAGTGATGAAAGTTTAGACTTTTTGAAATATATAAATAGCCTGTTGTTTAAAATAATGTAAAATCTAAGATGTATGGTTGATTTTCACATTATATATTTAAAAATACGACAACATTTTTAGGAGAATCATTTTGTTTGGTTAGGATTTCAACTATGAGTGTGTGTGTGTGTGTGTGTGTGTGTGTGTGTGTGTGTGTGAGAGAGAGAGAGAGAGAGAGAGAGAGAGAGAGAGAGAGAGAGAGAGAGAGAGAGAGAGAGAGAGAGAGAGAGAGAGAGAGTTTGTGCGACGTTTCCCCCCTTTTTATATACAACTTAATACAATGTAACTTGCTTGACTATTGCTGAAAAACACTTTAATGTTTAATAATACTATTTATAATATTACTGAACATAACTAAAATTTGAATATACTGAACAGTTGAATTCTGTCTGCTAAATGTTTGAACACTTTGGTCATAAAATGGATGTATTTACATCCATAATAAGTTTAATAATATTGTTTATTCGGTCATTTACTATCATTTCTGTATATAAAACTAATACAAAATATAAACATTTACCAATTTCTTATTTATAAAAAGGCCGTAGAGAACTGAGGTAGGCCTCATGGCTGAGATTATACGTCCTCCTTTTTATTTTTGTCACAGAAAGGCGTAAAGAATTTTGGTTTTTTTTATAATTAGGTAAAAATCATAGAACATATGTAAACAAAAACCGTATATTTACTAATTTACATTATTATAACTAATTACTACATTAGTACATTAATTTTGTGTTTATATTATTGCCATAAAAACTTGTTGCTATTATTTACAATTCAGAAAATCGCGTTGTTTTCATATTTTAATCATATTGAATGTTAAATACTTTGTTATCAAATATTTGATTTCGGTAAGGGGGATACGTAAGACAAATACAATCCTTTACAACAATAAACATGACACGGTGAATTTGAATGGTTTTATGATTTTTTCCTGTTGTCGCTTTTTATTTATTGACCCTGTCGAGGCTCTTTGGAAGGTCCGGGTACTTCGGATTCAGCCGTGCCTGTCACACTCTGTCTTCAAGTCTGATAATTAAAAACAAATAACGAGAAGATAGCTTTGCATCTCTTTAGTAAGTGTTTTATAACCAGGTGAGTAGATTGCGAGAACCAATTTCACACAATATTTATATTGCGTATACTGAAGATGAACCTCAGTGAATCTGGTACTGTATTTGGATTTTACGCAACTGAGTGGTAAGTCCATCCAAAATATGAGAACATTAAAACAAAATCAATCGTTTTCCACACCAACTCGAAAAGTTCTCTTCTGTTTGTAACAATAAACCATTTTGAATATAATTTAGTGAAACAATTTTTTTTTTTAATTCCTGTTTCAAATTTAGTTTAATTGCAAGTAGCAGAACTTATTTTATTTGAAAACTCTGCCTCAGTGCTGTAATATTAACGGAATTGTTGTTACTTGATATATGCTCTAGTAAGAGTTGTGTAGTACTATGCATCTAAACAATTTCTTTAGCAATAGTTCAGTTTTTGAATAGGTGAAATGAAACTTTTTATTTTGGCTTTTGACTGCAAACGAATGGTGCCTCTCTATTGGTATCACACCCCCGTTTTTATTATAACTCCGCTACTACACACCTTGCCACCATTTTGTTTTTAAGAGTGCTTCACAAATTTGATTTATTGGAATGTAAATCACGTGGGATGATTTAGGCGAACGACAGGTTCTAAATATGGAGTAGAGTTGCCTCTTATCCTGGAGTGAGAAGCAACGCTCCGAGGAGAAGTGTTGAATTTATCTGGAGTGTGGTTATCTACAATTATGTGCCACAAAGCATTTATCGGCATAATAACATTTAAGCCTTCTGTCAGTTACGACAATTGTCGAACTCGATGTGAGTAACAGTTTTAAGGCTAAATGACAAACACAGAGATCAGTTTTCATGGTACTGGTGTAGATACGTCAATAAGAATTGTTTGTTACTTATGATTTCAGTTTTAATACTCATCATACATGGCTACATGTTGATGATACATATTTATTGTTTAACGGTTTTCTCCAAAATGATCGAATTACCATTGTTTTAAACCTTGTAAAGGTCTCCAGAACTACAACAGATTATTATATTTCTTTTAAGTGGTCAAGTCAATTAGTGTTTTAAGTGACTAAATTTAAAGTTCGTTGTATATTTGTAAAATTAATATATGTAACGATTGAAGTTTAGTGTTTGCCGATTGTAGCTGCCAGTGAGCAGAAAAACAGCGCTGTAGCATTTCGACAAATAAAAGAGAATTGTAAACACTTCACACCAAAATAAAAATACAAAGAGAACACAATTAATCCCCAAATTCAATATTTGCAACGACTTAAATCTTTGAAAAAAAAATTGGTTGACATTAAGTACAGGGTATTATTTTCAACTACTACAAAGGATTCACGAAAAAACTGTACAGCGAAGTTTCCGTACAAATGGAATTTGGAAAAAACCTTACAGTCCGAAGGGTCGATGTTTGACTAAGGTCTGACACGGTTAAACCTTGTGAAAATAAAACTTGATACACTAAAAACCGTACAATACCTCGATCATAGCCCCTTTAATAATATTTATTGATTTAAATTTTTTATTAGTATTATAATTAAATAATAATTCAAGTGAAAATATACGACCTAGACTGGGAATCGAACCCTATACTGAGAGAAGTATACACCCTATACTGGAAAGCGACTAAGATAGCTCAGTTGGTAGAGTATTGGCGCGTAAAGCCAAAGGTCTTGAATTCGATTCCCAGTCTAGGTCGTATATTTTTCACTTGAAATAATATTTACTTTTAATAATAACTTAAACTAACCTTACCCGCTTTCTATATTTCCAGACTTGATTTGTAGTTTAAATCAAATCTGTCTAGTAATAATATATGACCGACTGTTATAGTCGAATACGACAAAGAGTAACTAACTGCAATATTAACTGCAGGTAAATCATTTCTAAATCTTTCACTATTTATTGGTTATTATTATTAATTAAATGACTATGATCGCGGTGGCCCTAGGTGTTGTATGGTTCTTCGCCTTCAGGTTTTATTTCCACTTGTCAGACCCTCATAAAACATCGACCCTTTGGACTGTAAGGTTTCTTCCCCAAATTCCAGTTGTACGGTTTTTTCGCGACACATCTACAAGACATCAATTTACTCCTAAACCGTAGACTAAGTCTAGAAAGTTTTAGAAATACTTTATGTTAACGCTGGCTGTTTTGTGATAAACTAAATATCTGATGTGGTCACCACATGACATTCTTTGAATTTTTTACGATCCGAGAACTAAGTCAAATTTAACCAAAGTCAAATTCACTCTGCGCTCCAAAGTACGTAAATATTATATCTTAAAAAAAAATTAAAAATTGCATTCTGGGCCTTACGCTGTGTCATATCTTCGACCCTACTGCAGTGTGAAGAACCATTCTGATTACTGCGACAACTGAAACAAGACTCAGAACAAATATATTTAGCTCTTTTAGTGAGTCATTGGAATCTTTAGCGTTGTGAAACGCCATTGTAGTATGGTTGGAACGTCAGCTTAAGTCGAAGATACGACGCAGTGTAAAGCCCAGAAGACTAATTTCAATATTAATCACAGTTACTGCGAAAGCCTATAGTTTATATATAACATTTCATAAAATGTTTATCTACTTTTATTCCCCTCTCCACCTTTAAGAAGATTTTGATAAAAATCTAAATAACTTGTGGTGTACTTCTATATCAAAATTAAAATTTGTAGTCAGTAATAATATCGAACTGTGCGTGACAAAATACTAAAGACAAACAACATTCATTCTAGAAATTGTCTACTAAATATTTGCCTTTGGGCTACAAACGTGGAGAACGTATTTTCACAATCCCCACCTCAATTCAAACTTTACTTACTACATAACTGCAAAGTAAAATAACAAATTTTAAAACACAATCGAAGAAATGTGAAAGAAAGAATTAACAGTTAAATCTTGAAGAGAAAGATGGCGTCGATAGAAGAGAGAAGGGAAACAAGTTGTATTGTAAATGAAAATGCCCGAAGGGTATTGAAGAGAAATACGGAAATGTATGTGTATTGTAGAAAACTGCAGATAAAGACATGTGTGGGAGTGAATGTAGGCATTGTCTAGGTGCTGTGAATTGAAACAATAGGAGAAGCTTCAGGCTAGCCATGATCTTATAGTATGTTCCGGATAAATATGAATCTTTTAAGTTTAGAACTCAGTTAGATTCAAAGTTAACTCGGTCGTACTGTAGGATACACCCAGATTATTATAGACGTAGAAATGTTTTGTCTAGAATCATGCAAAACTTGTCTCGAGTACCATGTTACATTAGCAGAGACAAGAGATTTTAGGTCTCTTGTTTGTAATTTTAGGTTTTTCATAAAAAAGTATTCACACATAATCAAAAGATTATACACACTTATTGAAATTTCCTTTACTAAAACAAAACATATTCGTTTTCATTTCTCCAAATATGTTTATGTAAGATACTTACTCATATGAGTGAAAGAAAACAAAACATTAATTTACTTTATTACTGACTTTTCTTCCAGGTATTTCGTTCGATTGATAACTTTATATAGAAGAATCCCACTTATCAATGTTTTGTGAAATTTTAATTTTACTTTGTTATTTTGAAGGATATCTTAAAATATATATTATAAATAGAGCCTAAGCTTATTTATCTTCTGCCAAAATTAGCCTTAGGCTTAAATCTTATTTTATTGAAATCGCTTTCAGCGGTCAAGTTTCATTTTTGAGTTTTGCCAATTATTCCTGAACGGTAATTTTTTTTTTTTTTTTACTCATTGTTTCACCAACGTTTGAATGAAATCGGTAAATCTAATTTGGATTTTATTACCGAATATGTTTTGTTTTTACCTATAATTCAAGAACCGAAGTTTATGATGAGATGGTGATCAATAAGTTTTATTTGGGTCCTTAAAGGCTACGTTTTCGCAGTTGTCAAAATTTTGTGTACCTTATGGAGGTATTCACAAATTTTGAGTTATCATAATATATATATTTTTAATATTGCTATAATTATAAACGTGGATACCAAATCTGATCAAAATCAATCCACTCGTTTGAGCAGTATAACAGTGCAACGACAATAAACCGATAGATGTCATTTAAAAACCTAATTTTTGAACTCGGAGAACCTCAAAAAAGATAAATTCACAAAAAAAAAAATAATTAAAATTGACTTTTTGACCAAACACATACTTTTCTTAGGAACACGTACATGTAGGAAAGTAAAATTGTTCAGTTTGAAAATATATACAAAACATATATTCATCTCGACGTTTCAGTAATGAATAATACTGGGAGGCGATCAAGGATAGCTCAGTTGTTAGAGCATTGGGCGCTTAAAGCCAAGGCTTAGGTTCGATTCCCAGTCTTGTCTAGGTCGTATATGTTTCACTTGAAATAATTATTTAATCAATAATACTAGCTTGGTAAAAAATTTATAAGCGTAAAATCAATCAATTAATTAATACATACGTAAAGGCTGCAAGCCGAGTATTCAGATTAGTTTCAATGTCGATTGTAACGAATTTATTTATCTGTTTTAACTCAAAAATTGCAAATGCACACATTCACTACATTACCATCTTTTTAATGGTACCGAAAATGAGATTACACACGAAGTGTGAGTCGTGTAAATAGTAGGATAAGAGAAATCATTATACAAACCTTCCAAAATTACGCTCCAAGCTTTCCACCATATATTCAAGCAAAACCATTCCCACACACAGCCTTATGTCCCATGGGGGTATTTTTTTTTTAACATTTTGTTAGTGCGAATATTTTTAATGTGTGGTAAAAATAAAATTGTAATGAGAAATTTACGATTACCTGTTTGTATACGGTTGATATACATAGAATGATGAATATTCGTACTTACGTATGAACTTACGTATTCTAAAAGTAAAAAAACCTATAATTTCATTATATCATATTTTTAAGGTAATTGATAAATTAATTCCATTTTATTTGAAGAAACTGAGTAACGAAAAGGGCCAAGTTTAGAAAATAAGTGAAGGGAGGGGTCATTGAGCCCGGCCTTAGTGAATGGAACAAATCTTGAGTATATTATGCGATTATGGTTAGATCTAAGCAATTTGTATACACAAATTTTAGGCAACTAAATTTCTTTCATTACATAATTCTTTACAAATCCCAATTGTCAAAAATAGGCTTCTAAAAAAATAATTTATCTAATTTTTTTTCAAAAATAAAAAATTTAAATACATAAAAGTCACACAAATTGAAAATTTTAAACATATAAAGTCCTTAAATGTGAACATTTTTCAAAATAAATCTGCCTGCAAGGATCGTTTGGAGCTCCCAAAATGGTTGAAAATTCGTTTTCTACCTCTGTTTCACTATGTTGACTCTTAAAAATATTAATAAATTTGGTTTGAATTTAAAAGAATAGGTGACACGTATAAAAAACAACATAAAAAATTAAATTTCATTAACGTTGAGGTGAAATACTCGAATTCCTTCTACCGGGCTAACAATTCCATTGAGGCTAACAATTGACTTGAGCGTAGGAAATGGTTGCCATATTTATTTAAAGATGAATAGCAGTTGAAATTGTTCACTAGAATTATTATGCAGATTTTCCTGGAACTATTTCCTAGTATTTATTTAAAGTGTAATAAATTATAGTTAAACAAACAAACAAGAATAGGCTGAAGATAACACAACAAATGAAATGATTCAATCATTAAAGTAAACATACGTAAAATTTAAATTGTAACAAATCAAAGAATAAGTCGCATATATCTTATCACAATGACAAAGTAAAGCTCTAGTCAATAATAGAAGATGCACAAGAAAGGTCGTAGTAACACCTTATTATAAAATCTTTAAAAATAAAAAGAGTGCGTTATAAAAATAATTAAACCCTTAAAATAAATAATACATTTTTATTTTAATGTATTTATCAACAAAGTTTTTACACTGAAAGTCTGACAAAATTAAGGTCTAATCTATAATAGAACGTGAACAATAAAGTTTATCTAAAGAAGATGTTTTATAGTGGTGGGAGAAGCCGTAAGAATTAGAAGTAGCAATAAATATGATTATAAATCAAATCTCTAAACAAATAATATAAACGTATATTATATTTAATATGTATCATAAACAAAGTGTATAATATGACAAACCGATAAAGTGATGCTCTGGAAAATAACAATTAAAGTTAAATACAAGGAAAAAATCTGGGTGTATGCTTATGACCACACTATAGAAGTGAAAACTATATTTAAATAAAGAAAAAGAAAATAAAATTTCACGGGGAAAAGTGTGCATGCAATTTTTACTTTAAAAAATATAATTAACTACTTATTAGTAGTAAATTAATGAACGTGTTATTTATTTCTGCGAAAAATGTGTTTAATTAACTTTTACTAATTGATGTCTAAGTCCTTCATATTATTGGAGAAATGCAACAAGTTACCTTCATACAGTGTATCAATGTGTAAATGTAAATAAATAATAATAATATTAAAATAAAGAAAAATGAAATAAAATTTCACGGGGAAAAGTGTGCATGACATTTTTACTTTAAAAAAATGATTATGCTTATTATTTATTTCTGCGAGAAATTTATTAATGGCATTATAAACTTGATATCGAAGTCCTTCATATTATTGGAGAAATGCGAGAAGTTACCTTGATGCGAAATAAATTTTTCAGTATTATTAAAATGCAGCACAAATAATAAACACTCTAAATATAACATTGGAATGATGCACTTCTTGTCGGACAGTAAACGTGGCTGATGACGACTGGAACCGAGTATAAACGATTCAGTGCTTCACCGACCCGAGCGCGCTTGATATCGGGTGGAGCCGAGTAGGCCCGATTCAGCGTAACCGAGCCGAGCGTAACGGTTCATTTAAGTTCACTTCTCAGCAAAAAGGAAGTTTTCACTTCAAAAACTGAAATAACAAGGAGGATAGTAAGAGACAACTCAATCAATTACACAATCAATAATTAAATATACATTGTTGTTAAGTTGTAGAAAATTAAATAAAAATTATCTAAGAGGAGATAATGTTGCGAAGATATGTGAAAAATCTAAAAACCAAGAAGTAGCAAGAAGAGAGAATGAAATAAACAATTATGAAGCTACTAAAGTACACGTACATTATATTTTGATTGTTACAAAACAGCATGTATATTCTGAGAAACCGACAAAACAATGTATAGACTATGGTAGGAACCTAAAGTGTTTTATTTAAACTAATAGGTTATGGAATTGGAAGATAAACTTAATGAAAAAAAGCTTGAAAGTGACAACAAAATAATAAAATAAAGTAAATTTACATTGAATATAAATTGTAACAAAACATATAGATATAATTTAAAGAATTTTTGCTTCTTGTTTTTGAAGGCAAAAAACCTCTCGATCATTATCCCCTTAACAAAAAATAAAGAAGAAAATGGTTTATGAAAAACTTCGAATACTTTTATAGCGCGAAGGTAGGAAGAAAACAAATAGTTGGTCAAAATAGACCTGATATGAAAGATGAAAGCGAGAGATCTAACCTAAGATTACATGACCTCGGGATTGTCACATCTGTATAATTGGGTTCAAGAAGGATTACTTGAGTGGTCGACAATATGGGAGGAATCTTGGATTTACATATTTCTCAATTCGTTATTAAAATAGACACTAGTCTCAAGTGTTCACCACTGTATTATACTGCAACTTGCGGGGGAATTGAAATTCATTAACCTATATCAACCCACGTAAAGGATTAAAAGAATTTAAATTAATTTCAGCTTAAATTAGACAAAAACTAGTAATACAAATTTGTGTCCATTTTCTAATGAAATGAAGGGAAGACATATAATAGGTATAATAGGAAAAGGTATAAATAAAACAAAATAAAAGTGTAATTGAAAAATTACTGATGCTTAAGTAATTTCCACTAGATATATTTATTCAAATCTTACTTTTCTCGTGTATTTTTTATTCAATATTTTCCCCTTATCAATATTATACAAATTTTTATTGAAGATTTTACTTTTTTCTGATTTAAAAACAGAGATTTTAAAATCGTAGTGCACAACTCGGCCACCGGAATAAGAAATTAGTGAAAAACCCAAAAATCAGTACAGCTCTATTAACGGTATATATGCTCTGTTTTTTCTTTCTTCTATATTTTTTGAGGAGATGGTTTAAGATATGTCTGATGGTTTTTTTCATCTATAGGTCTGTATAAAAACCGCACTAAAATGTTAAATTTTTAGGGGGTAAAAATGTTTAATTATGGGTTTTTACATTTTTGATCACTAGTATATATATTCAGTTTGTATAATTGAGTGTTACTTTTTATCCTTTCTTAATTTTGTAAAAAATATTTTTGCTAAACTGTAAAATGTAATTTTTTGATTACAACGAAATTTAAATAGTCAATTTTGGGTCCAACTAGACTTAAAGTAGAAAATTTTAAAAATTGTACAAAGATCACTTCAGCCTTCAAGCTTTAAAAAAATGCAGGTTTTAATACATAAAAAAACACAACTCTTCCTTTTTGGGTTAAAAATAGAGCTTCGAAGTGCACAACCAAACCATGGGAGGAACGTAATAGCAGAATCTGAATTTAAATCAGTTTAGTCTGTATAGAGCTGACAGGAAAAACTAACAAATATTCGATCATTAGATCCTTTTTTTAAACTGATTTATTTTGAGAAAGAACTGATGCAAAAATAAAATTTGAATTTTGAAATCTAAGTGTTACTCCACAAACTTCTAATTGTGATAACATAAAGTGCTCATGTAAAATGTCATTTATCTGCATCTGAATCCCTTAAATTAAATTAAGATAAACAAAATTTAATTACATTTTTTTTTAAACTTAGATAAACCTAATGAAAAAAAGCTAAAAAGTGACAACAAAATAAATAAAATAATAAAATAAAGTAAATTTACATTGTATATAAATTGTAACAAAACATGTAGATATAATTTAAAAGATTTTTTCATAAAATTTTTAAATTAATCAACTTTAGGTGGAAGGGATTTATTTATATGCTCTTTAATTGCAAAAATGTCATACACATGGGTATGATCTTAACTTACCTGAAAATTTATTTCAGTTTGTTATTTGGTATTTGATCAATAGGAGACAGTGCTTTACTCCTAACAATAAAAGTAAACAGAACGAAACTTATAATTTGTCGTGACGAGGACTCTGTTACTATACAAGGAAGTCAATTTTGTTTATTTCAGAACAAAAAACCAAGCCAAATATACTTCAATTACTTGACCGTACACGGTCAGCCTTGTACTTAAGTATATTAAAATATTTGTGCCTGCCTTCGTGATGGTTAATTAAGTCCTGCAAACGCTTTCGTTTTCTTTTTACTTGAAAAAAAAAAACTTCGTTAAGTTGGAAAAGAAAAAAATAATCAGCTTCTTCCAACATTTTCATTTCCTTAATTTTGTCTAATTCAGCCTTCCTTTCATAAACAAAGAAAGTAGTGAACATGTTCTTTCTTTAATCCTACGTAAGAGTAAAAAAATATAAAAAAGAGCGGCCAAGAAAAACACATTACTGCGGGAATTGTGGGACTACATGCGCAGTTGCCAGACAGTTGGACGCTGTAATAAATAGAACCAAAGTAACGGAACTCATTCATAAAGTTTTGCACTCATCCCAAGTCAAACAATAAAGGTTATTTGTCAGGTTTCATGTAGGATAGCCTCGGGTTCGTAGTTGTGCACGGCCAATTCTGACGAAAGCCTTTTGTCTACTTCTAAACATTGCCAACAAAGAAACTGAATGATACACTCAAAATTGCCTTACTCTTTTTCTCTTTCTAACCGTAATTGTTAGTATTTAAGTTAATACAACAAAATGTGTTCCTTGTTCAATTTACTGAATTGTAAAATCTTGTAATCATCCGGGAAACCTTAATTGTTTAGTTTGTTCATTATATAGACATTTCAAAAGCTATGTATAATTTTCTGTAGTATCTGTTGGTAGCTTAATTTTAATTTTATATACACGTTTTTATATCAAATGTTTGTATTTCGGAATGTCAACAGTCATGTCGTACTACTAAGAACTAAACAACTTGGTCTAAATTAGATTACAAGAATATTTTGTATATCATGATTGACTCAAAACATTTCCTTCATATTTTATAAAACTAAAAATAAGTGGAAAATTAAATGATCCAACGATATTAATCAAATGTTGTTAAAATGAAGAGGGTAAACAATTAGAAAGGACCATAGTCGAAGTCTTGAAAAACATTCGAAGCTCAAAATGTTCTTTTTTTTTGAAATACGATGTGGCAAGCCTCAGCTAAAAGATAATTACAGTGATCGGTTGTAAATTAATTGATGACGGTCAGGATTCATTTGCTACTTTCCAAATTACTCCCTTTTTCTTTTTCATTCTATTTGTTACATTGTTGGGGGTGCTGGGGGGGGGGGTCTTACGCTTTCATATTACAAAAAGAAAAGAAAAAAGAGATCACTATCACTTGGACAGAGTTTGAGATCTTCTTCCTACGGTAGTCCTAGATTTTTTTCCCCCACTTTATGACACATAGCAACTAAACCTCCGAGAAATAATAATTATTAGACTTAACCCTATTTTATAAGAATAGGAGAGTGTTTGTAAATGTAATGAATGTACATGGTTTATTTAAATTTAAAATACTTAACAAATATATTTAACCATTTTTCTCTGCTAAATTTGATGTAAATAAATATATTGTTATTGTTGTCATATTGAGTTTTACTCATTTTAAAAAATAACTACTTCAATATATAAAACTACTTAATAGATTTTTAAAATATATTAAAACACATTTAGAAATTGATATATTTCGATAAAACAAAGATTATTTCCTGCTATAAAATATAAAATGTGTACATATTGTTCATTTTATCTATGAATTTATATATATAAAAGTCTATAAATTAAACAACTTATAATATACAAGACGGGGCAAAAGTCTATCATCTTAGGAATAACAACTTATTCATATCAATACTTATTTATGGTAGATATTCATAATACATATAAATATAAACGGCTGTTGCATAATGAAAAATAAAATAAAACAGTTATTTTTCTTGTCGTAGGTAAATAATAGAGCGTGTTGAGGCTGTTTTGTTCTGTAAAAGAGAAGGCTACTCCCAAAGAAACATTTGCTTGAGAAATTCAAAACCACATTAAGTATGACAGATGCGCCCCAATCTGGACGCTCAAAGACATCAGAGACAGAGGAATGGACTTGGCGAAGGTATGGCCAGTCTAAAGAATACTCGCCGCGCCGAATAAGCATGAAACTGGATGTCCCTCAGACAAGTATTCACCTAACCTTGAAAAAAATATCAATTTCACCCTTATAGGTTGGATCATATCATAAGATGATCCGGACCGTCGTGTTGTAATGTGCAATAATTTGATTTTTGGGAAAGTTGGAAGAGGATATAAAGTTTTTACCCACAGTTGTTTTTTCCGATAAGATAACTTTTGTCACAATGATGAGGTAAACTGACAAATTTTGCGCTACTGATCCGACCACAGTAACAAAAATCAAGGAGCTGATCTCGTCATAGTTTGTTGTGGTTTGTGGAAAGACCGAGTCTTCGGCTCTTAGTTTATTGAAGGAACTGTAAACAGCAAGAACTACCTAGAAATGTTGTGGAATTTATTAATACCAGATTTAGACAACTTTCACACCGCTCAATGTTATATGCAATACGTCGCACCCTCCCCTCCGCCCCCACTACGGCAATACAAGATTTTCGATAGGGGATCGGTAGAAGGAGAACAGTGCAATGAGCTCACCGATCCCCGGATTTAAATCTGTTGGATTTTCCTTTATGGGGTTACCATAAAGTGAGAGTTTACATGAGGGTCAGTAATTATCTACATGAGCGTATTGTTAGCGAATGCCGTGCTGTAACGCCAAACTTGGAGAATAAGTTTCTGTGAATTATTGGTTATCACTTTTAGTTGCGTTTTGATATTGGAACCAATCACATTCACAACATATTGAATTATAATAAGTTTCATATAATATAATATAAATAAGTACTGTATTATCAAAAATAAATTGTTATTCCTTTGATGCGGGAATTTTGTGTCACTCTGTATATATACAGAAATTTTCTGCCATCTTGAATTTGACTTTAAATAATTAAATGGGAATTGGTTATTATGACACAACACTTTAATGTGGAATTTCAAAGGAAATTTTAAGGTAACATTTTAAAGAAATTAATTTCCTATGTATTGATGTAAAAATTATTTATTGAATTTACAAGCCTGAGATATAAACAAAACTGAAAACGTTAATTCTTGGTAATTGTCTACAACACACAAGATTAGCCCAGAACAAACTTTTTTGTTTGATGTCTACAAATTATTATCTTCAAATATTCCTGTAATACCTTTAGATATTTGTCTAATTAATGCAATAACAGTTTCATACCTACAATTTTAATTGAAGTGTTTAATTAATGTCTGGTGAATCGCGAGTAAATAGTTTTATCGAAAAACTGACTTCACGATCGATTTCCTCTTGAAATTGCACAATAAAATGATAGTACCCCATTCTCATTTAATTTAAAAGAGTTAAATACAAGATATCGGCGCAAAATTACGAGTGCTTATAAGATTTTTGCATCTGTACTGATTCCCATCGATTAATTTTTTATATCTACAGCCATTTGTCTAATAATCATCCGATTCCAGACTTTTTACACACACTGTATATATATATATATATATATATATATATATATATATATATATATATTAGCTAATATTTGTAATACAAATGGTATAGTAATTTAGCTAATTATAAAAAGATATAGTCTACGTGCCAAGTGAAATCGTTGACAGAAAGTAAATTGATAAAACCCTTCAAGGTTAGGATGGGAAATTCAAGGTCGCGGGAGGAGGGGGAATCCTTAACAGTGCGTAAAGAGGCTTAAGTCTTACAGCATTCCGTTAAATACAATTACCTAAGAAAACAATCGATGAAGCAACAGGCAAACAACAAGTTGACACAATAGGGTTGAGGCTCAAACACCCACAACACAAATAACTAAAAATAATATTTCCTCAAAAATACTTAAGCTTACATATAATAAAAATTAACTCACAATCTGCTAAAACAGTATTATAACCAGTCGATGGTATAAAGAATATACATAATCTATAAAAATCAACTAATGTTATTTTTAAATTTTATTACATTAACATGTTATTATTATTAACAACAAACACCTTCTAGTTAAGTTAGGTTGGGTTAGTGTGTTTAAAAAGGAAGTTTTAAAAAACATGAACAATTTATTACATTAAACAGTAATGTTGGTTATTATGTACAATAACTGGGTGATTATGTATATTAACAGGATTTATTAAATTAGTACTAACATAGGGGCCTACACCGTACATAAAGAAACAATAATTTGGATTTTTAATGAAGAAATAAAACCCATAAGAAAGAGAATATTGAACAATTCAGCTTTTCTAGTAGTATAAAGAACCCAATTTTGGTTTTTTGAAATAATATTTACATGACCAATTTAGTGATCATCAAGAAAGAAGATAACGGAACATGCATCAAAATAATCGGGATAAATTTTTGTAAAATTTTAACTTAATACAGTTTGTAACAAAACGTTACCAGTTTCCTTCATCCAGATTTTGATTGTAATCACCAACCTTAGAAAGGGGAAATAAAAGATGCTAGTCACTGTTTTCAAAGAAATTTTAACAATCTTTGGTTGCCCGTATTTTCTGTAGATCGTATTACGCGTATTGGTATATCACAACGTAGATAAATAAAACTGGGACTGTAAATCAGCTAAAATCATACATTTATTTATCTTCCACTACAACGGAATAATAGTTGATTTCAGACAGTATTTATTCTGTCATACAACTTCAGACACTTAAAGTGAAAATTCTGCCAGACATGTTATATTTTTTGAGCAAACAAATGGACAGTTTTGTGATAAAAAATACGTGAATTGCCAAACTTGCTTTCATATTTTGTAGACGCCAGATTGGCAAATGTTAAACTTGTGTTTCCAAATCTAAATTTATCAATAGAAATATGGAACGTCACATTGAACTAAAATTTCAATTAAATTGTTCAATGATAAATTTTATATAAATAAAATAGTTTATATATGTTTAGGTTGACAATTTGGTGTCACGGTAATCCATTTGTAAACACCAGTGTCAAGTTGTTTAATGGCTTAATAACCATATTTATTATGAGTTTTAATAAAATCGACAGATAAGTAAAAATGTTACAAACGTTGATGTTATTTTATTTCTTACAGTGACTTTTAAAGTTTTATCGTAGTTAATTAGGTAACATTCAGTTTTACTAAATGACACCAAATATGAGTTTAAGAGGATTAAAAAAAAATTTAATTCCTAAATAAAATTGACTCGTCATTGATTGGTTTAAAAGGTCCTTAACCTTGTTCAATGATGTACAAGACAATTAATTGTTGAGGCGCTTTAGTTTGAGTGTAATGAATATTTAGTTTTAAATAGCAGGCATTTTCCCCGAAATTGATAAAAATACCATTTACATAAGTCGTACTTCAACAATTATTAATTGTTGAGGTACGGTAGTTTAAGAATATATATCGATCTAATCAATAATTTTCATTCAGGAAAAAAAAAAGAAAAAAGTAAATTGAACGTCCAATATTCTGTTGTGTAGGTAAACTTGCTTCATCAGGATCAAATTGTTATTCGATAAACTTCTTCGTATAGAGCTGGATTCACTATTATTACCTGAGAATGGGAAAACAATTTAAAAAAGCTGTCTTCACTACGTCAATGCTAACAAGAGGAGTCCTTAGTGTTACGTCAGAAGGTTAGCCAAGCGATACATTGGAAGCTGTGGGACAACAAATAATGGTTTTACATGTGTCTCGAAAACAAGTCTACTCCAAAATTTGCTTTAAAACATTTAACGAACTTTTTATGTAATTTCTATTTTGGGAATGTGAGTAATTTGCAGCTGTACACAGATTGGACCATGAAGTGTATGTACCTATCAGATATCTTACAACACGTTTTGAATGGTCGTTTCAATTTGTATACCATTCATCTCAAAAGTACCGCTCTAAAGTTTGTTTTAAATTTAAAACGGGTGAGTAAAAAAGTTACATCTTTGAAAACTTTATAGAACTAAGAAAGCTAACTTTTATTTTATAGAGTAATTTAGGTTATACCAAAAACATAATTACAGGGTAAGAAAACATTTTAAATAGTAACCCATATTGAGTACAAAGAGAATACAAGTACAGAAAATACGCGCAACCGAATATTGTTAAAATTTCATTGAAAACAGTGAATAGCATCTTATATTATTCCTTTTCTAAGGTTGGTGATTACAATCAAAATCTAGATGAAGGAAACTGGTTACTTTTTGTTACAAACTGTATTAAGTTAAAATTTTACAAAAAATTTAAAATATCTGAACTTCTATAAATCCCGATTATTTTGATGCATGTTCCTTTATCTTCTTTCTTGTTGTTCACTAAATTGATCATGTAAATATTATTTTAAAAAAACCAAAATTGGGTTCTTTATACTACTAGAAAAGCTGAATTGATTTGAATGAATTGTACAATATTCTCTTTCTTATGGGTTTTATTTCTTCATTAAAAATCCAAATTATTGTTTACTTTATGTCTATAGTATACATTTAATAAATCCAGTTAATACACATAATCACCCAGTTATTGTACATAATAACCAACATTACTGGTTAATGTGATAAATTGTTCATGTTTTTTAAAACTCTTAACTTAACCAGAGGGTGTTGGTTATTAATAATAATAACATGTTAATGTAATAAAATTTAAAAATAACATTGGTTGATTTTTATACATTATGTATATTCGCTATAGTAGTGTCAAGTCAGTAAACTAGGGAAAGTAAAAAAGAAAAAGGAATAAAATTCAAGCCAGGGAAACAATTGTGCCAGTCTTTTAAAAATTACTAAATGTCTTTTAAATCATCGCAATTTATTTGATAAGAATTTTTTTTCCTTCTATAAAAGCGAAAACCTCTCGGTCATTATCGTCTTACAAAAAAAAAAGAAAAGAAAAGAACACAAAAGAAAGATCCCTAACCCTCGAACTCTAATAACGTTAGAGTCGGAAATGAACAAAAGTTGGTCAAGAGAGGCCTGATAGGAAAGAAAAGGTGAGGGATCTAACCCAAGACTACAAGAAGTAAGGTGTAGATCCGATTAGGGTCCCTCGGGATTAGCAAGCCTGTACTCACTAATGTGAGCCCCTTAGGGTTTATTTGACAAGAGTACATTTAACCCTGATAGAAGGAAACAGAAGACCTTGGAGAAATAGTGAAAGTGTCTTCAAGGAGAAATGACAACCGGACAACTAATTATGTAAATAGGTATTGTACAGTATGTGTAGTGGATGTCTAAATCTAACTGATCTATGTCGTTGAAGGTTAATATACTAAATTAATTCTAACTGTAAAAACTCTATAGTTTTGTAAATACATTAGTGACAATTGCGCATATTTTTAAAACTATATAATCTTGACACAACTGTCTGTATATTTATTTGATAATTCCCCTCTGCAAATCAGTCAGATGCGACATTGATTGACTGTTTGAATGGAATAATTCATCATAATTCAAAGGTCATTCATAACAAATAAAGTGCTTCCTGTAAACACGTATAAAATCCTGCGCTCACCCAGAAAATATTCAATAACATTTTTATTCTTTTTAACAAAATTTGCAAATAAATTTGTTGTCAATTTGTCTCAATGATTTGACTTTCTATAATCCATTCATAAGACGTCAGCAGAATGTGTGTGTTCTCCCACATCTATGTATCATCTCTAGAAATTGTAAATTTCGTTCGATATCCAACCGTTAAACAATCATTGCTTTTTGAAATAACATTGGCAAATTGTTATAAAAAATTCCCGAATCTTTAGGGTGTATAACAATTTTCGGATTTAGCTGAAAATTATTGTCAGAATTCTTCATCTTTGGTAAAAATTGATGTTTAAAATATGGTGTCCAAAATAAAATTGATAGATGGTAATTTTACAGGTTCTCATGTATAAAATATTTACATTTCTCAAACAAAGAAGATTGATTTAATCCCTTAAACAACATAGCTTTCTTTTACCAAGATATGGGGAAATTATGACTTAGAGAAAATCAGCGGAAATGATCGTCATTTGACTACAATGTGAATATAAAAGAGTTTATATATAATTTTTTTTTTATATACTACAATAACAATTGTTATAGAAACCCAACAATAGTTTCATTAGCATTAAATACATGCTGCACAAACTTCCTGATTTTTACTACTCACAACTACAATCAGTTTCTCAGCATTTATTTCTGGTCTTCAGTATAACTGAAATTTTATATTGATCACAAAATCAAGTTTAAAACACTTTCCAAGTTGTTTCACATTGGATCTCTCCTAGGTTTAATCTATGGATCTAACCAGATGTTTTAAGTATGCATTATTATTAGTTTGCTATGGTAACTTAATTTGTATGTAACATTTTCTGTATTACTGAATTGTTTATATTTTCTGTATTTCCCAAAGGTCGAATATCTCGAAATTGGTCCAAGTTATTTAAATTCAATTATGGTGAAATATGATGCTGTATGGAAATCTGCCGTAAATGTAAAGTTGCCATTTGCAAATATTCCTTTCGAAAAAAAAAATTACAATGAAGTAGGTCCAAACAACTGAAAATAATGAAAACCATTGAAACTTTGTCTTGTTAAAAATTAAATGTTTGTTACGGAAATGTGTGTGTGTTTCATTCATTTAGTGAAATAAATACGGCTGCATTATGATTTGTTGCCACTTTTGTTCGAATATTTCCTGAACTGTCTTCAAGAGAAGGCGACCAACAGTTTTTATTTGCACCTGGAAGCAAAATGTTACGAAAGTCCTTAGATTCGTCTGTTAGGAAATCGAAACTTTGAATTTGTTCTTACGAGGTATACATTTCAATTTTTAGTAACCCAAAAAGTGAAATAAAGGTCTAGAGATATAATTAAAATATGGTTATATACCAACAATAAGTATATATCGTTTCAGAAAGACGATACACAGATTTAAGAAATCTCTTGCAGCACTTAATAGGAATCTACCTGATCGTATGATCGAGCTCTGGTGTGGTTAGGTTAGGTTTTTTTTTTTTCTAATCGTCACATTTAATAAATCGTTTACTGTGACAGCTTATTTGCTGTACAATTTGTTGCCGGAAGATATTAAAGACATTATAGAAGATTGTGAATGGTTTTTTGACTGGTTCAAAAAAGGTTACTGATTTTGCTGCCATGTTAATGACCTTGTGATGCTCAAACGGTTTTGTGAGGCTCAAGTAGATGTGTGAGAGTGAGATTGTTTATCTTATCTTTTATATTAAAAAAAAGATTTTTATATGATTAACATTGATTATTATTAGTATTATTATTTTAATAAAGGATGTTAATGTAAGGATTTATATATCATGTGTATAATATTTCAGAGGAAAATTATTTAATTTCATTATTTTGATGTATTATTATTATTTGATTGTTATAGTTTTATTTTTATACCATATAATGCATTTTGTATTTAAAAAATATATATCATTGTTTTCAGATCAAGTAGAAGATTATAATATATTCATAACTTCACCTTATGTAGAACAAAAACTTGAACAGAAGATCTCACAAAAATCACGTTTATTTAATCAAACGCGTTTCAACGACAAAGTCGCCACCCTCAGTGGTACATGAGCTACTATAACAAAACTATAACTTCTTGTTATTGTAGCTCATGTTTCACTAAGGATGGCGACTTTGTCGATGAAACGCGCTTGATTAAATAAACGTAATTTTTGTGAGATCTTCTGTTCGAATTTTTGTTCTATATAATATTATCTCACAAGTCACGCTCAATATTTATTTATAACTTTACCTTCACACACATTTTATTAATTGTATTATTATTGCTTGCCTGTCATTAACATAGACAACCTACAGTAGTCGTTAAGCATTACAATCAACAAAAACTATTTAAAATAATAAGTTGCAATTATAATCAGATTACACCTAACATTGGGTCACATTTATATGATACGTTCACAAATAAATAAAAGAAAATAACTGTTTAAAACCACTTTTAATTTATAAACTCTTGTTGAGACTAACTTAATCCCATTTACAACAGTTTTGTAGAAGTTAATTACTAAGACATTATGTATAATTTGGAATAATTGCTCAAACAACAATCTCTAAAACTTTGAAAAGCGAAACACTCTCTTTTATTATAGCGTATTAGTGCGATATAAATATAATGTTGAGATATTTTTACTCTATTGGAGATGGAAAGCGTAATTAATTGCAAGACCCTAGACTGCAGTCATGTTACGGCACTCACTGTAATGAAATTGTGCATGCATTATTTTTTAATAAATATGTAAATAATTATGAGTTTTTTTTTAAAATAGGGTGTCTACAAAATTCCAAAGAGTTTAAAAAATACATTGTTTGTTTCTAAAATTGAGTTAAATTTGGTAAATGGTGATGTTAGAGCGGAACAGAAGTGTTGTAATTTAAAAACTATTCTCTGGCTGCTCTTCCTTACTTAAAGCTTAAATCAATTGTCGCAATTTAAAAAATTACTTTTGCATAAATTAGAGAAAATTAGTGTTCTAAAACCATGGAATACTAAGTTTCATAAAAACCTGTTATTGATTCATAAGTTGAAATTTAAAATTTGGTTTAAGTTTAAAACTAGACACAAATTTGCATTTATTAAAATGAAGAGTTAAATAAAAAAATAAAGAATTTAATTTTTTTTAATTTAATTTGGATCAAGAAATTAACAGTCGCCATTGTAATAACGAATAATAAATATGAAATTCAACGTAATCAAAATAAGGAATCCGAATACAACAGTTTTTCTAATGCTGTACCAATAATCTTACACTTCCCCTAAACAAAACCAAAGCTACAGTAAAAAAAACTATTCGTTATCATCTCAGAGTGAGAAGTTTTTTGTGAAAGAGAGAAAGTGAGAATACACAATATCAGCTAAAGCAAATTTCATAACGTTTGGTGGATTGTTAAAATTCACGAGGGAAAAAGACTAAATATTAAGGTAGACAAATTGATAATTACGTAAAACATCCCATTAATCTTGCGGCTTGTGGACATGACCGCGGGTGCAAAAAGAAAATTATAGTTTTCTTCCATATAGAATCTTTTTTTGGCCAAATTACAAAAAACATTATACCACCTAAACTCCACAACTGAACCATGGTAAGAATTTAATAGTGAAAGCCGATTTAAATTGAGGCAACCGTAAAATTGTAACAAACATTCAAAATCCAAATGCCTGATTGAAGAAAGGTCTACTATTGGGAAGAAAATATAATATTGATTTTCGTTTCAAAATTTTAAATGTACTTTACAATTCCTAGAAAAACGAGAACGTGATATTCTAATCACAATAATACCAATTAGCACCTACAAATTCCTTTTGCTAAATTTTGAAGACACTCCCACAACCCCTTTACTCAAGTCTATTGAGCAGATTTGGACAAGTTAAATAATAAGTGGATTTACCTGTATTTTATCACAATAATATAAGTCTTGTTCAAAATTTAATGTATATTTTGAAAATGGTGTCAAACTTTACAAAATATCAACAAAAAGCCAAGAAATTGCAGTTTTACTGGCGGAAGTACCGATTTAAAAAAAATAATAAAACAATTTTTTAACCAAGAGTGTTTGGAGTAGGAAATTGTAATATGCGCCGTTTAATATTGTGTCTAATTCCAAAAAAAATTGTTTACATAATATTAACATTTTGTATATGGAGTTTTATTTTTCATTTTAATATATTTATTCTTCTTACTTTGGGTCCGTTAGACTAATGAAGACGGGGAACAAACAGGTAATACACCTAAAAACCTAACTCCATCAACTGGGTTCGAACTTGTAACGGTTCTCTAGACTGAACTGCGCGTGGTGAGAATAGCACGAGTTTTGCTAACTATTCTCCTAGTTTTACTTACATATTAAAATAATATGTTTTCATGGGAGTTATTCACGTTTATTATTAAACATGGTTGCTTTATGAAACATCTAAGAACTATGAAACTTCTGGTTTAATAAAAAATAATCCATAATCAAGCTACACAATAATAAAATTGCATTAATTAAAATCCTTTATGTAAATATATTGGCAGTTTTTTAAAATATCTTAACATATGTTTCAATGGCAGCTGTACATGTGTTATTATAACATAGTTAATTTAGATTGAAAGTAACAACAGTACTAATTTAGAAAATGGGCGATAAAATTTGTCCAGAATTGTATAATATTCCATTTCCACCAATTAAATGAAGAAAAAAGCAATAGCAGTGTTTAACTATTTACTTAATTATGTAGTGATTTTTCTTAAACTTAGTTTTCCCATTGTTTTTTGGTGTCTTTGGATAAGATTTGTCACTAATTGTGGTGCAAGTAGAGAAAAAAACATTTTAGGTTTTAACACGAACCTCAACTACACCTTATTTTGTAAAAACTTATTCTTTCTTTATTATTTTACGTCAAATTTAAAGTAAAATTAAAATATTTTAAACGGTTGCACCAGAAATTCCAGAACTGTAATCTTCTTTTGTTTGTTACAAGTTACTTCTTAGTTCTTAGGCTGTGTTTTAACGTATCAGTCATGGGGGTGTTTTAATGTTTAGGTGAATATCATATGGGGGTGTTAATGTGACACACCCCCTCCATCTCATAAATAGGGGATGTAGAATTACATGCCAAGAAGTTCCCTTCTTTTCGTGGAGCCCATATCACGTCTATATTTAAAGAACTTCAAAAAGCTGTCAAGGAGTTTCAGAACAATTTGACACACAAAAAACAAATGTAATATTACATGAGATCGCATTGTTCTTCAAAGTAACGCAAAGTCGCCAGTAATGTCACGAGCTGGTGACAGTTTCGGCGATTGTATGGAACTTGTAGACTGGAAATACTTTCGATTTCATAGCACGCGAGAAAGTCGCCATGACACTTGACAGTGGCTGCTTAATTTGATAGTTTTGTGGAAAGTAACAAAACCAGAGGAATGCAAAATTTTGATACGCGTCAAGGAGCATTGGTTTCGCACGTTTTTAATTTACAATGTCCAACTCGAATAAAAACATTTCCCGTGACAGTTAATTAAAAAGTTGAGTTGCTGGCACATGACTTTCCAATTATATCATAACTGATGACAAATTAGAAATCAACGCCTTAAGAACATAAATATTCCAAATTGAACAATAAATTAAAATTTATAAAAATTGTTAGTTTATTTTGAAGAATCCGGGAGTCGAAATACGCACAGAGTGGTAGATTTAACGGTCGATTAAATACAATTTCCATATATAAATATTGGGTTTAAATAGTTTCACCTCGCACCTAAAGAGATTTTGATTCTATCATTCTGTGAAACATCCACCCTACATCCTTTAAACAGGAAAATATAAATTAAGAGAAACCTGTATTCTTCGTAAGTCATTTTTTTTCAGTGGTTGTTTCTTCGTTTGGGATTATCGCGTAGTTTTTAAGCTTAAATATTACTGTTTTTGTTGGTTTAATTATATTACAAAGTGTAAAATATTTCAGTTGTTTTTACATATGGAATTATTGCTAGATATGTAAGTATCATTTCAATGTTTTATCTTTTGTCTGACTAATGATTAAAAAAGTAATTAAAAAGAATAATTTTACTTTCCAAATTTCTACATTGTTAATACAGGTTTTAACATTACTTTACATGGAAGTTTAAGCCAAGATTCTCTCAAACAACAGTCAGCACTTTGAAATACGTATTATCTAGTAAATAATAAACACAATGCAATTCCATCCAGAGCCACTACAAATTAAGATAAATATATGCTACAAAATAAAACAATTTAAGAATCAAAGTTATAAGTCATTATTTTTGTCTTAATTTCGAGTTTTACCAAATACTGAAAGTGTTTTAATTAAATTATTAAAAAATTGCGAGAACGAAAAAAACCACTATTGAAAGAATATGTGACAAAAATCCCACAACAGACAACATTCCGAAAACGGGTGGAAATATGACCAGAGAGAAACAAAACGCCAAGAACTCCGAAGAAATTGAAATAAAAAAAAAATGACAGTGAATTAACTTTTTTTTATTAATTATAATTCAAAAATAGAGTATAATTTGGCAGAAAGTGAGACTTTCGAGAGAGTTGAACATTAGTGGGTCTACAAATTTAACCCCCATCTCGGATTCAATGTCCATGAGATAAAAGCCTGATTTTTTTTTTTACACAATAGTTTAAGTTAAAATTTTCAAAATATTTTAAATATTCACCACACTCAGAATTTACTTTAAAATGATATTAGTTCCAACAACCTCAGAAAAATGATGGCGAAGAAATAGGTATACTTTTATTTGGAATGAAGTTCGCTATGAATTTACTTGTTGTTAGATGGAAGAGACTTATGCTAGTGCAATGAAATGTTTATTCATTCTTGCCGAGGATCTTGTTGGTGTAGTATTTTCAATCCAAACCTTGATGTTTAAAAACGCGGCATTTGTTTAGTATCACATGTTTTTCCTTTTTAGTTCCTCACATATACTCAGTATAGAGAATATACTCTATATATACATAGTATGGGTAAACAATTTGTAGCTAGATTTTTGCGAGTTTCTGCCTTCAATAGGTCCGTTTATGTGTCATAGTTTCAGTGATGTACAGCCCAACAAGTGTATCAATATTGATCAAATTTGGTGGTACCTGCCATAAAACAAGAATATAAAATTTTCATCTGGCCATGCTGTAATCCAAATATTAAGCTCGTATATTTATATTTGTAACAAACAATATATGTACAGACATGCCATCAACCACCCACTACTAAGCGATGATACCTTGGAAGATACCTTGTAACAGTCAAAGAATACAAAAAGTCGATTTTGTAAAACCTACAATGAACAGGGAGAATAATAAAACTCATTCTTACAGAAAAATACTGACAATGCTTTTAAGTCTTGAGCATTTTCCTACTCAAAAACTCCAAACTTCCTACAGTCTGGTACAACAAAAACAAAATTAAATTAAAACTAAGAAAACATATCAAACAGAAGACAAAGAGAACGTACGGTTCTATTTACAGGCATGATGAACTGTTCTTAGAACAGCTAAATTTAACTGCCGCGGATTTAAAACACCGCAGAAACACGAAAACCTTGTTTTCATGTTACTGTACGACACCTTGGACAGAGGTCATTCTGTTGTATGCTTTTTTTGACAAAGTTTTCCAAAAAAATGTTTTGATGTTTGATTTTCAACAACTGTCCAAACTGAGTTTGGATTTATAAGGTCGTTGCCATGACATTTTGTTTTAATTTAGTCATTTAGATTTGAGCAGTTAACATGGATTGGACAGGAATTTTTTTCTTCTGAATTTTAATAACCACTTTTGCCGAATTTGATTTCTGAATTGATATACAAAGTTATTGAAAAATATGTAATCAAATATTATGAAGTGGTCGAATGTTCAAAAATAAAGAAAAGAGTTGATATAAATGCAGAAGTATGTCTGCAAACGTTTCATTCTCCGTCTGTCGTTCTGTTAGCGTTCCTTTTATAAGAAACACAGGGTGTTTAAAAATATGTGTCCTAGAATCGGGAAGTGATTTGTGGCATCATAAGAAAGAAAAAGTTTCTGTAAACATGTGTCCAAAAAAGGTTCATTATCAGTCTGTTGGCCATTTTACGTTTATTGAAAAAAATAATTATAACAAAGATTTATTAAAATTTTGAGTCGAAATTTGGTATACACATTTTTCATGCTACATTTTAGCGTTATAACAGGAATCAAAACTTTATCTCATAAATGATCAATATGGCGGCTAATTGAAATTTGCAATATTGAATATCACTAAATCCATAAAGGGCAGTTACTGGTATTTTGAAAATATATAATATAAAGCCGGTATACTGATAAAAAGTAGCTTAACAAATTTGTACACCAAAGTTCGTTTTGAAATCTTAATAATTTTAAAAATTATCATTATTTTTCGAAAAAAATACAAAATAGCCGACAGGCAATGGGTTTCTGACATATTTTAATAAGATTTTTTTCTTTATTTTGTTCCCCTGAATCGCTTCTCTAACTTAGGACATATATTTTTGATACACTTTGCACATGGACACATATTTTTGATACACTTTGTACATGGACACATATAATTTCGAAAATACATGAGATATTGAGTTCAGATTACATACTATTATAAGATTGAGCTGGAAACTATTATTAAATTTAAAACAATTTTTTTGTACATTTTGAAAATGACGACCGTTTAAAACTGTTAATACGCAATATCTGGAAAACTAATAACTTTACAAAGAAATTACTAAATTTATAACAGAAAATTATTTTCACTCCTTTAACGATAAAAACGATCATATCTTACAAAAAATATAATTTGTAGGTCAAGAGATAACCGAGTTATGTTACAAAAATAAGTTTTAATTTCTTGGTAATGGATTTGAAGTAGCTAGAAAAATTATTTCTTAGTTTTATTGGGTGCATATATGTTATATTTCGGGAGGGGGGATAAAAATATCCAATTTCTGAGTGTTGTAATTAATTACTAATAAATCATTACACAATTTTTGTATTGATAACACGGTGTCCTTTGATCTAGAATAAAAATGAAAATTAATAGAGTAATCTATTTTAACACTTATAGATATTTTGTAAAGTTAATGATTATAGAAATTTTCAGTATTACAACTTTTAAACGGCCGTCATTTTGAAGATAGGCTATAAAGACAAATATTGGTCTTTTATATATTTGTAAAACATTACATATAAGAGATGGTTACACCAAATCTGAACTAAATATCTCAACTTTTAGGACGTTATAATTAAAATTAAACCATACACACACATGCGCGTGCGTATACACAAACGTAACGACAAACGGAAAATGAATATTAGTTGGATATATATTTATAGGAACTATATTTATTACATTCCTATGTGAAATCATTCCTGAAGTTACATAATTCTGAATCACTCTTTATGTAGAAAGAAAAGCAATACTAAAATACCTAATACAGGCTGGTGTGGGACTTACAAGTACAGAGGAACTATTGTAAACTATTTTAAACTGCCGCCATTTTTTTAAGATAACAACCGTATCAGACAAATAATAAGACCTAGCTTGTCTGCCAAGTTTAATTAAAATTACAACCAGAATTTTGCCATCTAGAGCAATTATTATTAAACCCCCCCCCCCAATTTTTAGATTGAACAGTAAATCAGACAGAAATCTAGCTAAAAAATTCCATTTTGACCTAAACAAATACAAAATAGTAATCGATAAAACCTTTCCTTTAAACATAATCCAAAACTGAAATATGTTGGATATTGGGACTAATTTTCTCTTCTACGTATATGTGAGATAGTAAAAATGGTTAAAAATTCATGCTTTTAAACAAAAAAGTCTTATCGAAACTTTGTATAATCCAAATTCAATAGTCAGGCTTCGCAGTGGTAAATTGGATCACCGATAGAAGTGATTGTAAAGATAGATAATTTCGGCCGTTTGGGGTGTACAGACGATCGCAAATTTATATATCAAAAAGTTTATATATGTAATGATTTGAAACGAAGAAATACTAAGTTCGTTTCAAAATTCTAAATCGCTCAAATGCATTTAAAGTGAAAAGATAAGGTAATTAATGCTATAAACTGCACACAAATTATTTAGTTCTTAAGTCTCAGAACACAAATTGTATTTCAAAGTACTGTAGGATCTAAGTTGAGGTGTTATTATACAACCTTCTTCTCAAAAACCGACTTTGTAAACGTCACCAATTGATTTTTCTTAACGACAGTTGTCTGAACTCGTCAAAAATGTCGACAATTTATCCTCTCAGGTCTTCTAAAAAAAAATCTATTAAAAAATTCGTTAACAGTTTTTAGCTTTGTAATTCTCATAGTGTCTTTAGTCGTTTATAAAACCAAAATATAATTAACACCATTTCACAACAGCTGATACATTGGAATTATTTTTCAAAACTAGATATTTAAATTGCTCTGTAAGGCACAATATGTAATATTACACTGTAACCTTAATAGTTGCCGACCTTCAGATTGATTCTTGATTGTTCCTAGTCTTCCTGTACATTATTACGCAGTAATATGCAACTTAATTCATTTCAAACATATTTCACCAACATATGCAGTTTAGACATCACATGTGGGCCAGAATCGCCGGGCGTTACTGCCAAGTTTTGCATACGTTATATTACTTCATTTATATTGGCTATTACATCCAAAACAAAATAGAAATTTTAATTGTGGACTATATACTTCTTAAATGATTACTTTTCGTGTACAATAGTACTAATAATGCATTTATTTACTAAACTACGACACAGGTAAGATTAAATTACACAGCGGGCCTTGTAGTTGTTTATTAATTGCATAAAATACAATTATCATAAAATTAATAAGATATTTTAATGAGTTATGTTTAACTGTCTGAGAAAAAACGAAGGCTATAACGCAGAAATCTCCACTTCCTACAAGAACAATGACTGACAAATGAATGAAAAAATAATCCGATTGGCACCAAATTTGGATCAGTTAGTAAAAATGTTTAAAGAATGATATAATTTGGTTTTGAAGAAAATGTGTAGATAAATTTCAAAATGGCAACTGCTTTATCTGGGCTCTAATGGTGGTTCATGGTAAATTATATGGTTATGAGTTCTAAAACAAAATATATAATTGTTATGACAAAGTTTCTTACCTTATTTTGTTTCAATCCGTCACGTGATCATTTCTTCTTCTTATTTTAACGCGTTTCGGGAATTTTATCTCATCATCAGAAATCTTACTAGCTCATCTGAGGTCATCACTACATTAAAATAAGTTAAAGACAATACAAAACAAACATATTATGAACAATTTAATGTGTTTAGTGGATTTGCATTTTATTGTGTTTAATTTATTTTAATGTAGTGACGACCTTAGATGAGTAAGTAAGGTTTCTGATGATGGGATAAAAGTCACAAAACGTGTTAAAACAAAAAGAAAATGTCACGTGATGGAGTGAAACGATTTAAGGTAAAGACATTTCAATAGTGACCTGGATACTGAAGATGAATTCATCATATAAGTTTTAATGTCACTAGGAATTCTTTTTTTCCTGTATTTTTTAAAATACAAGGATATGGAATTCCAGAATGTTGGATTGATTGTTGACTCTAGTCTCACATGGAAAAGCATATTGATTACCTTAGGAATAAATTAATAAAATGTATTAGAATCTTTTACATGGTTAGATAAATATGCAATAGCAAACTACTAGAGACTATTTACTTGTAAATTCTAAATTTGAATATACTGGGGAAGGAGCAACATATTTCACAACAGTAAGATCAATAAAATAACACTCAAAAAATGTATTGGTATTTGTCAAAAAAATCTAAAAGAGAGCTCAACACTTTTTAGAGATTTGAATAGTCTACCTTTTAAAAATGTATACGTGCATAAAGTTTTAAGATGCTTTTTTGAAAGAAATGGAGAAAGCTATTACTATTTCAGACAAAAAGCTCAGGTACCTAAACAGAGCTTGAAAACCTGTTTTTACGAAGACTTTTGCATATGGTAGCACCAAACTTTTTCAACCATTTGCCGCAATATATTCAAAGCTATACAAATAAAAATTACATTTTCACGGTTATTAAGAAAACGTGTAATTAATGTCGAAAATATCGAACGCTATTTTAAAGTACTAACTTCATAAGGTTTGAGCGCTGAAGTGTGGGATAAATAGAGAGAGGGGTTGTGTGAGAGAGAGAGAGAGAGAGAGAGAGAGAGAGAGAGAGAGAGAGAGAGAGAGAGAGAGAGAGAGAGAGAGAGAGAGAGAGAGAGAGAGAGAGAGAGAGAGAGAGAGAGAGAGAGAGAGAGAGAGAGAGAGAGAGAGAGAGAGAGAGAGAGAGAGAGAGAGATAGGGACATAGAGAGAGGGAGAGATGGGTCTTTATCATGTGTATTGAGTTCGTCAATGACTAAGTTGGTATTATTTATAATATTATTGAAATTTAACTCGGTATTGTTTTGTAACAAGTTGTAGGTATCAGGTTAGTTAGAGAAATTATTCATTACCGTAGCTCGATATATCTCGATCATTGTAAAATTTGGCAAATTAATTAAAAATAGGAAGCTATTCATTATATAAATTTAAACCTATAAAAAATAAGTTGTTTGTTTTTTGTGAACTGAGACAGTTGTAAATCATCTACTTTAGTCATAGCTAAGCTTAAAATCAGTTAATAAAAGTAACTATAGTTATCATAAGGTCTCAACCGAAAATAATCAGTCGTTATTTGGGTAATGTAATGAATATATATATTCAGATATGTTAAATATTATCAATATTATTTATCCCCCATTTACAATTCTGATTTTAAATACTACATATTATGACAAAAACTACGATATCTGGAGCTTTTATTAACATTAAAAAATAATATAGACAGTTTGTTTATGGAAACAGCTTGTTTACTTTTCGACGAATAACATCAAACGCACATGAATAGGGTTCACCTATTGGTAAATATCCCCCTCCTAAAAAGATCGATCCTATAAGGTGTAAGTTAACAGCTTAGAAAGTAAACCTATATTTTATGTTAGTAATTTCATGTAAAATCACATTTTTACGCTATGCTCTATCAAAATATATTTCTGTAATATAAATTCAATAATACTGATAGAATCAAGTAAAAGTACAGTTTAAATGTTAAAGGAAAATAAAGATCACCCTCACTGGTAGAGGATCATCATAAAATGAGAATTATTTTCAATATTATTTATGGATAAACTTGTTTGACGATCTTGACTCAAAACGACCAGGGATTGCAAAAAAATATCTATTATAAGGTGATGCAGTATCGTACAGGAACTACTCAATAATCACCGCCATTTTGAAATTTACCGACATTTATTTTTAAACAACAAAGTTTCAACGAAAAGTTAACCTTAACATACGTGCCAAATATAACCTACATCCAACTAAAATTTTGACTACTAGACCCATTATTACTTTTTTTTTTTAATTTTCAGACAATGAGGTAAAAATAGAATGAAGACAATGTTTTGTAGAACGATTTTGTTTTATATTGTGTGTTGTACACATTTAGACATCATTGGATGAATATTTGAAAAGTGTATACAGTAGACAATTAATTGTACTACATTGACAGGTAAAAAGAGACCTTTCTAAAAACGATTTAAAGAAGTTCTACATAAGTATAATCCGATACCAAATTCAAACTATGGCCCTTAAAAAATATAAATATTATAAATTCAAAAAAATCACTCAATAAATTAGTTTTGTTAAATTTAAAGTATATTCTGGATTTTTAAGATAAACAGTTTCTACGTACATGTTGTGAAGTTGTAACTTGGCGTATTAAAAAACAACACTAATACTATGGCTTCGTCTTAATCATAAAAAAACAATTAATTATATATATTGTATGTTATGGGGGGGGAATTAAGGGTGAATAATAGTATATTTCATCACTAGGACCAAAAGTGAAGCTTTTCGATACAAGCTCAAGTTTAAAATGAGCGAGGATAAAAAAGCTTCTTTTGGTCCTAGTGATGAACTATATTTTTCGTTATACTGCAAACATTAAAAGAAAACAATTTACCAAAAATTAAAAAAATGTTATAACCTATTTACCTTCAAAAGTTTGCACTAGTTACACAGTTTGCAGTTATTACAGCTGTTTAGTTTGTGTTTCCATGCCATTCATTGTATTTTCCGGACTCATCAAAAATACAACAATGAACTAAAATCGATGGTAACAGCTGTTTTAACGGTTATTTACAAATATGAGTATCGATTGTTTTTATAGATTCTTTACAATCGATAATTAATTCGTACAAACGAAGTAACAGCTGATGACTTCAAACTCAGCTGGTGTTTTTAGGTTCTAGGACTAAAAAGAACAACTATAGCATTTCAATGCATGTATTGAAAACACTGTTTTTGAAGCAGTATGACGAAAAAACCATTAATCAATTTTTCTAAATTCAAATCATAATCACAATATTGTTTTTGCTTCGTAATTGGAAGGTAAAAGTAAAAAGGTCATTATATCAAATACTGCATTATAATTCGTGCTCATTCGTAATTTCCGCTCAACTCATCAGTTGCTCTTCATGGTTTGATCTCTCACGAAGTTGTTGTTTCGTGGAGTTACCTTTATTCCGTAATTCATTACATGCATTGACGAAAAATTTGATGCATTCGTTTTTTTCTCCTCCTGGAAATATATGTAAATCAGTTTTAACGATTTTGTAAAAAGTCGTATTTAAAACCCAAACAATTGGTCGCAATCTCCACAAAATGTTGTTTTGGAAGTTATCAGTAAATAACAACAACAACAACAATAAAAATCGTCAAGGAAGATGATATAAAATACCTGCTTTCTCAAGATTGATTTACCTGAATTCATGCAAATGTTGGTGAAATATTTCTCACGTAAAATAGTGTAAAACGCAACTAAAAGATAATTCTTCGTTAAAGAATTATTGGGGGAAAAAAATCAAAATTGTACCTTAACCTCTTGAATTAAAAACTAGAGACGAGTTTCTGGGATACAAAGCAAGCTTAGGATAGATTTATAAATATAAATATTGTTCTTTTTTTATATTACAATCTTTGTATGTCAACTAATATTTCATCATTTTTCTTCTTTTTTTCACGTTAAGTAGTATAGAGACATTTAGAGACAGCTAGCGACGAATATTATTTTTGGTTTTGCAGTTTCTTTATTTTGTTTGAGTGTATGTTTTGCCTCTTGGGTATTGCAAAACAACACAAACTTGAAATTTCTGTATAATTATTTTTTGTATTCATTTAAAAAAAAGTTTTGAACTCATTTAAAAAAAAGTTTTGTATTGATTATTTGTTTGGTATTCTGGTTTAATACATACAGTAATATTATTTTGTATGTATATATACTAATTTATTCCTAAGTATAAAAAATGATTGTCTATTTGTTTGCGGCTGCTTTAAAAACAGGTTTTTTTTTTTTTTTTTTTTTTTTTAAGTTTGTGTTATCTAAGTAGACCCTATAATTGTAATAAATTCATTTATTCATCAAATAAACTGTGAAATAATAACCTGGTATAAAACTAAAATTAAAGTCTCGTGGTATTGAATGTATTATAGAGACATAATGGATGACAAGTCAGTGTTTCGGTATTGTTAATCAAAATAAAGACAAGACCTCCCTCCTCAATAGAACAATAAGAAAATTTCCAAAATTACTTCAAATACCAAAGTTTTAAGTATTTCAAACAAAAATATCCCTAATCAAAATTGTATAAAGTTAACTTGTTATGAGATTAGTCAAAATTCCCCCAGGCCTTAATTTTATAATAGTAATGATTAATTATATTTATCGTCTTTGTACAATATTAAAATAAACTTAAATATTTTTGTTTCTATTAGCGAATTATAAACTTATATTATACAATTTTATTTGGGACACTCATTTGTACATTTAACCAAAATTAGATAATTTAAAAGTTACGCATCCAAAAAAACTACCTTGGGCTATATTGAGTTATTTGACCTTCTAAGGTTAATTTGATGATGTTCAAGGTTCATATTCACTTTTGACAGATCAGTCTCAGACAAGCATTTTTAAATAGATGGCAACGAATACTTTTTATTAATCAGAATTTAGTTTTGTAAGTAGGTAGTGTGAAAAAGTTAATGCCATATTTGTAAATAGTTTAGCTGATTTGTTGTGAGGTTTGTTGATATCGAAAAAAAAAAAAAAAAAGATTGTTGTGAGATCCATGCAACAATTATTGTCTAAAACCTTGAATTAGATAAGAGGAACGAAGGGTTTTCACTTCGCCGTTAGGGTAGGCAATCCGCATACACTCGTGTATTGCACAGTGTAGAACACCCCTTTCACTTCCTTATTCATAGCAGACACCATGTCGGTTTCCGGTACAAGTCACTTTTACCGGTTCAATGAAGAGAACATGGTAAAGTCCCAGACAACAAGACCAGCTTTATAACTCATTGGAAGTCTTCCTTCCAAAAAAATTAAATTTTGTTGTTCAAAAAATTTTTTTTTATTAATATTTATACCATTCTTAACAACTGTATTCTATTATTTAAAACTTTAATTTATGAAAAGGGGGAAAAAGTTTACCTACTTAAATTTATCCATTCGATTCCATTAATGGAGAATAATTAATGATAAACAAATATATATCGTTTACCTTTTTTGATGTGTGTAGGATAAAGTTTTGTAACGGAACTAAAAATCGATTTTGAGTTGAAGCCCCTGAGTAAAGCATGAGTGAAAGATGTCTGTTTTAATCCGTAGCGAGAGTTATTGATTTATCAAATGATGGATCGATTTAGATCAAATTTGACATGTGGGTATACTTTGCATTATTTAGAGATGATTTTTTTTTTTTTAATTTCGATTTTCTTAAAATCATGTAAACTGCTGTAAAATTTAAAACACAAGCCTATGCACTTAAAAAAAATATTAAAACCAAATTATAATCATACGAAACGTTTTTAAGAAAGAAATATTCTTCCACTAACTTCCTATCCCCTCCACCGTATTTTTAAGACGAAAATTTTTCGATTATTGTCGCCTTACAAATAAAAAAAAATATAACTTTTAACATTTGCATAGTATATAGCATCAGGGTCGGGAAAAAAATGGTCAAGAGAGACCTAGTAGGAAAACTGAGGGAGACGGATCAAATCCATACATGAAAATAGGTGTAGATCCAGCTAGCGTACTTCGCGATTGCCAAACCAGTAGTCATTAAAGTGAGCTCTGAGAGATCCATACCAATTTATCTCCCATAAGAAGTCAAGAGGGAGAACTTGGTAATTAAATATAATGAAATTGGTATTTGGTTAGGGTGTAGTATAATTAATATAATGTTTTTGCGCCATTCTTTTTTTTATGAGAATCAAATGAAGGGTTTAAATATTTGGATTCTTTCGAACAATTCTTTTATAGTTACGCAGCTTACTGTAGTTAATACAGTAATCACGAAAAAATCGCCCTATCAGTGTTGTACTGATAGTATAACTGTGTACATAGTGAATCTTATAAAATCCAATAGAAAAACCAACTGAAAATTTAAAATGGTGAATATTTTTAGTATACAGTACTCATTATATATTTCAATTATCAATAAATTAAAATTACAAAATATTGATTATGCACGCTTATACCTCAATTTTATACCTTAAAAATGTGTAATCTTGGTGGTTTTTGTTTAAATATACTCAGTTACTAGGCCCATCAGTTGTGATATTAAAACTGTATTCTTAGAACGACACTTCTGTCAGTTTTGCTCTTACGGGTTGGAGACACAGAAGACCTACGAATGTCAGAAATGTAAGGACGATAGGAACTCGGTGAACTTCCGAAGATCCCTTGTAGAACATGAGATCTTTAGGAATTCTGATTGCAAGTTCCTTACGTTATTTCACGGAGATTGGGGGGGGGGTATTATATTTGATAATAAATCCATTTTAGTTCGTAGTGGAAAAAGCTATCCGTTGTAGTGAGATAATAATAAGGGGAAAACCTTTGCAACGATATTAGAAATTTACAGAATATCATGTCAAAGTGATTTACACTTACTTTATCGCTTTTACCTGTTTCCAAATCTATAGAGCACAATCTTCTCACTGGTAAAACTTGAAAATAACAATTATATTTTAAAATACATAATTTTATATATACACCGTGTCCAGTTTGTAAACTTTGTTTACAGTTTAACTTTGCCTTAAAATAACCATTTAAAATTCCATAACGGATTAAGATATTTATACCAAATGTTTTTTAATGTTGCTTTCCATTAAACCATAACATTTTATAATTTTTCAGTTAATCTTTTCAAAATTGTGTCCATTTGAAATTTTAAAAGTCAAATATCTGAAAAATCAATAATTTTACAAAATATATAGCCCTTTAATTGTGAACAAGATTAATATTGTATAGAATAGACGATATATCAATTAAAAATAAAAATGCTTGATAACTTACAAGTTCACACAAAAGTTTTTCTTTGTATTATAACGTAGCCTAGTAGTCAACTTTTAAAATAGTTACAAAGATGGTTGAGAAGTGCTTTTAGGTGATTTAGAAATATTACAAAGAATTAGTGTTTTCAGATTGTTTCCTGGTGTCTCGGCTATTCTTCGATATACAATAAATATCAAGATATCACCTTTTTAGCTTTAAAAGGCTTAAATATATTATATTTCGTAAATATTTGATGTAATTGACAGTGTACGATATATTTAACATTTAAATTTTAATAAAGGCCATTTTGAAACGGTTAAGTGAATTTTTATAAGATTTTGGGATACTATACAACATTCTACAAAATTTGGTATCGATGTCTCAATTCATTTTGATTTTGTATCGTGATTTAAATAAAAGCCAAAGATAAAGGAAAATGAAGAATTTCTGGGGATGGTTTATAAGCACTATTTTCGTGATTTTCATATTCAAAATCATTTACTAAAGTTTGGACCCACCTTACTCTGTATAAAAAAGAGCGGATAATTTGTACTTTTTTTACAATTTTTCCAGAAACGTAATTTTCTTTTACTTGCGATTTAAAAGTTGGTTTAAGGTATTCTCAAAACATGTTTTAAAAACCTTAAACCCATTTAGAAAAGTTAACGATTATAATATTGATGGTGCAGGTTCTTTTATGTTAAAACAAAATGTTTAGCAATAAATTATGAATTGGGATTTTATAACGGCAGTGATAAATATATATCACTAGTGATTATTTTTTTTTATTTTATCACTATCACTATTTTTTGTTATACTCCACAAGATTCTACATTTTAACCAAATTTAATCACAATCGTTGGAGCCGATTTGGTTAAATTTAAATTTTTACCATCAAGTATTAAGTTACGATATTATATAAGTAGTTAATTAGGACTAAATAAAAATATCAATGGTGAATAAAATGTGTTAAGGCTAACCTTCAGACTTTAACTTTTTATAAAAATCACTTTTTAGGGCACAGAGGGGCTCAAAACGTTTTAGCTCATATCTACGATGTCACAAAAAATAAATTTTTTACATGTTTAAAATATACATAAAATGATGTCTAAATATGTTTTTTGCAATATGAAATAAGACAATTGTCCCTAAATAACAAAATTTTAATCACAAACCTACAAATTAAAAAATATTTATTTTAGTTTTTAAAAAAAAGCCAGAATTTCAGTTTGATTTCAAAATAATTGTGGGAAATTTTTAAAATAGTAACAATTTGAAACATTGCCGTCAATTTTCATTCTTTTGTTTTTGTTATTCTAAATGATCCAATTTTTTTCTCTTCTGCATATATTATTATCAAGGTCTCTGTCACTAAAAACAGCTCCACAAATAAATAAAAACAGAAAATTGTCGTCCTATCATCGTACCGTATATTTCCTGAATACAAATTATAAGTAAACATAAAACAGAGAGATCATAAACAGGTAAACACACACCTAGTGCTGTTGGCCATGTGCCCTAAATGTCATCCAAAACTACTACAAGCTGCATTTGCAATCTATATTTAAAGCGCATCCCGAGGTGTTCGAAGGAAATGCACAGCGCTGGGCTATTATGTAAACTTCTTGTGATAAACAAGTTTCTATCACTTTAATGCGCAGTGTACAATGGAATTTCCCACAGTCTACAAACTAAAATCAACGCTATACAAATTAGCACACGCGTATATATATTATTATTATTTTTTTTTTTTTTAATATTTTTTTTTGTAGTTTAAAGGTAGAAACCTCTCGATCATTATTGCTATTAAAAAAATGGAAGAGAAGAACATAAAATAAAGAACCATAGCCCAGGAATACTGTAATAGCGTCAGGGTCGGAAACTAACAAGTGTTGGTCAAGAATTCCCTGATAGTAAAGATGAACGAGAGAGATCTAGCCCAAGACAAGATGTCACACGTACTACCTTTACAACACAAATTATAATACTGCAATTTAATCTAGTACACAGATAGATTAAAACTTGAACACAAGATCTCACAAGAATTACGTTTACTTAATCAAACGCGTTTCAACGATAAAGTCGCCATCCTCGGTAATAAATGAGCTACATTAACTAAACTACAGCTAATCATACGCGTTTCAACGAACAAAGTCGCCATCCTCAGTGATATATGAGCTACTTTAACTAAACTCTAACTGATGTATCACTGAGGGTGGCTACTTTGTCGTTGAAACGCGTTTGATTAAGTAAACATAATTTTTGTTAGCTCTTGTGTTCGAGTTTTATTGCATCTGATATTATCTCACAAGTCGAGGACAATATTTATTTATAGTACACATATATTCAGTTGTTGACCAGTTGTAGTTCAGAGCCAATAAGGGTTGTGTACATGTAACAACTGATGACGATGACTTAGTCATTGAAACGTCATTTTGAACCAATCAAATAGGTATTGTGGATAATTGTGTTTTCTTTTAATTGTTGGGTTCAATTTTATCATTTCTATTGAAAACCTATAACATTCTCATTATTTAAAAAGAAAACATTGTGATGGTGAGATAATTTGAATATTTCTCAACTAAGTTTCAGCCATTTGCAACACATTTTCAAAACAACGTCTGTTTGTTAGTTTGTTGTATTTTCAAACGTACTAATTCAGAAATTACTGGTTCGATTGTATCAAAAGATTGAATTGGGTTGGTTTTCATATGAATAATTAGATTTCGTACCAAAACCCAAAAAGGGCCTGGGAGAAAATTTAGGACAGGATTAAATGTTAATATCGAAACTCAAGATTCGATAATCCGATTGACTCAAAATGTTGAATCTTGGATAAGTGGAAAACGAAAGTATTAGATTTTGATGAAAATCGCTTAAAAGATGGGGAAGTACAAAAGGGTATATTGGTTGTTCCAAATTTTACGAAATTTGTTCTAATGTACAGATATGGATGAAATTAATATATGTATACATTTTATTTAAACTGAATTACAATTTGACATTGGTTTGTACTTAAGCAACTTGGAAGTCACATGCTGGCCTCATCATTAATGTTAATGTCGTTAAGTGTTTAATTATTGTAAAGGTTAATTTTCTTATTCTTTTATTTTTTTTTTTAAATAATCCAGAACCACAAATGTATTTAACTTGCAATTTTCCAGATTATTTTATGTTATTAATATTTAAATTTCAGTACAACTGATTTAGAAAAATTCTCCAAAAACGTAAGTTTTTTTTTTAGTGTTTTACTAAGATTAATTAATATTATATTATTTTTATGATAATTTCTTTGCGTCCATAGACGTTTAAATAAAGATAGAGTTAAGATATATTTAAACAACTTCTTTATATTAAACTGTTTAAATATATTAAATTTAATATATTTAAATTGTTAGGCCTATAGCTGATTTTTTTTAATCAAATTTGTTGACAGGCATAATAATTTGTATATATTTTACTGTTTCACTTCCACAAACAGCATCATCAGGCCAGTTATTTATGTTCACTTAAAAACTCATTTCTACACAACACTTAATTTAACACTCATTTTCGTACCTTTGTGTATAAACAAACGTATACACGTCAAACGTTTATATGTTTGTTCAAATGTTTTGTACACGTCAAAAACATAAAATTTAGTGTTTAAGATGTTTAATAAGATGTTTTTAGTGTCGTTGATTTTTGTATATACAGTATAATAATAATTCAATTCAATTTCGCCATTTGTTTTATCATGACTATAGTTATAGTTTGATTGGTGTAGCTCGTGTATCACTGAAGAGGACGACCTTGTCGTTGAAACGCGTCTGATACTTAGGCGTATTTTTTGTGAGAATTGTGTTCTGTGTGTTTGTTGTACTGAGCAATTTTTGTTTTAATTTTTGCAAGTACAGTTTGTATATTTATTAGAGATTTTATCATGCTGTGCACAGAGTGCACAAACAAAACTGCTTGTTTTAATGTTTAAAAACAAATAAACACAACTCTTTAATAATACCAAACTTTGTTATTATACTTTTAAAGTACAAAGTAAGAAGAGGACCCGTTGTGGCTTAATTGGTACAAACGTGTGGTGGAGATTTCAGCCCCTAAGATAAGGTATGACTTTATTAGAAATTATGTCCATCTGTTTATTGTCTCTTGCCTACCTACAATATGCAAGTTCAGCTTCAGTATTAAAAATTACAGTTTTATTAGTCTACCATTATTTAGATGGGAAACACACAGAACCTGGTCATTATAAGTCATTAACACTATTGTGTCTGTATTTAAAAACATAACTTTAACAAAGTACTAGTAGCTTATTAAAATATAAGAGCCCTCCTCCTCTTTATTATAGTAAGATTAGTGATATAGACAGAAAAATACCCAGTGAGTAATTTAATAGAGGTAAATGGGTATTTCATCCCTGGGTCCTATGCCGGGTAAATACCAAAATAAGACTGTTAATGAAAGAAAAAAAATGTAAAAACGTAATGTAGATTATCCACTCAAACTGTGTGTAGCTTTACACCCAAATACAGAGTGTTTTAACGTATTTGTGATTCTAATTAGTCTTGAATTATAACAACAGCAAAATCATAATTATCATTTGAAACTATTAAATAACTTTCTATTGTAAAATGAATAATTGTTTTGTCGCAAAATAACAAAAACTTTATTTTTTTCAGACAAATAATAAGATTTTAATAAACTTAGGGATAAGTTAAAGAGAGTCGTAACGTTATAATATAATAACAAGTCAATTCTGAAATAGATTTTCAAACATTTAGAATAAAACCTTGGAAATTATGTAACGCTCCATTATTTTCTACATTACTACTTTCATATATAGTAACTATACAAAAAAATAAAGTTGATTGTATTATTTTTATTGTATATAATGGTTTCCTTTAAAATGAAGAGTTTAGAAGTTTTCTCTGGTTTTACTTGTTATTCTAATTAATTTACCTAAAAGATTTGATCCACGACTTTAATAACTTTAAAATAATTCACTAATTGTTTACTAAATGTCAGGACGCAACAAGTTGTGTATTGTTTGTTTCAAATAATGGTTGGACAAATTGTAATTATAAAAGTAAATGCAACCCCTCGGGCAGGCTGTGACCACGATTAATATGAAGTAGAGTACGGTTTTATTTTGTAAAATGTTTTACTTCAATTTGTTTGTTCTTAGTAAAGCACTTTTATTATTATTATTTTACTTAAGACTACTGACATAAAAAAACTTGTTCAATTAATTAAATAATATTTGAAAGAAACAATCGCGGGCATTTATTGTACCCTCAGAAAGGAGTGTGTCTGGGGTAATGGGCGTGTCCTCCCTTCTACTTGCTTCCCTAGCCTGACTTGACGGTAAAACCCATTCCAAGACAACTAGGTACACAAATTACTGCTTAGCTCTAATATGTCTTTGAGTGTTCATCTCTTTAATATGCGTCTTTCTGTACTTTTATTCTTATTTACACCGATAAAAGAATCGAAAGTAGGGTAGGCGTTTACACAGAAGCATTTGAGGTCTATATTTTTTTTATTGGGGTTGTACCGCTGAAAGCAAACGCAACAAAGTGTGGGGCCCCTCTTTTCCTCCCCACCCTAGACGCATTCCTACCTTGAGGATACTGTATTTAACATCACTAGTTAAGATATGGGAATTGATTGGAAATATTATACTCTCCTGGGTTAAAAGATTTACCTCACCAACGGCTGATTGATCAATCCTGCACCAAGTGGAGTCGACGTAGATTTTTTCTCGTTTATAGGCGAAAAACAATTCGGTTTTAAAGAAAGAGGGAAAAGTGGTTTCAAATTAAAAGTAAATTTAGGTTGTTACCATATATACAATTATCAATATTAATTTTGTCATTTAAAAAGAAATAAAGGTATTAAAAAAAATTTACGTAATATTTGTTCACATGAAATGAATATTACGTGTGGAAGCTTCAATTCCCAAATGAAATTTCTACTACAAAAAAGTCCTTGTAAAGAAAGAAGAAAATAGTATAAAATAAATACAATTACCTCTCTGTTTCGTAAGACCGCTAACCATAAATTTTATCAATATCTTAAAACCTATTATTATAAGTACGAAGGGTCGAAGATTATTTATTTAATGTATATTTATTAAAGTTTAACAAAGATTTTAATTTAAGTTTTTAATTAAATAATCGGCAAATCGTTATTTTTAAGGAAGTAAGATCAGTTTAGTTTAATTCCTTTTGTCCTAATTTTGAGAGTATTTATTCGAAAACATTACCTGCCTAGAACCAACTTCTATTATATTAAAAGTTATACTATATCAATATAAAGTTATTCTATACTATATCAACTTCTATCAATTTTTATAGGCCTATACATAAATTAGCAACATAAATTTATTGATGTAAATTTATATAGTTAAAGCTATCAGCTATTTCCAAAATATGGGTCATTAAACTTCACATTTCGCCAAAATGTAATAGAAATTGTTAAAGGCTGGTTAATTTTGGAAATATTCGCGCCATATTTTGATTTACGATCAAAACTCCAAACTGGACATTTGAGTTGAAACAATAATCAACATGATCTTTTCACAACCTTATGGGTTACATGTGTAGCCATAATGTAATAATATTATGTGATTTTATAATTAATTTGATCAGAAAGACATTTCTTTATAGCTTTTTGTTTCGCACTTAAGCAAAAAACTACTACACAATTTCCAAAATAAAGTGCTCATTTTTCGAGCATATTTGCTGAATTTGTTAAACATCCATCAAATCCTTCCCCATTTTTAAATTTTGTTTTTGTTTAAAGGCGTATAACTTCTCGGTCATCATCACTTTATATAAAAAGGAAGAAAAGAACATAAAATAAAGATCCCTAGCCCTCGAATACTCAATACAAACAGGTTCGAAAGAAAACAAAAGTTGGTCAAGAGAGACTTAATAAAAAATGTAAAAGAGAGGGATCTTACCCACGACAACATTTAAAAAAAATCTAGATCCATCTAAGTTACTTGAGTTTGGCACACCTGAGAGAATTAAACATAGAGTTGCTCACTCTGATATGTAACAACCTTAGCTATATAAGTTGTATACTGTACTATTTAATAAATTAAAAATTAATTATATGGTCTTTTGTTTAAAATAGAATTTGACTTATCATACATAAACAATTTAATCTCTCTTTATACGTGCCAATCAATTAATCTTAATCCTTGTTTCTGACAATAAAGCAATCGTTTTATACCAAGTTTTTGTATTGGGTGAAAACCTGAAGTTGACTGAGGACATATATCAATACTTAAGGGAACTTTGTGTACTTTACTTTCTGAGATCGTTGCACTCGACAAAATTAATTAAACAAATTTATTATACTCTTGTGCAGTCTCGAATACAATATGGTTTAATATGTTGGGGGAAGGGGGAGGGGGTCATACTTTGTGGCTGTCAAACCAATGATTACTATTCAAATCCATCTAAATAATAGCTGTTATTCAAGTGTAAAACTGATCGAATGTAACCATTATGAAGAACAATGGATCATACCGTCATTTATAATCTGTATGTTTGGATAGTATAATGTTACAGGACAAATGAGCTACTGGAAACGAATACAGAATTTCTAAATAGCGACATAAAAAAGAATGAAAAATAGTTTGTTTCTCTTAAAATTCGAAAATAATTTTCATACTCGTTGTAATACAAGTTGTCCCAAAAGTCTCACTCTCTTCTAAATTTTGAACGAGTGAATAAAAAAATACGATATTATAGACATAAATTTTGCTATAGAGGGCAATTTTTGCTCCCCCCTCCCAACAACTACCAATTTTTATATGGTTATCCCTATCAAGTGACACATCTTCTTAAAGAAAATAACGATTACATTGAAACTGAGCAAACAAGAAGTTGTTGAAGGTGTTGAAATCGGTGAGAATCGATTTCATTTTAAAATGAAGCTATATACTTAGATTTTTACTGAGGCTTGAACAAAATTCGATTAGGAAGGAACCAGCTAAATTAAAGAACAATGGCCATTACGAGAAGACACATCACGATCTGGCAGAGGGTGAAGGTAATGGACGTCACAGTCCCTCCGTCAAGTACCAGGAAGTTTAAGTAGTAGGAAGATGACGTTCTTCAAATAGGTCAAGAACGCCGCGTGTAAAGCTGCCACGAACACCACTATGTTAGGCAGGCTGATGGCAAACATCGAAGAGGACACTTCTGATGTCAGTCATCAATTCAATTATGTTGAACGGAGCCGAGACTTGGGCGAGTTGTCTCAGACAGGAAGTAAAGGAGGGTTCTTGCTCTGTGCAAAGTTTCCTGCGCTTTCCGTATTGCATCGGAGGCCGCCATTCTAGTAATTACTGGTATCATCACTAATTATCTTCTGGCTATGGAAAGGATAAAGATCGCAGAGAAGAAAAACAAAAAAAAAATAATAGGTTAGGTTAGGTTAGGTTAAAATAAATAAATTCTTGCTTTATGTTCACTAGAAAGTAGGTAAAAAACTGACAATTCAAAAAGCTTATTCTACGACCACTTCTCATTAAATTACAATGCTTTCAATTTTTTTCGAAAATGGCCAACTTTGGCCGTAAAAATGTTTTTGTGGGGAAATGTGACCACCAATTTCTAGTGTAAACAAACTTAATTTGTCCAATTTTCGTGAAACCCCATTGATTGCATTATTAGTGAAAAATCTTAAATCCAGACATTCGAATTTTTGAGGCTCTTAAATCTTACCATTTCGATAGTCCCTTCATTTGCGAGTTATTCATTTTAAAAAATATATTATTTACGATCCATAGAGTCGGAGATATTTTAAAAATAGTTTAACAATGCACTCAAAATGCATTAAAAATGCATTTTTATGCACTTTTCTAGTGAAACTCCAGTTCGATTTTGCTAATTTTTTCGGTTTCCCGCTCAGTTGCATGTACAAAAAATATATTTCCCTCTACTAGTTAGCTTCCTTCGATAATAGCTAGTAAAAAAGTCGGCACAGCTCATTAAATTTATTTGCGGAAGTACAAATTGTTTTATTTATTATAAACTCAATCTTATTCATGTGATTGAAATTTGTCACTCACTAATCGAGATTATAGTTTTAATTTCACATTCTACACCGTCATTTCGGATAAAAAGAATCTCATCAAAAAAGTGTAGCCTAGATTACACCAACCGTCTATCAGTGGAAATATTTTAAACTACCGGTATCGTTAAATGCGTTCCAAAGCAAAAACTAACCCATCACACTAATACACACTAAGACTATTCACTAATATTATATTTATAAACTATTGTTTAATATGTATTCAAATATAATACATTTAAAAAATATCATTTAATGCATTTTAAAACAAAAACTTAACGTCATAAATCTAAAATAGTTACTATATATTCATATTACATTTTTAATCTATCGCTTATATGTTTTAAAATAAAAAGAATCTAACCTAACCACTCCAATATGTAAAATATACTGTTTGTATACACATAATTCAAAACTCTGGTTAATAAGTTTTAAAACGAAAATAGTAAAAACTAACCTGTCCTAGAGTAAAATATTCCCTGTGAATGGATATGTACGAGTACAGTACGATGTATGAAAACTATCGATTTAAAACATAATTAATATAACCTAACCTCTCCTATATTAAAATATCCACTGTGCATGTATATTTAATTATATAAATTAATTATGTATTTATTTTAATCAAAGATGCTCTGAATTAATGTATGTGAAATTTTAATTATTACCATTTCTTTTCTGTGTTTAATTTAATACTTTAGTTCAATAAATTTTAAAATAACAAAAATTTAACCCAACCTGTTCTAGAAGTAAATATTCACTGTGTATACACATGCGTATTAAAACTATCGTTTTAAAACAAAAGAATATAACAAAACCCATCCTAGATGTAAAATATTTAATATATTTTAAAACTATAAAATCCCCTATCCTGATGCCCATGCTAGAGACACTAACCATTCGTTTTTGTTGAATATATATTTTAAAAATATCGTTGTGTTTTAAAACCGAAGAACATAACGTGACCTATCTTTCATTCAAAATATCCATTGTGTATGTATATTATCTGTAACCTTACTGTTTAATACACTTTAAAAGAAAGAAGTATAGATTAATATTAACTACAAGTAGTGTTGATGAGGGTTGACAAGGGATGTCCCTACTGTAGGGTAAAAAAAAACGATTTTCAAGGACCGCCTGACTAACCACGGGAGCAGTTTGGGTGATGACGAATTGGGCCCACGGTCTGTTAGGGTCGTAAAAACGACGGTTGAATTGGGCCCATGGTCAGTTAGGATGCAGTGTCGAATTGGGCCCATACCTCTACAATCATGACCTACAAAATGGAATGCTCGCATCCACCTTAGTTGTAAATACATTCAAATATCTAAAATAGGTTAGGTTAGGTTAGGTTAGGTTACATTAAAATAAAAACGAATGTCTGATCACCTAACTAATGATAAATGTTACCCGACTGACCAGGGGCCCAATTCAACCCCGACCCTTCGAGGGTTGACGGTAATCCCCCTAGAAATGTTTTTACTGTGGGCCCAGTTCGACTGTCTCCAGCAGTTTAATATCCTACGTCACAATAGCAACTAAAGAAATATTCCATTAATTTAAACTTATTTATTCAGATTTATCGAACCACGCAACGGATATTACAATGACTATAGAAATACAAAACTTGTAGGCTATAAATATTTTGAAAATAAGTAGAGCAAGACTTACCTATTTTGTTCAAAGCTGTCACCATGAGCCTCTGTAGTTTTTTGGTAACTCCCACCTGTTGAAAACTGAGTGTCATTAATGTATAAGTGAATTCATAATAAGTATACAACAAGAGTGTAAGTGAAAATTATAATTAGTGGTTTATACTTTTAAAATCTTATTCTGTAGTGAATTTAATAATGTTACAATGGTCAACTAAATAACAAATTATTTTCAAATTATACTGTACAAAACGTTTAATTCGGAACCAGCCTCCTTACAATCACAAATATTATGAGGAATCATTTAAATATACTGAGAAAACTCGTGGAAAATTCGTAACCAATAATTAATAAATCTCTAACACACCAACACAACGGTACTTGGATAAAAAATAACTATCAGTAATTTCAACCAAAACCAATAGGAAATGAGTGAAAATATGATTAAAAAACACATTTTTACACACTTCCGGTTTTTCTGCCATTTTTCAATTAATGACAAAAACAAAGTTTGTGCCTAATATGAGATCTTTGTACCATAAAGAAAATAATTGTCGAAACCAGAGACACGACAAAGTATTGTTAAACGATGTGGTCTTTGTACCATCATGAAAATAATCGTGGCCACCAGTAACAAGACTAAGTATCAAGTACTGTTAAATGATGCGATCCTTTTACCATAAAGAAAATAATTGTATCCGTCAGAAACCAGATCAAGTATCAAATACTGTTAAAAGATGTGGTATTTGTACCCATAATAAAATAATTGTGGCCACTAGAAACAAGACTAAGTATAAAGTACTATTAAAGTATGTGGTTTTAGTACTATAAAAAAATAATTCTGACTCCCAGAAACACGATTTAGTATAAGTACTAATAAACTAACAATTCTTGTAAATTTTATTTTTAAAACGGATTTTGCTGAAATAAAGTGAATCTACTGTTATCAGCTGGGAAAATACAACTTACCTAGGTCCCTCGTTAAGGGAGTTAACCACATCGTCGAGGTTTTAAAAATTAAGCCCTTATATAGGCCATCGAATAGTTTCACATTAAATTATTTTTATGTTATGTTCACCTTCTTCTCTCGACTAGAAGTTTCCATTTACAATATTAAATTCACGTTTACACTGATTACACCAAGTGTTAAATTCGTAAGTATTCCACGTGTTAAATACATTGACATAGAAGTTCCAATTAATCAAATAATATTAAAAGAGCAATTCTTAAAAATATGCCTAATGATTTTGTTGAAATAAGAGTTAATTTACCGTTTCACGTATGAGAAAGCGATTTAACTAGGTATCGACTTGGATAAAACTCATTTAGATTCTTAACTGACTGGACTGGTTTCTACGAACTATAATACAATAAATTTAAAGGCACAATTTGAATTTTAAACGCATATAAACGTGATCTAGAAACCATGACTGGTGACATTTCATAGTTTTACTTTTGCTGCAAGTTTCAATATGCAGATTCAAATGACTTTTCTTCACACGGATAAATCCCTAAAGCATGTGTCTGTGTTCTATAAACAACTAACACAGAGCTATAAACACTGCAGATTATGCACTTCTTCGTGATTTGGCAGACACAACACCAGGCCTTACGTCACCTCTCAATGCAATACACCAGACTAGGTCTTTGACGGCCAAGGTTCATTTGATTATTTTCAAAATTACACTCAATTGTATGTAGGACACCCAATCTCTCGGTAGTTTAGATTCATATTTTACTAATTTAAATAAAAATTATTGTATTGGATTTAAGATGCACACTATTTCATCGCAGCATGTTTGAGATTGATAGTTGTTTTATCTACAAAAATATCCGTTAGTGAATACTAAATTGTAATTGAAGTGTGAATTGTATATGGTAACATCAATAACCACAATAATCTTCAGCAGTAACTGGCAAAGCAATTTTATTATGACCTTGTTTGAGTCTTTTAAATTTTGCTGCTTCATTTATTTTCTGGGCTAAGCAGGGGTAATTGCCAAATATGTAAAATAAATTACACTCTCCCTACGCTTGTGTTTATCCTCAGGACTTCGTTTTAGTGGTATGGTTAATGAGTGGTATGGTTAATGAGTGGTATGGTTAGTGAGTGGTATGGTTAATGAGTGGTATGGCTGAGTGGTATGGTTAATGAGTGGTATGGCTAATGAGTGATATGGTTAATGAGTGGCATGGTTAATGCGTGGTATGGTTAATGAGTGGTATGGTTAATGAGTGGTATGGTTAATGCGTGGTATTGTTGATGAGTGGTATGGTTAATGAGTGGTATGACTAATGTGTGATATGGTTAATGAGTGGTATGGTTACTGAGTGGTATGGTTAATGAGTGGTATGGCTGATGTGTGGTATGGTTAATGAGTGGTATGGTTAATGAGTGGTATGGTTAATGCGTGGTATGATTAATGAGTGGTATGGTTAATGCATGGTATGGCTAATGAGTGGTATGGTTAATGAGTGGTATGGCTAATGAGTGATATGGTTAATGAGTGGTATGGCTAATGAGTGATGTGATATGGTTAATGAGTGGTATGGCTAATGAGTGGTATGGTTAATTAGTGGTATGGTTAATGCGTGGTATGATTAATGCGTGGTATGGTTAATGAGTGGTATGGCTAATGAGTGGTATGGTTAATGAGTAGTATGGCTAATGAGTGATATGGTTAATGAGTGGCATGGTTAATGAGTGGTATGGTTAATGAGTGGTATGGTTAATGAGTGGTATGGTTAATGCGTGGTATTGTTGATGAGTGGTATGGTTAATGAGTGGTATGACTAATGTGTGATATGGTTAATGAGTGGTATGGTTAATGCGTGGTATGACTAATGTGTGGTATGGTTAATGAGTGGTATGGTTAATGAGTGGTATGGCTAATGAGTGGTATGGTTAATGAGTGGTATGGCTAATTGTTCTTGTACAGTATATGAGTATCAAAACTACCGCTCGCTAGACTGGTTATACTTGCTATATTGTAGTTGATAGGTGTTAGGAAAGGACACGATTAGAAGTACCGTATTTATGTAAGATTGTCCACCTTTTCCAAAAAAAATAATAAAATGAAGGACTCTACAGAAACTCATATTGTTAGGAAATTGTTTAATATTGAGATTTCCGATTGTAGAAAATAAGTTAACCACTACTTATGTTTAATCCTCATAGTCTCTAAATTCCTAAAATAACATTTGTCCAAAATTATAAATAACAAGTGTTTAAAAAGTTTACCCTCTCAAATTTTGATGGAGTAAATAAAAAAAAAACACTTTTAGGAAACTTCATAGCACTAAAGAAACTGACTTTTGACATGGAAATTTATCTCTACTTCACAAAATTAGACTTTTGGGGAACAACTTTAAATGGTAACTCCCCTATCCAGTACTAATCTTAAATATCTATCTACTGTCAGGTTAGATAGGAGCTTTCTACTCGTAATTCCTTTTCAAAATTGTGTATTTCTAGAAGAGAGTTACGATTTGAAATAGCTTAGTTGCCAAGTCCGTACTAACTGTGAAGCCTGTGAAGATAAAGACATTAGTACACATGTGTTTAATTCATACCACATTGACAATTAAGAGTGTAAATAAACCTTATACATATAAATAGCGATGAGAAAAAGATGTCAATACGTTTCATTAACATCGCTTGAAGGGGAAAAAATAATCAACTTTTGAATTACGTTTTTTTATTGATAAATACATTAAAAGCCAATACTAGGTTTAGTGCCTTGTTTAGTGTTTCGATGATCTGAACATAGAGTAAACAAATATCAAATGAATATTAATGCCTTCCAGATTTTATCAAAGTACAACTTTTTACATTAGTAGCAATGAACGAAACGCCCTAACCTAACCTAACATAATCTAACATTTTTAGTGAAACTTGATAATTGTTTTAAATATTGTATAAGGCACCTGCCAGAGATCAAACCCTCTTGCCATTGAACTATAACTCCCAACAGGAGTTAAATTCTTCCAAATTTATTATAGTTGAATGTCAGGAGAGTATGTGTGCATATGACACCTGAAGATGATGACTTAGCCATTTAAAACGTCGTCTTATATTGCATTGTACAAATCAAGTGTTCATTATGAAAATTGTGTTTTCATTCATTTCCTCTCAGAAAAATTGTATAAAGGTGTAGGTTAAAAAGGATTTGAATAACAGTGAAATTGATTGTATAATAATAAAACATTAAGATTACAAAAAAAACAATTTTTAAATGTTTCGCTATTTTTGATTCTCTTATGTTCGAAGTGTAGGATCGGTGGATATGTTATAGGCTCAAGTGTACTGTAATACTAAACTACCTAATAGAAATGATGTATGTAATATAGCCTATCATTTGGACATTACGTTTAGTAATGTCCTTCAACCAAGGAGAAGAATAAGCAGGGAGGTTACATTTTAGATATTAAATAAGAAGATAATTGCAGATGGTATAAATAGTCAAGGTTGATCTTCCGTATTCCTTATACAGCATGTACAAGGATTAAAAGCTATCACTGGCGTCTTGGAAGCATGCAAGTTCAGAGAGGGATTTAGAAAAACTTAATTTAAGTTAATAAAACGTATACACTGGAAATTTTATAAAATACATTCAAACCTAAACGAAGATTAATAAAGTCGAAATTATGAACTGAAGTTCAAAATGATTGGGGAGACTTACTGATATTTTTCAAGCCCCCATTGTACCATCAAGTCTAAATGGAACATCAAGTTAGCTGTAGACTTTTCAAGTTCTTAAATAAAAATCTATATAAAATCCTTATTCAAGTCCTTAAAAATATATAATATTACATGTTTTAAACAATCTGTTAATAAATTGCAATTTTAAGAAACTTTTGGTTTATTTAGACATTGGGGGGGGGGGTTATCGGAAGTAGGTATGAATAAACTGTTATCAAATTTCAACTTAATGTGCCCCAAAACATATAAATGTTAAAATTATATTAAGCATACAGATTAATACAAATTAAGTTTCAATTTGACATTCGTTTTTTCATAATTTTTTTAAAATTGATGGACTTATTAAATTTTGTTTTATGTCTGTTGAGCTTATGTTTTTTTTTATGTTAATTTTATTAAAACATTTTTATTCTTTGTGGGGTTTTTTTAACATTTTAAAATTTTAAATTTGTTTTTGTTCAGCTAAGATCAAACTTTATTATATTTTTTATTATTATTATTTTTTACATAATGAAAAAATAATCAATTTATTTAATTATAAATAATAACAAATTATAAACTTATATTATTTTTATTAAACGTTATGAAACTCACGATTTTTAGCTACGTGTCTAATCAAAATAGTTAATGTGGCCAGAACATATCTTTGCAATTACGTATGTAAAACTCGATGTCAAGTTCAATTCAATGCTTTAAAGATACAATTTTCATCAAATAGTTTAATAAATTTATTTAAATTATAATTTCAGTTCATTTTAGTTTTATAGATGTAAAATTCATCATTACTTAGAGAAAACATAAATATTGTTTGCAGCCAATTTTCATAAACTCTAGTCATGGGTCTCTTATTACTTTGAACTCCACTCATTTAAATATTACTTCAAAACTTTTAACATTATATAGACGTGGAACAGCAACACTCCATCAAATTAAAAAATTTTGAACCATTCTGACAATACGTTTTGAGATGACCCATGAGAATTAAAAACACAGACAAACAATAATTACGAAAGGGGTTGTCCTGGGTTATAACTTCGAGATGTATGCAATTATTAATATTCTTATGGGAAACACCTTCGTCATAATCTAAAATTCTGGATAAAATATTTTATAATCCATATTATATTTATCCAAAATGGGGCTCAATAAGGTTAAATTGGTTAACATTTTGAGTTAAAAAATAAAAAAAATTTGCTTTATCTAGACAAAAATCCTAACATTTGGATGATTTTCGGAGACATATTTTCAATATTTTGTTTCTATATCAACTGCAAAATTTCCTTTAAATAAACTTTAGTAACCTTTTCGTCGACATTTTTCGCACTATTTAAAAATCAGCTAAACTCTTTTTTCTTATTTCAAAAAATTGTATTTATATGAATTGTTCACCTTTGTATGATCAGCCAACATAATCAGAGACCGTAGAATCAATATTAATCTCATTCATATTTTGCTGCATATACAAACCTGTAAAAAGGCTACAAAATTGCTGTAAAAAACACACACAAAATTGTTCTGTTAAATCAAATGCGTTTCAAGTTATAGTTTAGTTATTGTAGCTCATGTATCACTGAGGATGGCGACTGTATCGTTGAAACGCTTTTGATTAAGTAAACGTAATTTTTAGGAGATCTCGTGTTCAAATTTATTCTATCTAACAAGTACAAATAGTTATTTTTTTTTGAAACTGTATACACTGATAACAAAATCACTATAATAAAGGATGGCACAAAGTTTTTGTCATTTGAAGTCTTAAAATTTATAACAGTAAAACTAGTAATTTTACTCATCATACAAAACAACATCAATTCCTGTATGATTGATTACATGTACTAAAACGTAGTCTTAACTAATAGATGCTATAAAATGCTTGTAACACATTTTTTCTAATATTTATTTAATATAATTGTACTTTTTAAGTAAGTTTAAGCCAAAATTTATCCTATAAAATATTTTTTTGATTCCATTGTACGTTATTGAAAAATGTCTTATAATAAACAAAAATATACATTATTAATATCACTGTTTAATTTTAAAAAACACAATTAACACAAAAGTTTGGCTTGTTTTCTTATTATTATCTTTAGTTTATCAACAACTAACAGCGCTTCTATAAACTGCACTCTTTAAATTTGCACAATCTGTCGAACAGCTCATCTTTTCAGTTCCTCCTCTATAATGATTGCTAAGGTAAACAAACTGTCTGACACGATGGATAAAGAAAAACGAATCTCAAAGAAAGTATAAAATCTTCAATATTAATCTGCCACTATGGTGTTCGCCGCATTTTTTCATAATTTTATAATTTGCATTAAACAATTAAAAATTCGTATTATTAGTTATTAATTTTTTTAACTTATTTGATTTTGTTTTAAGTTAAGGTTTGAATATTTTTAGAAAAAAAATACCCTAGTCAACGTTACACGACATTAGATTTTGTTTTTTTAACAACGCACATTTTGAAATTTGTATTTTGTTTTTTATATTATTAAAAAATTAAAAGCTAAGTGCTTTCTACTATTCAGCCTTATAAATTAAACAAAAAATTTATATTTTTCATTTCTAACATGTTATGGAAGAAAAAGAAATACAGAAGTCAACCCTCTTACCAAGATTTTGTGAATTTTTCAGAGGTATAAAATCATAAATTCAAATTCGGACTTCTAAATACACAACAAGATTACATGTAAATCGTAAAGACAAGCAGAAGCTATATGGTACACATTATTGTTTAGACGGATATTTTCCATTGTTTTTGTTTTGAGAGAATGATTCAACTTTTATTATCAAGAGAGAGATTGCATAACTACAACGTAATCACTCAACGTACAAACATAAGCACAGGCCTATGTTAACAACTAATACTAGCTATATTAAAAATACTGAACCAAGAAGATAAAAATATTTGTACATATAAGTGTCACGTCACCGGAAACCAAAGGTCAATACAAACAATGTAAAAGCGTTGCACAAAATTTCTCACACCCACTACATGTATTTGTCGCTAACATCTTAAAACAAATATACAAATGATGGGTGTTACTGTATCTATAAAAAATTGAAAAATGAACTACGGTCATCGACATAGAAAATCTAATATCACAAAATTGGTTCAATATATACATTTGGTTCACGGTTTAAAACGATGTGTCAAACCGCACGAAAAGACAATTTTATAAACTTGATATTCAATTTTAAAATCAATCCATCTGCGTTAAGGATTTATTTTGGTTCATCACAATTTACTCGTGTACTGTACATACTATTGGGCATATTGATTTAGATTATATCTGCTTACATTTAATCAAAGTTTGATTGTCATCGTATCTTTCACCTTCTAAAACGGTGTTTATAGTTGATTTAATTATTTACTGCAATTCTCGAGTCAGTAATTTTTGTGAGATGACAATCAAAACAAATTCGGTTTCATAGAGGTTACATTTGAGTACAATTTGATCAAAATCGTTTTGATATTGAGAGAGTTTGTATTTTAGTCTTATTCTCTGCACTTCCAAAAAAAATTGTTTACGGTTAAGAGCGCGTAGGTCACTACAAATATGAACAATGCAGCATCTGTAGTCTTATAATTTAAAATATAGAGATAAACTGATGCAACAGGCGGGAATTTATTTGTCAATATTGAAATCATCACTTGTGACGTAAAGTTAAAGTTTCAATAGTATATTATTTAAAAGAAGGAAAACTTTACTTTAAACTGAAACAGTTGAAAACAGTCAATCTTTATAAGGATTAGTGACATGAATTATAAATTGGAGTTTTCTAGAAAATTTGAAGTTATATATACTTGTCTAAAATTAAAGTAAGATAATCAATAAGATGTCAAGCGCATGCAAGCGATTTTCTAGGTTTTGTAACAAATACAACATCATTGCGTTGTTTTATCGCTGGAGTAATATGAACCCTTAAATACAAAACGAAACAAGAAATACCTTATGTTTTTAGTAAAATATGTGTACATTTATAATGCAAATACACACTTATTTTACGCCATAATCTAATGGCTGTAAATTAATTTATTAGGAACTACAATCTACAATTACTTTTTTCACTAGTCTGTAGCTGTTGTTTTTTCTTAGTATATTGATAGTATTTTGAGATGCTTAAGTTAAAAAATTATAGTTGAAATTGTACTTCATTTAGTATTCATTACCATCGAGCTTACACTATGAGAAACCTTTTTTGCCGAGATTCTACACCTAAGTTTATAAAAAACTCGATATATCTAATAATAATCCTAAATTTAGTAGTCCAAGATTTTCATAAAATAGCATCGGACCGATTTACTTTCTTATATTATGAAAGAACACTCGGTAAGTTATCTAGCTTATAGAAGAACTTTACAAATATCAGTAAAACTGACAACAGTTCTGTTTCTATACAAAAGACACGACTTAAAAATTACTTTTTCAAAACGGAGCCATCAGTCATGGATTTATCTAGTGATTTTTTCACCCTCAATATACTTTCCCTGAACTATTTTTCCGTGAGAATAACAAAAAACCAATCGATTTGTTACGGAGGATAATTCCACCTAGCCTATGGTCAAGGTAGAAGAATATCCGTGGTGAAACCTTTCCCTTTCTTTCACATTCACTGACATATCTCGCCTTTTCTCTCTAATCAGAGCGCGGAAAACAGAAATTACTTTTACTCTCCGCTCTGTTTGCATTTCACTTTTATACGAGTCAAGCCGAACGTGTCCGGGAATTACCGAGCTCGAGCAGAGTTCTTCCGGGGTTCCTTAAGGGACATTGACCCCTCGACGGTCAGACCTGAACAATAGAACCCATTATACGACTCGCTACAACCTTACTTCCACATTCTTGTGAAGGCTGCAAATAAGGTGTATACATGCAGTTGACGAGCTTTCCCGCGCGCAAAAACTATTGATTGCAGTTTTTAATTGCGTGAGAAGATACAGCTGCCAACAAAATGGACATGATGCTTCCTTATTTATAATACACTAACACATGAAATATTGAAATATTGAATATATCCCTGACCACAGGCCGAGGTCAACAAACGAAAAAAGTAAAATTGCTTTTAAACGAAAATGGCAGTCAAGGCCGCACGAGTTCTACAAGGAAGCCATGCGCTCAAAACATTACGAGATGCTCTCAATCTTTTTCAAAATATTGTCGCATCTTTTCTCATCAACTAAATTTTTGATGTCGATTTTTTGTATTTTTACAATTAGCTTGGTGATGCTTCTAAGCCTGTTCAAAAATAATCATTGTCACGATATTCTGTCTGCACTTGCATTTCTTATTTGAGTGAATTTATATTCGTATAAAATTAATAACAAAGAATGCTTTATTTAACTTGGTAAAGTTATTACAATAATCGGTAAACCTGCATTTCTAGGTTAACGAAGATCTAATTTAGTCTAGTTTTTTGCTTACTGTCGTTGAAAATGTTCTATAATGATCTTCTGTCAAAGTATGCGTAATTCAGAAAAAAATATGTTATCAATAAAAATATCCATGTGAATTTTCGAGAAAATATTCATTTTGAGGCCCTCTATTATCAAAAAGTGATTTTTGGAAACGTCCTCTGTTGCCTGTACAAATGATTTACAGCCCAAATAAGTGGACTGATTTTAAAATGGACAATTTCCTCCGACCCGTTTTTTCAACGCTCAATATTTTAGGGACAGCTGTGATAAGACCAAAACTAAAAATTCCGATTTTTAACTCTAAACATTTTTATAAAACTTTCCTTAAAACGTAACAGTCGTCACTAAATACAGTTTCTTTTTTAAATCCTGGACAATTTCAACCCCACCAAAGCTCTAAGCTATGATAAAAATTCAAATAGAAAAATTATTATTCGTTCTTCCGTTTTTAAGAAGGATCAATACCTATCCTTGATATCAGAAAAAAATTGATCATGGAGCTGTTAACTTAATTTATAAAAGTCACCGATTTCGTTCAAATTTTTATGCAATGTGAAGATTAATAATATAAACCAGTATGGAAGTTTAAAGTATCGTAAGTAAAAAACAAATTACCTATTAGACTTAGTACAGAGACAATTTGTTGAGTTAGCAACCAATATTTTTGTTTGTTAGTGGTTTTGAGGAAGGATGTATGAGAAAGTTACGTAATGTTTAAAATAGTTTATAACCTGCTATTCCTCTTCTCAAGGCACTGTGAACATAAAATGTAATATAGATTTAGTACCAGAACAGCTACGAATAGAATTAACCAAAAATAATTTTGGTCTATGTATGAGTCATCATTGTGAACTTTGCAAAGAAAAAACTAAAGTCGTTAAGGTTAAAATTAACCCCACAGAGTTTTGTTTGAAACGTTACGTATATGTTCATCGCAAAGTCTAGTTATTACATTTTATTTTAAAGAGAGCCATTTAAATACTGTTTGTTTTAAGTTTGTACGAAACTTAATTTTATTGTCAGATATACAGAATTTTCAGCATCAGGTTGGAAAAACATCTAGAAACAATTCAGTCGTTTAAATATAAATTTTCGCGTAACTAGACGCTTTTTTAACTTAGGCCATTTTTGTTTTCTTAATAAAGCGATTGTTTCTAATGAAAAATTAAATAGTCCTAAGCTTACACATTTTGTACAAACAGCAGAACATATATTTTATCTTGACAACACAAAATTATTATTATAAATCAAAATATTTTTTTAAATTGTGTGTCTTCCTTTTTATGAAAAATAAACTCGAAACTGTTAACAAGACATAACATATGTTTACTCATTCATCGATGAAGATACTGATGTTTTAGTTTCCATAGTAAGTCAAAATATAGCCAAAGATATCAGTATAGAGAATTAGGTTGGCACAATTGGCTAAGGCTGTAAGGTACTTCTAGCTCGCTACTATATAGACTTGACACACCCAATGTTACAAAAGTTCGAGCTCATTTACTGGCATACACCCTTAGTCTAAAGAGTATAAAGATAAGAAGAAAAAAGGACGAAATTTGTGATAATTGACTTCTACAACAGACAGAAGTTGTCTATTGTAGGCTACCTGTTTTAGAATCTAGGACATAACTAATAAGCAATCCGATTTTATAACCTCTAACAATTTACAACAAAATACGTGATTCCAAGTTCTAAATGACCTGGATAGTTTATTTATTGATATCTTTATATTACATCTCTTAAATCTAAACAATAACGGTTAATTTATCTCATTTATCAGGCTGTACAAAGACGCCAAATATTAGGAGAATTTTACTGGTCGGCGGGAAGTTGCTGGTATGTCGAAAGGAACGAATTCATGTCAATATTTAATAATATTATTTGCTTCAATGAGTAGAATTCAACTCAGTAATAGACCTGATTAAATTTTTCTTAACATATAGACGTTGTTCAAGACATAACTTTCCCATTTATTTAAAACGAAATCTGTCTTAGTGTCTTAAAATACATAATTCATACCGAATTATGTATGAATATCAGTTTCATCAAAAACAGTCTATTAGTAAAAATGTTCTTATAAATTTTACCTCCGTCTAAATCAGCGAGTTCTATCAAATTCTATGGTGGCCCACTCAAAAGTTTAAAATGATGTCATTTGGGTGGTGGGTGACATTTCCTCCCATTTACAACCTTCACTCCTTAAGTGATAAACCAAAACTTAATCATTTCGCCCAAAATATAACCACAATATACGTTTAGGACGACTCAGTTTTTTGTAAGCATAAACAAAAATATTACACAATCAGAAAGGCGGGAGTCGTTCGGCAAATGTCTAAATTCTAAATGATTTGCAACTTCGAGAACAGTCGAACACTATTTCACTACTGTAGTAAAATTTGCGAATTTTTGAAACATTTAATTGGCTGTAGCGCTTAAACAGTTAGAGATATCGAAAAATAATCAAGAATAAAATGCCTTAAAACCCCCATAAGGGGTTCTCATTAGAAAATTTAGAACTAACCGCCATAATGAAAAAATGGCGAATATGAAAAAATTTCTAATAACTCTAGTTTTAATTCAAAAAATCCTGCAGGGTTATCGTTTAAAGATTTTTTGTAACTTTTCTACTTATCGAATGAAACAGCTGTCACACCTGTTTCAATCACTCTGTATAGTCTACTAATTTTAAAGATATATGAAAATTAACTAAATTTTTCGAGGGATGAAAATAGGGAACTAAATTAATAAGCGAGAAAGTAGAGTGAACATCTTTATTTTAAAACATTACTTTAGTTCTGACAATAACATATTTATTGAGAGACTTCTCTTACATAAACGATTTTTGTCAGAGGTTGTAGAAAAGTGATCCACATCACGTCCCGTTACTCTGTAAAAAAATTGATCATGTATTTTATACTACATTCTACGGACGTGAAATTTACGCAAAATCTACAAATCACCCGGTATGAAATGGATCAGGTTTGTAAAGTAATTCTCAATGCTTATATACAATTCATTTTTATTTACTATTATGAAGTTTCCATGGATTTTTATTTTACAGAAAAGAGATCATTATAACTGAAGTACGAAATGAACGATTTTGGTTGTAATTTACCTAAAATGTCTATTATATACAGTATCCATTGTATATCCCAATTTAATGTTAGATACATTGGCGTTTTCGGCATGATCATCGCTAATCTATCAAATATAATAAGGATCAAGTGATATTGAACCACGAATAAATGCAAGTACGTTATAACGAAAATACTTAAATGAAAAATCGCTACGAATAACAAAATAAATTAAGATATTTAAAATCTGTCCACTCGCTTGTGTATTAAAACACTGCACATATGACAGACAGACATCATTAAAAAAAAAAACACCATTATTGGACTCAAGGGACCTCAACGTTACCCGCAAAAATCTAGGCATCGACTTTCTGACCCATTGCGTTACTATTTCTATACCTTTGTCGAGGAAGAATATAACTTTGTTAAGGGTGTCGTTCAAGTTATTACGACAAATTTCCTCTCCTATATCCTACGAGCAAAGCGAGTAGACACTCTATTTAAATGTGAACAACTATAAGACTCACTAGGACTGACATGCCAACACGTCCTAATCGAATGGAGACCGTACTAAGGGATTCCACACACACACAATTACTAAAAATGTTTCGCTTTAAATATGAACAACTCAAGTGCGATAAGTCCGAGTTCCATACACGAGGAAAGCGAATAGAGACTCCACCTAGGTGTCTATTCTTCGCTCCTGCTAAGTATCTCATTTAAAATAAACGGTACATAAATATACTGACTACAAATATAATTATCAACATCTACCCACAAAATGTCTCTGTACTAAATAAACAATTATCAAAGTAAAGGATACATATAGGAGTATAGATAAGGTATATGGGTTCCTCCTTATCAAAAAACAATTAGAAGTAAAGGATATATAGGAGTATAAAAAAGATATAGGGGTTCCTCCTTATCAATAAACAATTATAGAAGTAAAGGGGATATAGTTGTATAGATTAGGTATATGGATTCCTCCTTATCATCAAACAATTATAGAAGTGAAGGAGTATAGATAAGGTATATATGGATTCCTCCTTATCATCAAACAATTATAGAAGTAAAGGATATATAGGAGTATAGATAAGTTATAAGAGTATAGATATAGGGATTCCTCCTTATCAATAAACAATTATAGAAGTAAAGGGGATATAGTTGTATAGATTAGGTATATGGATTCCTCCTTATCATCAAACAATTATAGAAGTAAAGGAGTATAGATAAGGTATATATGGATTCCTCCTTATCATCAAACAATTATAGAAGTAAAGGATATATAGGAGTATAAAAAAGATATAGGGATTCCTCCTTATCAATTAACAATTATAGAAGTAAAGAGGATATAGTTGTATAGATTAGGTATATGGATTCCTCCTTATCATCAAACAATTATAGAAGTAAAGGAGTATAGATAAGGTATATATGGATTCCTCCTTATCATCAAACAATTATAGAAGTAAAGGATATATAGGAGTATAAAAAAGATATAGGGGTTCCTCCTTATCAATAAACAATTATAGAAGTAAAGGGGATATAGTTGTATAGATTAGGTATATGGATTCCTCCTTATCATCAAACAATTATAGAAGTGAAGGAGTATAGATAAGGTATATATGGATTCCTCCTTATCATCAAACAATTATAGAAGTAAAGGATATATAGGAGTATAGATAAGTTATAAGGCTTCCTCCTTATCAACAAACAATTATAGAAGTAAAGTATATGTATTTAGGAGTATAGATAAGATTCCTCCTTATCACCTTTGGCGGAATTTGTGTACATAATATTTGTAAAAACTGTTTACATATTTAAATAGAGCCTAAGGTTGCTTCGTTCGGTGCATTAATTCCACCTAAAAGTAATAGAGTAACAATGATTAAAGTTCGCCTTCGTTTTGCCAAATATTTCTGAATCGTAATTTCCTTTTACATGTGATACTCCACTATAGTTATGGTCATTAATCTTCGTACATATCCAAAATATCTTAGAAATCGGTAGAGCCTATTTTTAGAAATTTTACCTTTGATAACAGGTCCAAAGGATAATTTATATTTTTTACCGGTAATTTCCGAAACAAAATGTTACGGTTCATACTATTTGTTTGGGTTCTTATGAGCTACTTTTGAGACAAAAAATGATCAATGGATTAAATTTTGAGAGAATCACAGTTTCGTATTTATTTTGTACTAAAGCATCTTACCCTGAATTTTGATTTATGGAAAAAGGACAAAATAAGTTCACTTACAAAAACTGATCAAAATCGGTCGGCCTATTTAGGCCGAAAGACAAGGCATGGAGTACATATTGACGGCCATCATTTCGAAAACAACTTTATGAATTCAGGATTTTCATAAACAAACAACTAAAACTCAAAATGATTTATGGCAAAACTTTCCCCATACTGCGTAAATGTGGCAAAGTTAATATTTTAAATTAAATTTGAACTACCAAATTGGCTATTTAATATTTTTGTGGATATTTGTACACGAGAGAGAAATATTTTGGGCTGTTTGGTATTATTTGATTACTATTACTTCTTTTGTGTAGAGTATTGAATTGTCAATTTTGGTTATTCGAAAAATAATATCCTGATTGATTACTTAATTTTAAACTGTAGACTATACCTAAACATGAAAGAAATCTGTGGCTTTGATTTATCTAGAATTATCTTGGTAACTTAACTACTACTCTATCAAACCAACCACAAATATTATGTTCTGACTTGTCGATGAAATCATGATTGTATAACAGCAATAGATACAGTATACAAAGGATTGGATTGTGCATCTTGAAAGTGAAATCTTCTGCAACAACTTCAAGAAAGTGTAGGAGGTACTTTCTCTTAGAGATAGGCCTGGGCTGTTATGTTGCTTTCACTACAGTGCAATTATATCTAGAGCATAGATTACTACTGCCACAGAGCAGTTCTTACGCCCCACAGATCTACATCTTATAATTGAATCAATATAAACAAACAATTTTTTAGGAATCACTGTAGGAATTAATTTTGTTTGCTATATTTAATAGTTCAGCTCAGAATTTTTGTTTGTTATAAGTAAATGTTTGGGTTAAGAATTGTAATAAAACAGAGGTCAGTGTTCCATAGCGATATAAATATAAAGATAAAATCTAGCAAATTTTCTTACTTTAACAGTTCTATAAATTTGACTAAACTTCTATTCATACGCAAACAAAACGCTAATGGTTCTGTGAACAATCTTTTTTAGTACGTTCAATAAATCATTCTCGTAAATACATTGTTGTTACTAACATTCGTGCCAAGTGACACACAACAATATTTACAAACTAAAATTACCAGTAAATAATATAACAGTTATTGTACTCTTGAACAAAAACACCACAAAGAAAAATAATAAAAGTTAAACACTTTATGGGCGACTTATCCCTTGTATTGTGATTTTCATTTACCATTAATAGGTCTCACAATTTTGTGGTATACAGACTTACTTTTTTAGTTGGGTCACCATTGTGATCTATGAAACTATAAGATTTACAGAAAACATCAAATGGGGGATTTACCTACTTTTTCTTCTGTAATAAAATGGTGTATTTTAATTTAGTTTATTTATTTATTTTATTTTTTACCACCAGTTTCCAACATTCATAGGTCTCTCAATGGTGGTATACAGACTGACTTTTTTAGTTGGGTCACCATTGTGGTCTATTAAGGTATGAGATTTACAGAATACTTTAAATACCGTAGGGGATTTTACCTACTTTTTCTGTAATAAAATGGTGTATTTAATTTTTTTTTTTTTTTTACATTTTATCACCAGTTTCCAACATTCATAAGTCTCACAATGGTGGTATACAGACGTCTTTTTTAGTTGGGTCACCATTGTGATCTATGAAGCTATAAGATTTACTGAGTACTTTAAATGGGGGATTTTACCTACTTTTTATTCTGTAATAAAATGATGAATTTTAATTTGTTTACATTTCACGGCCATTTTCCAACATTCATAGGTCTCACAATGGTATTATACAGAGTGTCTTTTTTAGAGTGATCCCTATGAATATTGAACATAGGCGATAAAACTTAAAAAATTCAAAAACAGGCGATTATTCGCGGCAACTACTAGGGATCGTAGCTGGACCTATGAAATTTAAAAAATTACAACATAAGTGTTATATGGCGTGAAGGGGACATTCAATAAGTTAACAATGGTATAGACTAAAATAAACTACAACAATTAAAATATTACAGGCTTTTTTAGGCTCTGAAACTAGTTAACAATGATAATATTCGATGAAACGTAATAGACCACAACAAAATATTACAGGGCTGAATACGACACTTTTTTAAAATCTAAATATTTTTAATTTTCCCCAAACATTCAGGCGACGTAAAAAGAACAATACCTGATTAAGGATCACAAAATTGTCTCCTAACATTACTTGAATAGAATTATGCAACACAGAATAATATCAACTGAGGGATTCTTAGAATACATATCCAGGAGAGCCTGCAATGCACTTTCGGAATCTGAACACAAAAGATAATGTGGAAACCAGATGGACCGGTATTAAGGCCTTTCAAAATAGCAAGTAATGAAAACACTTGAACCTGAGGGTAATCCATACATACACGTCAGTCCGGATCAGTAATATGCACAACCAATTTATTGTCCAGTTTAGAACCACCAGAGAAAATAATATTATTAAATGGGTATTTATTAAGTATATACGTAAACTTTTGACGATCCACTACATCAGGAATCTTGTACTGCATGAACCTGGACAATTAGAAATAAAAATTTGCCTTTTGAATAAGCCATGGAGGAATAAAATGGAGACTTATAGATGGAGGATGTACAAGTCACAAATTGTGCAGTGTAGTTCAGAAGAGATACATATTGCCAAAGGATTATGAAAAACGATGCCGTAAGCTGAATGATACGGTTAGGAGCGCAGACTACTAATATTTTATAATATTAGTTGTTGTCTTCGTCGAGAAAGTAATGGTTCTCTAGTCTCAGCAAGTAAGCTACAGACTGGGTTTGAACGAAAAGCATCATAAACAAGCCGAAGGTTAGAATTATAAACCGTATTGAGCTTCCTAATTGCGGATGAGTAGACTATAGAATCTTAATCAATCCGCGATCGAACACCACGGTAAAATAGTCCTATCTGCTCCTCACCGAGAACCGCTGAGAACAAGTATATCAAGAGTTTTTATACATCGTGTTTTCAAATCAGATATATGAGGAATCCAAGGTAGATTGTGATCAAAATTAAGCCTAGAAATTCTACAGTTGTAGCAGTTTAAAGTTGTGTTCCATTAAGATATAATAAAGGCTGATAGTTCTGTCTACGACGACTAAAAACAATACATTGCGTTTTTGAAGCAGATAACTTAAATCCTGTCAATCTTGACCACAATTGGAGTCTATTTATAATGAGTTGAAGGGCTCTTCAGTAGTTGGCATACATTGAGTAGTCGTATAAATACTAAAATTGTCAACAAACAAAGAACATGGGATAGGGGCAGGGGCTGATGTCGCATTTACATACGATTTTCCTATGACAGGCAGTTCTTTGTTTGAATACTTTCCTAGTTTCTATTTAGCCAAAATTTATAAAATTCCCTTCTCAACAATATATTTTGGACACTTCAGTTGGATGGTAGCCGTCAAAATTGCTGTTTAGAGTAAGTGATGCTAACATGTTCAAGACCATGCTATCGAAACAACGCCTTGGATGTGGAATGTACGGCCTAACAGATAAAATATAGAACCCAACAAACACTCGCTCAGGAAGATTTGGTATAGAAAAGTTAAAATAATAGAACTGATCATCATTCTCAGTTCGGAAAATACGTTTAACATATATCTCGCGTCGTCCGGTCACCTCTTTCATTATTTCCTTCGAATCTCATCAAGAAATAACGAAAAGACAAAACGCCTCTAGGAAAATTAAAACCTTTGTGAAGTTCAACAGAAACGTTAATGATATCGGAAAGGGACTTCATTTTTAATAGAGGATGACTCTGTTTATCAGTCAATCTGTACAATAAAGTTCTATTTCAAAATTTTCGAATGAAATGAACAATTCCTTTAGCACCAGTTGAGGCTTTGATAATACCAAAGTGTGAGATCTTAGACAGATCTGACCCCTTGACTGCTTAGAACAGTAAGGAATCTGTGAGCAGATCCTTGGCTCTTTACGTCCAAATTATGTTGAGTTTAACCCAAACAGACTCCTCAGACGATCCCGATAACTGTCTCTTTTCACATCTCCAGCGTTGACATATTTGTAAAGAATTAAGAAAGTCCTTCAAAGGTGAAGAAACACCTTAAGAAAGTCTATTTCAACATTATTCAACTAAAATAATTTGGCGTTTTATATAGGCCAGGTTTACTGGAAAAAAGCTTAAACTGCGCATACGTCTTCAGGCTTACATTAGCTTACCAGATTCAAAGGTTGTTACTCGTTAGTCTGGTAAGCGCTCCCAGACGCGATACGGCACTCCACATTCAAACAATAATCATAATAATATGAATGTAACGTAGGGGGAAAATTGCTCCAATACCGTACAAGACAGTGGTTGTTTACACATTTCCACCCTAGATTGCAGCAAATTATAAAAGCATATTTTATAGAACATAGGTGAATGAAATCGTTCCCGCCTTTTTGTGTGTGAGGTTGACAGTACTAAGCAATTTGTTATAAAGTGCGCGTCATCTGTTACTCGTGTTACCCAGTTAACTTTTGCACTATTGTTTAACCTGTAGGTAAGTGTAACTAATGTGTTATATTTTAGTTAATATTCTACATGAACAGAGAATAAGAAAATGTGTTTTATTAACCAAAGAAGAAATAATTAATGAAATTAATAAAAGAATTAAGAAGAAATTAAAGTATTGACGACAGTTCTCTTAGGTTTTAATAGTTCGTTACATTTATAACTTCTCGCGTGGCCCCAGTACCGGACATTACCAATGTGTCCAGTGCCGGACAGAAATTAAAAAAATCATCACTATAGCCGTCGTTATTTATTTTCAGGGATTTTTACTATGATGGAAACGTCTAAAAAAAGTAAAATGGGATGAATAAAAAATGAAAATCGCCGTTAATGGTTTATTGGAGCGGAAATTGAGTGTGAAGGAAGCTGCTAAACAATTTTTTGTTCAAAATGTTCTTTGGAAATCCGTATTTGTGGCCTTAAAAAAAGGGAAGTAATTAAAAAGAATAGATTTTTATGAGTAAATTTTTTAAAACTTTTGGTGATATGTTAGAAAATGAACTATTCTATATCTAAAACAACTAGACAATTGTTTATTACCCGTAAACAAGGCCGAATTATTAACTCTAGCCTTCGACCTTGCTAAGTACATCAAATCACCACATCAGTTCAACAAAACAAAGAAGATTGTGATAATCAAATTTTATCGCGAATTTACCCCTAATTTCCTTTGCGTTGTGCTCAATAAATAAGCCTACAAACAGCTCACGGTTTTAACAAGTGGAGGGCTTTTTCAGCTAATCAGAGGGGCTAACGAGGAAATATTCCTTTAATCCAAGCAAGATCTCTAATTGTCACGAAACTGGTGTCAGTGTTGTAAATTCTGATTCTTTGAAAGTTTTATCTATTAAAAGCAAGAAGCAAGTCAAAGTTCACATCGGATGAGCGCGGTAGAAACATTATAATAGTGTTTCCATCAATGCAGCGGGGAATTATTTTATCGCCCCACTTTTATATTCCTTAGAATATGAATGAATCCAAATCTGACAAAAGACGCTCCAGATGGAATCATTTTTTATGCTCAAATAAGTGATTGTATCTCTGTGTCATACTTTCTAAAATGGTTGACAGCTTTTGTTGAAAAATTAAATTTGTCAGAACAAGATCCATTCCTTCTGATCTAATATGGTCAAAGCAGTCGCAAGATTTGTAAATCATAAGTTTGCCACCTCACACCACTCACAAACTTCAACCAATGAATAAGACAGTCATGAAACCAATTAAAACGGCATTTAATTCTTCACGTGAGATATGAATGAGTAAATACGGACGACTAGGGTTGAAAATTACAGAAAGAGATATCTGCAGGTTGGTTGGAACTGATTTCTCTAAAATTTGCGGGATGAACCAATTAAAATCAGGATTTGAGATTAAGAAATATTTATCCTTTAAATATTTTTTTTTTCTGAACTGAACTTCCTCTCAGCAACAAAACCCCAGATTATTACCAGAAAAATACACCGTAGTGTGTTACATACCTATTCAGCCCTCATCATCAACAAAACTAAAATCCTTGCCAGTGATTCCCGTTGATACAATTGTTCCTGCCACTCTACAGCATTTCAAAATGTCATTAAGCAGATCTCTTCTGTGGCTCGTGATTTGAAGAGGAAGATAATTATAAGAAAACAGAAAGGAGAAAAGAGCGAAATTTTAACATCAACCCCCTTATAAAAGAAACGCCTAGAAGAGAAAGAAGAAATGAAGCAGCTGAAAAAAAAAACAAAACAAAATGCAGATCAACGTAAAGAGAAAATAGACGATAGAAAGACACAGAAAAAGATGGCCACGTCCGACATAATCTTTCCTAAAAAAAGACTTTAGTTTGAAAATGAAGACGACAAGCAGCGAATGAAAATGGAACAAAGAAGACCCAGTGGCTTTTTTGTCTTGAGTCTTTTGATGTTTGGGTGCAGTGCTGGTCCTGTTGTGGTTGGACTCACGTTCCTTGTACTGACAGCTACAATGTAACTTTCTTTGTGAATATTGTATTGATGTAAAAAAAAAAAAGTTTAATTTTGTAATTACAATTGAATTATTATTTTTATTGATATATGTTATTCGCTAGTTATTCACATTTTTATGTTGTGTAGTAGATATTTAATTTAAGGTTGAAATTTTGTACGTTTGTAAACCTTTGTCTTTGATTCTCTATTTTCAATAATATGTCCGGTAATGGGAGCAGTTTTTTCAAAGACAAAATTAAAAGCACTGTTGAAAAAATTTAATTATTCTAATGCAAATAAATTATTTTGACTTTATTTTTGTACTATTTAATTACATAAAAATATCAACCGATTTCCTGCACTCATTTCAAAAAACCAATAATTTTACAAAATATTTATGAGACAAAATAGTTTTCTTCATTAACGACAAACAATTTTTTAAATTATTCTTTATGTAGCTTAAAGGACAACTCAATTATTATTGATACACCCAATAATGGGGAGAAACAGGTAAACTCGATTAGGAAAGCTTTTAAGAGGGATGCAATGCGCAATACCGTACAAAAACATGTCCCCCATTTCTGAGTTTTGTAAATACTTGATTATTATTTTATGCTATGACGTATATGATAATAAGAAAATTAAAATTAATTAAATGTCGTTTAACAACACTCGGATTCCACTTATTCACTGAGTTCAATCAATAAGACTAACTGCGAACAAGTTTTTATTTACTACAATCGCAACAATACTTGGTTAATAATCAAATGTTCTGTAACATTAATAAACTTTTTAACCAGCTGTAAGAATTTCAATTAAATGAGACTGACTAAGCGTTGGAATGTTTATCAATGTTTTGAGTGTTAAACAACTGTTTCTTTAACATTGTTGTTTTCCACACACTGTAGGCCTACAGACTTATTACGTATTGCTACAAAACACAATTTTATGATATTAGTTATTGGATATTAATTGCTTATTATTGGGTGTGTCCGTAACTTAATTGTCCTTAAGCTACAGGAATATTTGGATACAAATTTGCAGACTTCTAACAAAAATGTTGGTACTAGGAAAATTTTTTTGGGTGTTGTAGACAATTACCAAGAATTAATGTTTCGGTTTTTTGTCGATAACTCCGTTATCATTTAAGTTACGGAAACAATTTTTTTTTAATGTTGTTTTTTGTTAAAAAGGAAAACAATTAGTCTCTTGTAAATATTTTATAAAATTAACTGTTTTCAGATATTGGTCGTTAAAAGTTTTAAACAGCCATTATTTTGAAATTAATAAAAGAACTAGGTTGATTATTGTTATTAAAATTGGTGTTTATAGCACTAAGCAGCATGCTAAATTTCAACTCCATATCGTTTAGATTAGATTAGATTTTTTTTGGTTTAAAACACAAAATGGTGGCTAGATAAAAAGCAAGCATATTAGGAAATATGTTTATATTAACGTTTTCATTTTTTTTAATGCAAGGAATAAGCTTCTAAAGTTTTGGAACTATTTTTGTAAACATCATGAATACTCTACGATGTATAGTCAAACAAAATGTACCAAATATAAAAAGTATGTGTTTTGTATGTTCGGAGAAGGCTTGTCAATTGTCGAGGGACAATTCGATTCCTCGAGGGACGCTAAACCCTCTCAGTAGGTCTGCAATGTAGGTAAACTGTATGTAAATTATTATATGGACGTTAGTTTATGGGTTGCGAGTGTTTGACTGGGGACCGCGACTGTCGCAAACTCCTTAGATAGTCTGCACCACTACGGAGTCAAAACATAATATATTACAAACATAACCTCAAAAATTGGAATTTATCATAAATAAATAACTCTAATTATCAGAATTTAACTTAAATTTTAATAAAATATATCATGTAAATAGTTACAATATTTTAAAATGGCTGCCAATGAAACGTTTTTTCGATAGTTTATACTGTTTTCGGATCCTAATGAGCTCATTATGTAAAACCCAGTGATTTACTGTTATTAAATATCAAAGTCGAAGTCGGTAAAAGTTTAGATATAGAAAAGAGAATGCACATCTCATCAAAGTTATCGGATAAGCTGTATGCCAAGTATATTTTACATTATGCACAAATACCATTAAAATTCTTTGATAACAAGTCTATATTATTTACACTGTTTGTATGTTTATCAAATAAATGTTAATTATGTTAATAACTTAACAGTAACATGTTTCATAAGTTCTGATCTTTTAAATTACAGTAGTTGTTTCGTTTAGCCATTAGAGAAAGTTATGTGATGGGTCAAACAATGGATGTTGACTTTTTCGTGAAAATATTAGTATTTCAAAACCAAAAAAATGTTTTCGGAAATAATATCCGTCTTGTCGTCTGTCCAGTGCTCAATACCTCAAAAGAGTTAAATCGGGTTCTGAACCATAGGCGCCTTTGTAAAATCTGAAATGTTACAAAATCGGGTAAAAACTGCGATTAAATTTTGGTAAAATGTTAATATGTATAACCAAAATGAATATATCAAACAGCAAGTAAAATAATTACGGTTTATAATTTGTAAAATACCGATATAAACTGTGACCGTTGTTAGGTTAGGTTTGTTTTGAAATTTATGAACCGTGTTTACAAGAATCAATGATAAGGAGAAAAAACTTACCTTCTTATCTCCCCAAAAGGAATACAAGGGAATAAATCAGTAATGAAGAATGATAAGGAAAGAAAAAGTATAAAGACATTAATTTTTGAGTAGCTGGTGACATATATTTTCCTTGTTTAGTACGGTATGTCGTTTTGTCTATGGAATGGGTGTAGTGTGCAAAATGTGTGCAATTTGTGATCATAGTTTATTTTAAATTACTAAGCGTATTAATGAGTGATTTCAATATTACCGTTGAAAATAATACTTGTACGTATAAATACCAGCCATTTTTTGTTCTTTTAATATAGATCTATTTTTTTACCTTGTAGTATTATTTTGCTAATATAAACAGTTAAATTGTACACATAATCTTCTGTACAAAATGAAATTTTTGGTTGAGTATGATTTTACGATGATTTTTATTTTATATTATAAAATTTTCTCTGGCATTTTGTAAAGTTTGCAGCCTAGGCCAAACAATATACCAATGTCACTTGTATTTTAATAAACTATGCATTTAGATAATAACACAAACACAAAATACAATCGAAATAACAAAATTACGACGCAAGAAACACAAACTTCAAGTCAAATATTTGTATTGATATTTCAAACTAATGCATTTTTTATAACATAAGTTACAATATAAATTAAATATCTAAAATAGGTGGAAGTAAATAAATTGTATTCGTCACATATTTTTTCATACTAAACCTGGTTTAACCAATTACTTGATAAAATATTGATTAGACACTCGCCGGTAGAACTCCTTGCTTCAATACGCATGAGTGGGTTAAGATTCCAAAAAGGTTAAACAAGAGAAATGAATGTTTACACTTTTGGATATCATAAATTTCACCAAACGATAGAAATATTTAATGTTAAGCTTTAATTCATACTTTATTTCTCGGTTTAAAAGATTAGAAACTGCGCATGCGCTTTGTAACATTTGAGTTAAAAAGAAATGGGTTTCGGATTGTCCAAGGTCCTACTTATTTTAAGTAGTACTTTGTAAGAATCACTAACCAAGCTATGTAGGCATGGAAAGAAAAACATCGTAATACTATCTATATACTCCGTTTCATTTTTAATTGGCAGTGTATATTTAATACAGAACTAATACTACGCTATTAAACAACTAAAAAACATCTCCTACAAAAAACATAGAAAATAAACACTACACCTGTACACAAAGAATAAAATTAAGTATATTCTAAAGGCATAAATAACAATAATAAAATATAAAAAACAATCTGAAACCTCACTCTTTAATTTTAAGTTTATACGTTCACCCTATTTTTACATTAAGGCTAGACGTGTTGAAACTCCCGTTCAATTAACTCATTAATGTATTGATACACTGCCAATTAAAAGTGAAACCGAGTAGAGCACTCACAATTTTAATTTGATTTCAGAAAAATTTGCCACTTAAGCTAGAATTTATTTATTCAGAAATAAAGGTCGTTTGGTTTTTAATAAATATTGGTTCAACATAGTGGCAGTTTAAAACAGTTTAATTTAACTTGATGATTTATACAAATCGATAGCAAAATCGAGGTCGTCAAACAAGTTTATCTTGAAACTAATTTTTTTAACTATGATACTATTTTACGTATCTATCAACTGCGAGACTACCCTCATCTCAAGTAAAAGCAATTACACAAATAAAAACACGTAAACAATGGAATAAAATCTGTTGCATTGTCAGATGTTTAAATCAATCGTCGTCCCTGTAGCAGTCGGAAACGTAATTTACGACTTGCAATCACGTGACCCCGCCCGATTGCATCTTAGCATGCAGCGCCGTATCGATTCCATTTTTCTATGTCATATTTATTCCGCGTATTATTTCCATTCTGTGACCCAAAAACTCAGTGACCTGCTCAAGCGCAACAAAAGATAACAAAAACTGTCTAGCGAACCGAACAGAACAGTAGTTTTAGCATTTTTATTTTTCATGAGTAAGGGAAGAAATTGTATTCGTCTCCTATGACGTGAAAGTTTATAAATAGAATATTTTGAATACATAGAATATGTCTCAGAAGTTCTGACCATCTAAAGAGAACATGTTTATAGACTTTCGAAGAGCCAGTTACTTTATTTATGATAAACTGACAGACATTCATCATTCCAAAAATAGTCTAAATGTGTTTCTAGAAACTCAAGGAGTTGAGAGTAATCGGGTGTACCATGTCGAAATTTAGTAAGCTATGATAATTATTTTATTAAATAAAATACTTGTCAAGCGAAGACGCGAATTTATTTTGTGTAATACGCTCGTTTGACGATCTCGACCTTGGGATTAATATATGTAGATCGCCAGTTGGACAACATGAGCTGTTACAATATGGTGTGAAACAGATAAAAAGCGGCTACTTCAAACCACCTACATTATAATCCCATGTAAGACACAGATAAGAAGCGGCTACTTCAAACCACTTACATTATAATCCCATGTAAGACACAGATAAAAAGCGGCTACTTCAAACCACCTACATTATAATCCCATGTAAGACACATATAAAAAGCGGCTACTTCAAACCACATACATTGTAATCCCATGTAAGACACAGATAAAAAGCAGCTACTTCAAACCACCTACATTATAATCAAATGTAAGACACAGATAAGAAGCGGCTTCTTCAAACCATCTACATTATAATCTCATGTAAGTCACAGTTAAGAAGCGGCTACTTCAAACAGCCTATATTATAATATCGTGTAAGATACAAAGAAGAAGCCTCTATTTCAAACCACATACATTACATTCTCATGTAAACACACACAAGAAGCGGCTATTTCAAACCACAGAGCCTACATTACATTCTCATGTAAGCATACACAAGAAGCGGCTATTTCAAACCACATACATTACATTCTCATGTAAACACACACAAGAAGCGGCTATTTGAAACCACAGAGCCTACATTACATTCTCATGTAAGCATACACAAGAAGCGGCTATTTCAAACCACATAGCCTACATTACATTCTCATATAAGCACACACAAGAAGCGGCTATTTCAAACCACATAGCCTACATTACATTCTCATGTAAGCATACACAAGAAGCGGCTATTTAAAACCACATGCATTACATTCTCATGTAAGCATACACAAGAAGCGGCTATTTCAAACCACATGCATTACATTCTCATGTAAGCATACACAAAAAGCGGCTATTTCAAACCACATACATTACATTCTCATGTAAGCATACACAAGAAGAGGATACTTCAAACCGCCTATATTTTTGTGGATCACTTTTTCAATAATATTTATGAAATAGTAAACCCAGTTTTCATACTTAATATATCACAATTTTAATTTTCTTGCTGTTTAAACGCGAAAAACCTCCCAGTCACCATCACCTTACAAAAAAGGAGGAAAAGAACATAAAAATAATGACCCCCCCCCCCCCTGTCCTCAATAGTTTAATAGCATCAGAGTCAGAAAATAACAAGAGAGAGATGATAGAAAAGATACAAGAGTGGAATCTAACCCAAGACTAAGTGTTAGTCCAGCTAGGTTTATCGAGCAACACCAGCCCTGAAGGCGATGCCCTGAGGGTATTGACTTTCTTAAATTTGTGAAATTTTATATCTTCTTTTTAAAAAATACATCATTTAATGCAAACGTTATAAGATGTTATAGGTAAAAAATTATCTTAACTAAAAGATTTTTTTAAATATTGTAATAGAACATACTTTTTATATTTAACAACCGAACTTTCTGGTTAACAACTTGTCCAAAGGTTTATAAAACCAAGTTTATATACCAAATATAACTAACCTTAAACTAAAATTATTCTAATCTCCAGAGCGTTTACTTACATATATTTATAAATTTCTAAGGTTACTATAGATAACTTATTTGTATAAATAAATGATTTTTTTATTCGTTATTCAGAGAGTAAAAAAAAAATGTATTACAGGGGGGGGGGGATAAGTGGACATTTAATGGTCTCTGGTATGTTTCTTATTCGAAATTCCATAATTTGTTACATTTCAGAATCTCCTCCTTAACCGGAAATAGTACAAAATGGAGCTAAAGTAAAAATTACAAACATTAACTTATATTTCGTTTTATTGAATTCGATTTAAAACTAAACTTAAAGAATTTCATAAACTTGGAAATGTTTAATATTCCACATTACAGAAGGTATTGTAGAGGCGTTAATTCAACTTCAACATTTGTGTAAATAACTTCTCCCAAAACCCTGTACAGTGTTGTAGCCTGTACCCTTGAACATATTTTATTAATTTGTTTTTGTAATAAGTCAAGATAGGTGTGTACATTTACAGAAAAAAACTAAAACTGTCGATGTTCATAAAATCGGGTCTTACAATTTTGACTTACTTTTGCTAAAATACAGACTCTAATAAAAACCTAGCAAAATAATAGTGTCCATCTTTCATATTAAAAGGTCGAATATTTTTACTTTTTGTATTAAAAATTAAAAATTTTCAGATTCAGTTTTTGTACACTTGTTACATTGTTTTGAAATTAAGCAATAGTAGCCTACAGTGGCAAAACAAATAGTTCAGGATTACACAATTTTCAAATTACATTTCTTAAAAAACAATATTCCATTTTTTTTTAATACATTCGAATTTGATTAAACTTGTCCATCTTCTTTAACATTAAAAAGGTTTTTGTCCCACTTTGGCCAAAAGTGAACATTTTAAAATTTCGACACCTAAAATTCCATACGTTATCATGAATAGATTTTGATAAAACTCATCGATCCCTAATATTTTGGAAATTGATCAAAATATTAATTTATACATAACGCAAAATTTATATTCAGTACCAGTAATTCTTCAATTACTCTCGCATTTTTTAAACTAATTCCAAAATTCGGCGATAACCTGAAACTTTTTAAAATGACCCGTCAAAATACGTGAAAAGTCAAAATACGTCTACCATATAAAGAACACAATAAAAAAAAAGATTTCTCGTTCGTTTTACGAACGTATTATTCGTATTATTATACGAGTGTAGTATGAGATAATAAGTGAATAGTCTCTTTTGTTAAGTTACATCATAAATAAAATGGCCAACTTGTTTAATTCTTGTGTAGATCTCGGCCTTAGGCATCGATTATTTAATCACAGTCTTATGTTTTTTCGGTGCCGTGATCATATATCGTGTAATGGCAACGTGGAATAAACCAATTTCAGAGACTGCGTCTCTATGCAGCTGTTACTAAAGGTTAAAGTTTGTTGTTATTTTAATATATAATTGGTTAGAACTAGCCTTGTGTTTGTTCCACTAAACAAGATCATTTCACCACCAGGATTTGGTACCAACGCCTTATTAGTGTATTTCAACGCGATCCACATAAATCCAAAAATATTGCTTCAAAACAAAATGCATGACGACAGATAGCGTCGAAGACCAATGTGTATAAAGATACAACATGTATAGCATCTATAGTATGTATTTCTTACATAGTGACGTAGTTTAGGCTTTGTAGGAGGATTATTAGGGGTGTAGGGAGGCCATATGTATATGGTGGTGGTTTTTGTTACGGGGAGATCGACCCGGAGGGTCGAGGAGGTTTGGTGCGGGGAATGGTGGTGTTAGTAAAAGCACACTTGCTAGACCTGAAAAGGGTCACTCGGCCAAAAGGGATGAGAAAACTAGAGAACTACGTATAGCGGTCACTGGGGTAGGGATTGGTGAGGAGGACGAGCCGAATTGGAATGTAGATGAGATTCAGGGTGCTGTATGATAGATTCGTCTATGCTGAGGTCCTGGCGGGCGTTTGCTTACGTCCTCGTCTTCGGGCCTCACGGCGCACAGCACTAGGGTTGTCTTCTCCTCCTGCTGGGTGGCAATCACTTGATAATGGTGGGAGTGAGAGCAGGGTGGTGTCTTCAAATTAGGTAGACGTGTAACTGAGGTCTAACTTCGGAGGAGCAGTGATGGCTAGTGGTGGTCTCCCTGAGGAGAAGTGAAGAAGTCTGGTGATTGGCTCTCTGAGGGGAAGTAGTGAGGCCGTGGCCTCACTGGAAAGTAGTAATGAGATGTCCGTCTCCTTGGAGAGAAGTAAAGTTTCAAAGATTTTACACCCTACTTATACAAATTTCAGCTTATGTTTTTCAGAGAACAATGAACTGGCCTTTGTATTAGTATTGTGGTTGAGTGGATCGAAGGGTTTTGACAGTGCACCTTGCATTTGTGTTCCCTGTCTTTAGCTGGCTCCACCACTCAACGTGAAGTTGTCGGCCAATCAGAAGCAAGCTAACTAATGCGGGTGGAGTTGAGTGGTATTGGCCGAAGCAAAGCTGTTGACGTTATCAATATTTAAAAATAATAAATAAAGTTCCCGGCGTCTATACCTGGAAAGAGGTATCAGTAAAATCAGCATCTATCATATTTTGTACCAACAAATGATACATACAATACGCAATTGCGCCAAAACAATATGGAGGATACTCACAATAGAGTTTTGAGATTGAGTTGATTGAGAATGATCATCAGTTTCCAAGTAACCAAGTGTTTTCAGATTAAGCAAATGTCTATTTCAATGGAGAAGTTAAACTCCAAAAGATTTGTTATTGGTTCAACATCAAATGATATCCAGCATAATGAAAGGTGCTGGTGTAAGCAGACAGTTTGTTGCAGCATATGTCGTAAACGCATTATTAGACCTTTTTATTGTTAACGGAAAACTAACAGCGATAACTACCTGATTGATAACGTGTAGCAGTAACTTATTATGCCAATCTTCTCAATGCAGTAGATCTGTTTCCATTGTGGTTTCAACAGTATGGTACTCTCCTCCATTGCAACATCAATGGTTAAGTTCCCTGATGTCTAAATTGGACGATGTAGTTCTGTAGTCTGCCCTCTGCTCTCACATACAAAATTTCATCTTTGAATTCGACCTCAATAAGATATAAATAATACGTATTTATTTTTTGTTCTTCCTGTATGGTAACACGCAGATCGAAAGAATGTTCAGCTAAACCTAGTGACAAAATCGAGTTCAGATAAAATTAAATTTTCAAATTCTATAAATAATTATAAACCTGTATCATTACGTAAGGAAAAAATAATAAACATTTTAAGAAAATCGTTTTAGTCATCAGGACCGAGGAGGCAACGCGTTTCAACCAAAAACATCAATTAAGGTCCAAATTCCAGTAGGCCACGCAAAGAAAAGATTAACGGAAAAGTTACAGTAAAAAAACAAATTAGCCTTTTTAAGCTGTACAGACGACTGCAGATATGTTCTAATATCTGAATTTGTTTGTAGAAAGTTGTTAAACAAAAGAATCCGATTATCATTAAAACAGATTTTAATTGTGCACCACAATTTCAGAAAGTGCTTATTTTAATTGAATAATTCTAACATGAAATCAAAAAAGCAGAGACATTTTAATATGGTAATATCTTAGTGTCTTCATTTGTCATTCACTTGAAAAATTCACAGCCATTTATAAAAACACTTTTTTTGTACATAAACTTTTGTTTTATGTCGATGGTATTCGATATAGTTAGCATTAGCAGTGTTAATCGACAGCAATTTAAAAAATACATAAAAATGCTTATACCAAAACTGGATACAATAGTTACTATTAAGTATTTCGGACATATGTTATTAGCGAAATATTTCTTCATTTTACAGTTACAATAAATTCCTAAAATTTGGGCGCATATTTTTAACATCTCTATACAGATTTTATATTAAAACGAACGGTTCAAAAGTCCGCCATCATTATACTTTGTGAAAGTAAAATTTCAGTTAAACAATAATGTGCAATAAAGAGTAAAACAAATGAAATTAACCGACCGTGACAAAGAGAACAGTGCATAGAGGTTATACCGCATAGCTACAGATCTTCGAGGTTATGGCATGCATTCAAGGATACCTCTATGTGCACTGTAAAAGTCTATTGAATAATCCATTTATATAAGCCACAACATGTTTGTATGAAGGCAATCATGTGGTAAGCCTTTAGGGAAATGGTCGGTCATTTTATTTTGCAATAAGGTACATTCACTACTTCCGTGGTTTCAACTGCATAATCTTGTCTTCTCTATTTATCCGTGTTAATTATCAATATATTTGTATGGAAAAAATCAAATCAACTGATTCCCCCTCCAGAATTCAAACACAATTTATAGGTATGGCGTTTTAATATGTGGATACATTTGCGTGAGTGAACTAATAACAAACACCTGAAGAGATTATTATAACGTCAAAATTTAATTAAATACGCGTACATTCTCGTGACTTTGAAACTTTGTTAAGTGTTCAAAATACTTACTCTTAGTGGGGAGGTGGAGGGAATGCTGTAATTATAATGTAAAATACTTATATATTTAGACATGGTTATTTAGACTTTTAAAAAATGTAATAGATTTTATAAAAGCATCTAATCAACTGTAATGAGCTAAACTTGTGAACATTTCAATCACTAAATAAATGAAAATACAATTTTCTATCAAAATCACATTATTTGTGTAATACAAATACAAGATGACGTTTCAATGACTAAGTCATCATCTTCAGTTGTTACATGCACACAAACCTTACCGACAGTGGACTGTAACTTCCACTACCAATAGGATTTGTGAAACGACGTCTTGTATCTGTATTGCACAGATAAAGTGGTTTTTGTGCGAAATTGTGTTTTTATTAATTTTGTAAAATGCAAGGAGGTAAAACCCAATTTTCGGGGAGGGATTTTATAATTATAAGTAAAATACTCACATATTTACCATGGTTTTTTTTAGACCTACTAAAAAATGCATTTTATAAATGCACCCTGTTAAAACCCAATTTTCGTAGTTTAGATTTTTTCAAGATTTCCAACTAATATATTTTCATTTATGACTTTGTCAATATTTGTCGTATAGTAAGCAAACAAAATTAAATTAAAGAGCATTAGATATCTTTTACGTGAGTCACCTTTTATTTTTAACATTTTAAATATGAAAAATCAGAGTAGAAGATCAGGATTACTTTAATGAACGTAAAAAGGAGTTAATTTCAAAACGTTTATCGTTAGTGGATTTTTGTCGTACAGAATTTAAAAAACTGAACTTAAGATAATTTCACAAACTTCAGAAACGTATAATTGAATTTTTTTTTCTAACTGTGATATATTTTGAGATATTAAAAAAAAAATATATAAACCTCCTTCGCTCCTAAAGAATAAATAATAGTTTATCAAATTTTTTTTTCCGGACTGTAAAGTTTCAGGACTTTAGAAAAAATTTATTGTTAGGCCGAATTTTAGTAATTTCTATTTAATTTATTTTACTAGTAGGCCTAATTATTACAAAACAAGATAACTACTTTAAATAAAATCATCTAGATCATTCTGAGATGAAACGCCGCTGTGATAGTACGCGAATATGTAATTTCAGCTATCCACTCGATTAACCAAAGTATCGTAAACTATTTATAATGATCTAGTAGGCAATGTTTTGTATAACAACCGCTACATGCCTATTTCGACTGCTAAATCTATTATTTTGTATATGTTATTGCCATAATGATATTGATTGCCACATATTTTTTATCTCTTTTAAAGAACATGCAGATTGGGTAAGACCTCTTATCCAGAAAATAGTTTCGACAAAAATATCATATGAAGATTAAAACTTGAAGCTCAAGGCCAATTTGGCTTTGTCAATCAATAGCAGCTTTAGTTTTCACGTTTCCCACAAACACTCATTTCTAAAAATCATTTAAATATTAAATAACCGAAATTTAAATAAATATGCTTAAAAATGAAACGCTATATATATAGTATATACTATAGCTTCCCACAAATATATAGCAAATCAAAAATAATGTGATGACAAAAAATAGATTTCTAAATTATTAAGTGGATATGTGGGTTTTGAAAGTCCCAAACTAAATAAAAATTGATTATTGTAATAATTATGTTTATCACCTATCTATGTACTGAGCTGTAACCTAAAGGTTTTTATATTTAAGACTAAACTAAACTGCATGGTACACCAACCCGTGGTGAGCGTAGGGCTGCTTTACAGTCGGGTAATATTACTTAGCGTATCGCGATTCCCGTCGCCGTTGTTCTACCCTTCTAAATCAGAGTTCGCTACTAATTGTAGCTTCCAAATTCCCTCACGAAGCTGGGTCAACTCCACGGGGATTGTTGAAGCCGGAACCTCTCACTCGTGAAGCCAGAGACCGGCCATACATACCTCAGGCTCAAACTATGTCGAACAAGTTATACTAAAATATAATTTCTAAAGTCCCAAATCGTACTTATCGCCGTCTGTCTAAAATTAGAAATCTTGGAATTAGAATTCAAAATAATTTATATATTTTTTAAATAGACCTAAGATGTTTCAATCAAATTTTTGTAAAAATATAAAGCTCTATGATCTAAACACATGCGCCAAAGCACAATTCAAAATAAAGTGATGTCCTTGGGTAAATTGGAAAATACAAAAATGAAATATAACCGTTGTTGTGTTCCTTTAATTTTCACCCAAATTATCGTGACTTTATTATTTTTTTTAGAACATTGGACAACATAAGTCTCAGATCAGATTTTTAAAAAAAATTATTGAATTAGGTTAATTCGATTTTTAGATATTTGTATATTTTAGGACTGGGTCGATTTATAGATTGACGCAAACTATAACACATTTCTAGTCATTACCTTAATTTCTTAGCAGAGACCATTTGTAAAATTACATTTTTCGGTTATTTAGTTCATGAAACGGGAATCGATGGGATCGAATATATATAGCATTTACTATTTTTATGGATAATAAATAATAAATTAACCGACTATTAAAAATAACATTAATAAAATAACAAATTTGTGATATTAAGTGTACAACATAGAACATTTATAAATTGTGTTCAAGATCACACGATAGGTATCAGGAAGTACACTCAATGCCATTCTGTGATCCCTTACCAGACACGTCATGTCCTATTAAGAAAAAAGCAATTTATATATTTTTAAACTTAATAACAGCATTATGGAGGACACATGAATCATTTAACTACCGGTAATACAATAATGAATGCAGAGTATGGCTATATATAGATTTATTTATATACATGTACAAGTGCCCTTTGTTTACATGATCAAGGTCTGTGATTATAATGTTAGGTTTTAGAACTGCAACCTGAGGGGAAATATAATTCCCTACCCAAACACTCAATTCATCATAAAATGATTGTATAAAGTAGGTGTCAGATTATTCTTTTAAAATAATCATCTGACTAGCTCGATAGCAAACTTAGTGTTACATTACAGGTTATTTACTGTTTTGTCTATCGAGTCTAGTTATTAGTTCATATTTAATCTAGTGAACTTACGAGATAAAGATCTAATTCTTCTGATGTATTATTACTTTCATTAAATTATTCCAATTTGGCCACTATCTAGCATGTGACTTGACACAGGTCGATATTCAGCTACTAAGAAGTAACGGTAAATAATATCACAGCTACTCTACACTTGAACAAAACACCAGTAACACGTAGAAATAATAAAAGTTAAATACTATAAGGGTGGCTTTCTATTGGTCTTGTGGTTGTTATTTACCTATCTACGAACAAAAGATAACGCTCTTAGAGGTATTAATACGTTCCACAAATTGTTCCAATTTGGCCACTGTCCAGCACGCGATGTGACAAGACAATATTAACTTACTAAGAAGTAACGGTAAATAATATCACAGCTACTCTACACTTCAACAAAACACCAGTAAAACCTAGAAATAATAAAAGTTAAATACTTTAAGGGTGGCTTTCTATTTGTATTGTGGTTGTTATTTACCTATCTAAGAACTAACGATGTCCCTCTCGAAAGTATTAATACGTTTAATCAATTGTTCCAATTTGGCCACTGTCCAGCACGCGACGTGACACAGGACAATATTCAGTTACTAAGAAGTAACGGATAATAATATCAAAGCTACTCTACACTTGAACAAAACACCAGTAAAACCTAGAAATAATAAAAGTTAATTACTATAAGGGTGGCTTTCTATTTGTATTGTGGTTGTTATTTACCTATCTAAGAACTAACGATGTCCCTCTCGAAAGTATTAATACGTTTAATCAATTGTTCCAATTTGGCCACTGTCCAGCACGCGACGTGACACAGGACAATATTCAGTTACTAAGAAGTAACGGATAATAATATCAAAGCTACTCTACACTTGAACAAAACACCAGTAAAACCTAGAAATAATAAAAGTTAAATACTTTAAGGGTGGCTTTCTATTTGTATTGTGGTTGTTATTTACCTATCTAAGAACTAACGATGTCCCTCTCGAAAGTATTAATACGTTTAATCAATTGTTCCAATTTGGCCACTGTCCAGCACGCGACGTGACACAGGACAATATTCAGTTACTAAGAAGTAACGGATAATAATATCAAAGCTACTCTACACTTGAACAAAACACCAGTAAAACCTAGAAATAATAAAAGTTAATTACTTTAAGGGTGGCTTTCTATTTGTATTGTGGTTGTTATTTACCTATCTAATAACTAACGATGTCCCTCTCGAAAGTATTAATACGTTTAATCAATTGTTCCAATTTGGCCACTGTCCAGCACGCGACGTGACACAGGACAATATTCAGTTACTAAGAAGTAACGGTAAATAATATCAAAGCTACTCTACACTTGAACAAAACACCAGTAACATATAGTAATAATAAAAGTTAAATAAACGCTCTTAGGGGTTTTAATACGTTCCATAAATTGTTCCAATTTGACCACTGTCCAGCACGCGATGTGACAAGACAATATTAACTTACTAAGAAGTAACAGTAAATAATATCACAGCTACTCTACACTTCAACAAAACACCAGTAAAACCTAGAAATAATAAAAGTTAAATACTTTAAGGGTGGCTTTCTATTTGTATTGTGGTTGTTATTTACCTATCTACGAACAAAAGATAACGCTCTTAGAGGTATTAATACGTTCCACAAATTGTTCCAATTTGGCCACTGTCCAGCACGCGATGTGACAAGACAATATTAACTTACTAAGAAGTAACGGTAAATAATATCACAGCTACTCTACACTTCAACAAAACACCAGTAAAACCTAGAAATAATAAAAGTTAAATACTTTAAGGGTGGCTTTCTATTTGTATTGTGGTTGTTATTTACCTATCTAATAACTAACGATGTCCCTCTCGAAAGTATTAATACGTTTAATCAATTGTTCCAATTTGGCCACTGTCCAGCACGCGACGTGACACAGGACAATATTCAGTTACTAAGAAGTAACGGTAAATAATATCAAAGCTACTCTACACTTGAACAAAACACCAGTAACATATAGTAATAATAAAAGTTAAATAAACGCTCTTAGGGGTTTTAATACGTTCCATAAATTGTTCCAATTTGGCTACTGTCCAGCACGCGATGTGACAAGACAATATTAACTTACTAAGAAGTAGCGGTAAATAATATCACAGCTACTCTACACTTGAACAAAACACCAGTAACATATAGTAATATTAAAAGTTAAGTACTATAAGAGTGGCTCCAATCGGTTATGTGGTTGTTATTTAACAATCTGCTAACAAAAGTTGTCGCTCTCGGAAGTATTAATACCTTCAATAAATTGTTCCAATTTGGTCACTATATAGCACGAGACGTGACACAAGACAATATTCAGTTACTAAGAAGTAACGGTAAATAATATCAAAGCTACTCTACACTTGAACAAAACACCAGTAACATATAGTAATATTAAAAGTTAAGTACTATAAGAGTGGCTCCAATCGGTTATGTGGTTGTTATTTAACAATCTGCTAACAAAAGTTGTCGCTCTCGGAAGTATTAATACCTTTAATAAATTGTTCCAATTTGGTCACTATATAGCACGAGACGTGACACAAGACAATATTCAGTTACTAAGAAGTAACGGTAAATAATATCAAAGCTACTCTACACTTGAACAAAACACCAGTAACATATAGTAATATTAAAAGTTAAGTACTATAAGAGTGGCTCCAATCGGTTATGTGGTTGTTATTTAACAATCTGCTAACAAAAGTTGTCGCTCTCGGAAGTATTAATACCTTCAATAAATTGTTCCAATTTGGCCACTATATAGCACACGACGTGACACAAGACAATATTCAGTTACTAAGAAGTAACGGTAAATAATATCAAAGCTACTCTACACTTGAACAAAACACCAGTAACATATAGTAATAATAAAAGTTAAATACTATAAGGGTGGCGCCTATCGGTTTTGTGGTTGTTATTTACCTATCTACGAACAAAAGATAACGCTCTTAGAGGTATTAATACCTTCAATAAATTGTTCCAATTTGGCCACTATATAGCACACGACGTGACACAGGACAATATTAACTTACTAAGAAGTAACGGTAAATAATATCACAGCTACTCTACACTTGAACAAAACACCAGTAACATATAGTAATAATAAAAGTTAAATACTATAAGGGTGGCGCCTATCGGTTTTGTCGTTGTTATTTACCTATCTACGAACAAAATATAACGCTCTTAGGGGTTTTAATACGTTCCATAAATTGTTCCAATTTGGTCACTATATAGCACACGACGTTTCACAGGACAATATTCAGTTACTAAGAAGTAACGGTAAATAATATCACAGTTACTCTACACTTGAACAAAACACCAGTAACATATAGTAATAATAAAAGTTAAATACTACAAGGGTGGCATTCTATTTCTTTTGTGGTTGTTATTTAACAATCTGCGAACAAAAGATAACGCTCTTAGAGGTATTAATACGTTCCATAAATTGTTCCAATTTGGCAACTGTCTAGCACACGACGTGACACAAGACAATTTTCAGTTACTAAGAAGTAACGGTAAATAATATCACAGCTACTCTACACTTGAACAAAACACCAGTAACAAGTAGAAATAATAAAAGTTAAATACTACAAGGGTGGCTTTCTATTTGTCTTGTGGTTGTTATATACTATTTTGCAAACCGTAGATATTCAGAAAATAATATCCTTTAATAGTTTCTCCTGATGATGACACATATAAAAACCATAACACTTTCAGTGTGTAATAGTAATAACAAGGGAATACGTTCAACCAGAGTGAAGGCATACCTGGAGCTTATTTTACAAATTAAGTTATTTTTTCTAAAGTTGTTATTTGCAATGAATTTTTTAAACTTTTGTTTTGCATTTTCTAAAAACAATTATAATACGGCTTAGAGCTGAAATGATAAAGTGGGATTTCTTTTTGATAACTAAAAATTGAATTATTATCAAAGACCTATTTTTTAGGTCTTATTTTGTTATGATAGAAATCACGTTTTTATATCTTTGGACGCAATTTTAGAATTGCACAAAATGGTGGAATTTTAAATTCGGCTGTTATTTTAAATTTACAGAACTTTTTTATGAGAAAATCATTTAAAACATATTTCGACCCCTATAACGTGTTCTAACTGAAAGAGAAGTATTATTGCAAAATTACTGTAATGCATTCCATCGGTAGACATTTCATGGTCTCAGATGTTGGCGTTTTTACGAGGGAGATCGTAACAGCTAAAACTTAGAGATTTCTTAATAATTAAAACAATTACCAAATTATCTTGGTACCTCTCCAGCCCCATTATACAATGTAAGTTGGTCTCTTGGACTTTGAAGTGTATGGTAAGATTGTAAACAGTTTTTACAGTTTTCTGAAACTCGTAATTATATATCATTACGTCGACATATCATATATCCTAACGGGCCTCGAAGCTGTGCATATCGGAAAAGCCTTCAATTGCTACTGTCGTGTCGAAGGCTCTTCTCTGAACTAAAGAAATGTCGCATTTTCTTGGAAGGTTAGGTTTCCAAATTCCATTTTTAACAGTAACTTCCCTATATGTCAATATAAAGAGGTAGAATTGGCACTATTACATTCAGAATTTAAATCTAAAAATTATTATCTAATTTAGTGCGTTATAGAATAACACATGAGATATAATCAAAACACATTTAAAATGGCTGCTATTTTTACAATTTTAATTTATTTTTTCTGAATTTGAAGAGGGTTCAATATGAGCACACTTTAGACCCCACATTTCATGTTCCTATCTTAATGTTTGTGTCCACTATTGTCGTACAGACAACGACGACGGACGGACGCGGTGTCAAAAATTACTTTTCTGTATCCTAAGGCCATGAAACGTGAAGATCAGTCAAAAATGGAGGTTTAAATATTTTGCGATTATCACAGTTAGCCTATACGTCAAATAGTAGTTGACATGATCAGGACATGACACAAATTCTTACTTAAAAAGTCAATATCAAAAACTAACTTATAGCCTTTAATATTATAAATATTATGTATCTCATCAATAACGGACAAATATTAGAAGTTTTCATATATTTTAACAAAAAACTAATCATTCCTTGTGACACTTTATCCTAACTCAAACATTAAGTCTTTGAACTACACGTTGCGTCACGTCATATTCACCCTCTCCCTATCACCTTGAGAGATTTGCTACGAAATCTAATTATTCCTTCGACACCCACTCTGCGTCAAACTTTAAAATGTTGAGTCAGTCAGATCAACTGTTCTCGAGAGAATGAGTAACAAAAGATCTTAGATGTAGGCTATATCACTAGAAATCTTGTGCTTCTTCAAATATTTGAATAAAGCTTCAACCACAAACTAGTGTTAAGCATAAATCCCAATTTATTAAAATCAATTTTTTAATGATGCCGATCAAAATTCATTTTAGTTTTTTAACAATAATTTCTGATTTGTAATTTTCTTTTTCATACGACATAAGTACAGTACTCTTTAAAGTGGTCTAACTTAGAATCGATTTTGATAAATTTGCAATTTTGAGTTATTATCTTGTAGCGCAGATCCCCTAATTTTTAGTTATTATATTGTGGTACAAATACCCAAAATTTTAGTTTTTATCTTGTGGAATTTAAACCCCAAATTTTGAGTTATTATCTTGTGTCGCAGGTACCCCAATTTTTAGTTATTATCTTGTGATACAGATACCTGTAATTTTTGTTTTTATCTTGTGGCACAGATCACAAATCTTGAGGTATTATCTTGTGACACAATACCCCATATTTGAGTTATTGTCTTGTGGCACAGATACCCCACATTTTCGATTATTATCTTGTCACACAGATACCCCAAATTTTGAGATATTATCTTGTGTCGCAGGTACCCCAATTTTTAGTTATTATCTTGTGATACAAATACCTGTAATTTTTGTTTTTATCTTGTGGCACAGATCACAAATCTTGAGGTATTATCTTGTGACACAATACCCCATATTTGAGTTATTGTCTTGTGGCACAGATACCCCACATTTTCGATTATTATCTTGTCACACAGATACCCCAAATTTTGAGATACGGTATTATCTTGTGTCGCAGGTACCCCAATTTTTAGTTATTATCTTGTGATACAGATACCTGTAATTTTTGTTTTTATCTTGTGGCACAGATACCACAAATCTTGAGGTATTATCTTGTGACACAATACCCCATATTTGAGTTATTGTCTTGTGGCACAGATACCCCACATTTTCGATTATTATCTTGTCACACAGATACCCCAAATTTTGAGATATTATCTTGTGTCGCAGGTACCCCGATTTTTAGTTTTTATCTTGTGGCACAGATACCTCAAATCTTGAATTATTATCTTTTTACACAGATACCCCAAATTTTAAGTTATTGTCTTGTGGCACAGGTACCCCAAATTTTCGGTTATTATCTTATGGCACAGATACCCCAATTTTTAGTTCTCAAAAAAATGACTAAAACACTAAATACTAAACTATGATAAAATAGTTGATCATAATAGGTTAATTCGTTTTGGCTGTATAGCACTGCACAGACGACGGAAGAAGACATCATTATCAAAACTACTATTTTTAACCGCAGTAACCTCAAAATGGATATATCAGAGATAAACTAAACAACTTTTTTTTGCCAGTCTTTTTCTATAGGCCTTATTTTAACGTGTATTTAATAAAGTAAAAAACTGTGCAAAAACATTACTTACGTTTCTCACTCACCAATCCCGAAATTGAATAAAAATCAACCAAAAACTATTCGTCACCTAAAATATAAATCGGTAGTTGTCAGTCAAAATGTGAAATTAACCATGACGTTGTTTACAAAACATAAATTAAAATATGGTCTAAAGTTGCTTCGTTTGTCCCAAGTACGTACTTGATTAAAATCGAACTTATAACGACTGCGGTCAAATATCATTTTCATTTCTTGCAAATTGTTCCAGAATTAATTCTGTTTACATGCGATTTTACACACAGGTTTAGATCATTCAATTTAACATTTCATTAATATTTGATTGAAATCGGCAGAGCGGATTTTGAGAATTTACCCATTTTATAACCGAATAACCTTGACAGAGAGACAGACATACAAATATATATATATATTCATATATATATATATATATATATATATATATATATATATATTCTTTATATTATTATAATCCTATATTATACATATATTTACCAATAATTCACGAACTGGTAGTTTTGAGGTTATAGAGACCAATACGTTTTGTTTGAGTTTTATAGGCTAAACGTGAGCAAAGTTTTATGAAAATCGTTATAGCTGTGTGTTTTTTCTTACACTAGCTATACTGAATTTCGGGTTTTAAAAATGGAAAAAAATTCCGAGATATGCAAAAAATTGGTCTAAGTTTTAGAGCATGTACGACAGACGTTAGCCAGATATAATTAATTGCAAAACCCACTTTTTTTGTGCCACGGGACCAAAAATCTGATATATCCGCAAAAAACAAGACATAGGTTTTTGACAAAACACATAACTTTTTTACTACAATATGAAGAGACTAATCTTCATCCTGTCACTAATAAATACATGTGCCGATGCAAACACATTCTGTGTACGTGAAAACGACGCTTTACCGTCAAAATTTCCGTTATAGTAATAAGCTTATTTTAAGCTATACTAACTTTATTATTTTAACAATCAGTTTTTTGCAAAAATAAAATGATATTTTATAACCTAGAGATTAGCAACTTGTTGACGTTTGGGTCGATACACTTTCTAAAATTAAAACAAAGTTAATGTTTGAATTTAAAAACCAGCTGAGCTAAGAGTGGGCAGTGAGCAGGCCGGTTGTCTAGTCGGAAATAACTCCTGGCAGTAGTCATGTACAGCCGAGTTCATATGCAATCTGTTCGACCAGCTTTCCATACTACTTGTAAACAAACCCTAAAATGTCACTTTCACGTAGTGTTGATACATACACACTTGCTAACTTTACTGTATTAACTCGAGCTCAATGGTATTAGTGTATATGGATGATTTTACCGAGGTTATGGCAGAAAAGAAGTGAACTAACAGAACGGACATCACATGATTAGTTGCCAAATACCTTAAAGGGTAGATGCTTGGCAGGTTATTTGGGTAGGTCGCTGATTGCGATCGCGTTTCTGTTGTGTTTGGCCGGTCTCGTATGCGAGCGAAGCGAAGACTTTGAAGCGCTCTGTCTTACAATGGTTTTATTGTAAGATAATTTTGTTATTTAATAACGCAAATATCGGAGTTAGATCACTTTGCATTGAAACTTTCAATTGTCTAAGCGTTATTTTTAATTCAGAAGTGTAAAGCAACTGTTTTTTGAACTCGTATATTAATATTTTCTACACAACATAATAGTTAGGCCCTATTAATAAAATAGCAAAATTTACACAAATAAAAAAATTAAATACATACCACTTTAAATAATTTTACATTAAATTACAATAACTAGTAATATACATTTCATAATACAATCACAATGTTTTGGAGTACCATCCACTGACTGACTCCAGAAAAGTTTCATATTTATTTCACTTGAGTTTTAACACATTCACAGCACACAATAAAGGTAGAAAAAGGATTTGTTTTTTTACGTGACGTACTTCTTCGCTGTTTATCAAAAGTTTCATTTCAGGATTTTTATGCTGAAAAAGTCTGTATTTCTGCTTCCTCGCAAATCTCTTCATATCTTCCGTGACTGTGTTCATCTTAAGATCTCGATGGAGACTGTCATAGCAAGTATACCATTGTGCGTTGACAATACTTCTCAGGACCTCATTATAAAAATGAATGGATCATTTTAAATTTTGTTTTCTTAGCACAACCCTAAAGCTGAATATCGTACGTCCAAATTGGTTTTAATATTTCCTGCAGCGAAACAGCCTATTATCTAGATTGAATTCTGAGATCCTTTCCGAGTAACCAAATCATTTTTCTCAATATCATGTTCAATTTCATATTTTTCTTTTTTAAAGATTTTGACGGCATTAATTATCTTTAGACATATTTGTTGAAGATCCTCAATTATCTCATCTTTACCACATTAATGGGCTTCGAGTTTCTTCCTCATACAAAAACCACTGGATTATTCTGCTAATCAGTTCTTGTACTAGAAGCCTATAAGTGTCAGAGTCTAGTGTATTGACCTTCCACACATTGTTATTTAAGGTTTTGATTTCCTGATTAGTAACAATTAATTTTCGATAAAGACTGCATTTTAGCATGCTGTCACATCAATAATGTTTATTGGTGAGCCTTGAATTAGTAAACGTTTCTTTTGGAGTTTTGATGGACTCTTTGATTTTAACTTCTTGTATTCAAGTAACTTTGGTGAGAATTCAGTTTTTCTTGTCTTTTTTGGTTTTCTCTTTTTGAACATCCATTCAACTGAAACTTCTTGTGCCAGTTCCTTTCATTAGTATGATATTCATGCTCTTCATTGACCTCATTCACATTTTTAATTTATATTTATAGGGGCTTTTTTAAGCACTTTATTTTCCGATCTTTCCTCTGTAATTACTTGGCCTAGTTGTTTAATGACGAGCTCTTTTCAAGCCTTTGTAGAAGTTCTTCATTTTCTTTTTTTACGTTACAATTTCTTACTTCTGCGCCTAAGTTTTATATTGTAAGTCGGGATCTTAATATCGTAGAATTTCTTTGAAAAGGTCTTTATCAGGCAAGAGATGTTTTATCAAGTTTCTAATATCGTCTCGTGCATAGGTCTGATCTGCCACCTCATACATCTTCTATAGAAAACTATCGAAAATTGGAAAAACGTGTGAAAAAGACAAATTAAAATAGTAATTTGCTATATTTTTTTATAGTTTCTTATACCTATGTAATGTCGAGTGTTGGTTAGGCCTATATCAATGTTTAGTAAAAAAAAAGTTATTTTTGAATGATGTCTGTCATCTGTCCTTTATAGATTGCTCTACAGCCTATCCGCGAGGACTGATTTTAATCAGATTTGGTGCGTGGGCATATTTTGGTCATATATCAGAACAATTTGTTTCATTTTCATAACTCAAAATTTGGGGATAAAATAATATTTGGGGATAAAAGGAAAAGGGAAAAATTCTGATATTTTCAAAACAGCTCATCCGATTTTGACCATTTTTTTTTCAAATTTAACCTTTAAGGACCCAAGTAAAAAAATTGTCGCTATTTCTTCAAAAATGCTGGTTCATGACCTATTGACAAAAAACCAAAATGTCTATTATGGGGCTGAAAAAGTAAGTTATAAAAGGCGTAATTTCTCAAAATCTAGTGTACCGATTTAGTTTAAATTTTAATGAAATGTGAAGATTAATGAGTCAAACCAGTTTTATAAATAAAAAATATAATAGTTCAGGAATAATTGCCAAAACACAAATTGAACTAAATTGATTACGATTTATGCTGAAGACGCGGTTATGGCACAAACAAAGCAAGTTTAGGCCCTATTTATTTTTTTTTTTTCAAAGACGGCATTGATTTTCATTTTTTTGACTTTCAACTTCAAAACTGACATTTTTTATAACGAAGAATGTTGGTTGATTTTTATTTAATTTTGGGGGATGGGTGAACAGTTTATTTCATTAATTCAACTGACAACACTCTAATTGAGGTGGATTTTAATTCTGCATCTAATGGGTAGATTCCCCTCTTTTTCTACTATAAAACAAAAACGGCGATATCTGCATATAATGGGTGCAATCCCGTCTCCAAGTTTGATTTTCCCACGCTTGGTCGCAGCGATTAGAATCTGCATCATATATAAAACTATGTATACATTGTCTTCCATTATACCTTAGATTTGGATAAGGATCTATAAGAGGTCAAAACCAAGAGTGGACCATAAGTATATTTAAAATCCTCCTATATTTAAATTTTTAAGTTTCATTTAGTAACTTATTTTAATGGAAATCTTAATATTTATGTTCTTAAGACGTCGAGTTCAGATTTGACACCATCGTTACTCGGAAAAGCTCCAACTGGTTGTATAAAATTATAATCACCATATAAGCTATTTTTTAAAAATTTAAGCTATTAAACTTTTCAATTAATTATTATATTATTTCTTTTTTACGATTAAAATAATCTACTTCTTACTTTTCATCTATTTTTATTTATATTAATAGTATCCTATTCTACCTCACAGAAAGCTAGCAATACCAAAAGTAAAATACAAGTTCAACCGAAATACGATTATCAACAATGGATTAGTTTTATCGATAGTTGAGGTCATCGACCTTGACGCACCGCCGACACGCTGCTGTTAAATGATAAAACAATTAGGACCAATGTCTAAAACCAATCTATTTATCTTAAACAAAACTTAGACAAACCTAGCGAGGTCAATGAACGATGTTTTGATAACAGTGATTCACTCGCCGTCATCGAGGATAGTTTCAACGTATTACATGTCTTGCTCAACAATAATGTTATTATTGGGGGAAATGTATCAACCTTAGCTTTTTCACAGATATTCAGAGTTTTTAACCCAAGGAATTCGAGAATGTTATTTCGTTTCTCACATTCTATGGTATTATATTGAATGTGACCCCTTATGACCTGAAAATCTTTAGATACAAGCTGTTCGTACGCTCGATATAGTCTCGGATATACAGGGTTATTATACAAGCTGTTTACACGATATATAGGCTCGCATATAAGGTTAATGTACAAGCTGTTTGAATGCATCATATAGGCTCGCATATAGCCTACAAGGTTTAATACACAAGCTGTCCGTACGCGCGGTACAGGCTCGCAAATACGGTATGGGGTAGTCGTTATGGACGTTCAATATTTTAAAAATGGGTTCAGGGCATCAAAATTTTTAAAAAATTGCAGCAATGTGTTCCAACAGTTGTTAGTTTTCCTTCTGTCGGTCTGTTTGTTTTTAAAAAAAATTATAACTTCAGAAATGGGTGAGTTATTAAGTCCAGATTCGCATTTCAACTTTTACCAATATTCCAAAAACCAAGATTTTATTTTGTACATTTTTAAAATGGTGACCATTTGAAGTTTGTAATGCTGAATTCTCAAAAACCGATAACTTTACCAAAAATATAATAGACAACATTTTTAACAAAAAAGAAGATGATAGCTTCATTTTTAATATAAGTCTAAGAGCAACCAAGTTATCAATAGAAAGATTAAAAAATAATTTCATAATAATTTACAAAACAGAGAAGTTTTTTATTATTATTTGGGAGAATACATTTTACACTTTATGAAAGAAGGGTTAACATATGGAAAGTTGTAATTCATTATTACAATTTTATTGATATTTATTTGTATACTTTTAACTTACAATAAAAAATAAAACATTATTGTGTTGTCGTTTAAAAATTCTTGTCTTGAGCAAAATATTTTCCCTCAAGTAAATATATGATTTTTTTTTTTTAAATATTCCACTGTTTTTTTTCAGTGGAAATATTTTAAAAAAAATATTCCTTTTTTTTTTTTAATTAATAATATTAAACTGTCACCATTTTGAAAATGTACAAAATAAATTCTTGGTTTTTGGTATACTGTTAAAACATTATACAAATTGCGTAAATCAAATCTAGACTCAATGTTTCATCCATTTCTGAAGATATAAAACTGTTTTGGAAGAAGAAAAAAAAAAGAAAGAAAAAAACAGAAACAGGCCGATAGATGAAAAATAAAACATTTTAAACTTACATATACTGGAACTGTCTTTAAAACCTTGAAACATTCTAGCCGTAACAACGTGCCTTACACCTGAATAAATAACTTCCAAAACCAACCGTGGCAATCATCATTGAATTTACCAAAATTGTTTTCCGCTAAAAATCTCATAATATCCGCCATCATTATATTTTCTATATATATTACATGGGAAAGTAAAAGATGAATTAACAAAGTTAAGAAGGAGAACCAGGCGTGTGACAGGTTATCATAGATCTGCCCCAATAAGGCGATGTCACTCTACACTCCAAGGAAGGTCGTTGACATCTAGACTGTCATTAATTATGCGGACTTTTACAAATGATCTCTCCCCTCCCTCTCGTTTGTTATATCATCAATGGCAAATTATATTTTGATAATAAACTATCTTTTATGTAGCCTAACTCACTATATAACCGACACCCCTCCTCCCAAACACTGAATTAAGTGCCCGTCCATATGTCAAGCTGAGACAAAAATATAATTTAGGAGATTCCTAATATTGGAATTTATTGTCTCAATCACCAAAGAATGCCTAAACTAAACCAGTAATTCATGGGCTGATTTATATGTATTTATGAATAGCATAACATATGAGAAGTTTTATATTTAGATGTGTTGACCTAGGTCAAAAATAAAATGAGATAACTCTTGACATGGTTTTATTACATAAAGTCAAATTCATGTAAAACTTACATGGCTTTATAAATAATCTGTTTTATATTTTTGTTTTACTGATTGCTATGGTAATCAATTCCCTAATCAAATATATTTAAATTGAAAAAGAAAATCTAGATTTATTTGGAGTATTTTGGATCCGCCATGTGTCATTTTTAAGTTTTTTAATTATATTCAAATCTTTGCTCAACAGAGTTCTTATGCCAATTTTAAGGAATAAAGGTTCTGTTATTTTTGGAAAATTCTGTCTATAGACACACACACACACACACACAACCCCCACACACATACTAATTAAATTAAATTTAAATTTAAAAATGTCGACTTTGTATTTTAGGATTTGTTTGCTGATAAATTCACTAACAACAATATTATGTAATACAATTCGGATACAACAACATTCAATCTGTGTAAATTAATTGGCCCGTGAGTGTGTAATCTGTTTGTATTTTGAAAGTGTTTATTAATTAAGTGTTTTATTAGAAGCGTTTTAAATTATCTAATATAATTTTGATTAAAACCTTTTAACTAACTTAAAGGAGATTTAATACTTCAAATTTGTTGCAATTATAAAAAAGGACCATAACTTAAGAACTTTTACGATTGTCAGTAATTTTTCTACCTGATCGTAAAATTATCCTAAATTATGTTATTTATTACCCGTATCTGATTTTAAACACGTCAAAACGAATAGATAAAGAAAAAGGACAGTCCTTATCCTAGAAAAAGTGGAAATCGGACCTCAGAGTATAAATTTCTTTCTCATATAGAAAATAGTTTTATGAAGTTTTATGAATAAACAATCTATTTTAAAGTTTCCACAATTTGCACATTATATTAGAAAAGTTATCAACTGGAAGATCATCATGACTCTTACATGTTTACCAGATACATGGTCGAACAAAAACGTGGGAATTTAAACAAAATAATCCCTCAAAACCTTACCCTTTCAGCTTTTACCTAACAGTAAAATTGAGTTTTTTCCCTTAACGTTTTACACTTTATGAGCTAGGTCAATCAAAATATATAAGAGACCTAAACCATGGAAGAAACTAACGCCATACACTGTTACGAACCTGAAATCGACTTTATAGCCTAACTTTTGAAGGTTATATCTTTATTGCGATTGGTGATATATTTAAATATAATGACTGATGAGGCCTTTAGGAAAAATCTAACCTACAGTAATAGCCTATCATAAGAGAAAAATTGATGATGGCGTTTTTTCCATCCGTCCGAGTGTGTGCATTGATCTGTGACGTAAACCCTTTGACCTCTTTACTTTCACAGTATACAGTATATACAAAATAAAAAGTCCAAAAACAATACACCAACTTTGTCACACAACTGGATCCAAAAATACATTCTAAACAAAAAATAATATTAAATTTCCCAAAAATGACTCTAGGCCTATACTACTTTATTCTCCAAGTGATTTTTTTGTATTACTGAATTTTTCCTATTTATATATTAACTGATAAATATTATTAAAGCATATCAAATTTTTGTAAAACATTTTGTAAAATATATTTTGAAAATGTATAAATATTTAAAAAATAGTCTAACCTTGCTCCGCTTATGTCAAACTAATAGTAAGCGCAAATCGTATTTTGAGTTTTTAATGACGATGGTCAAGATTAATTTTCGTTATTTGTTAATCATTCGTGAATTGTAATTTTCTTTAATTAATATTTTATAAATTTTATTATTTGTGATACCGGTTATAAAACTTAAAATAATAAAATTAGATTTTTTCAAAATTGGTTTAAAAAAATTAAGATAAAAGTCTGACCTAACTCTAACAAAATATAATAAATCGTCATTCCAGAAAATTTTGGTACTCAAATTTTCAGTAAAAGACCACACAAAAACTAGTTATTGCGAGCATGACAATGTTATAAAAAATCTAATTACTCAAAACATGGTCTATTTATATCGATGAAATTTGGGTAAAATACCAAAACAATCAATGTACCAAACACTAATAGAAAGTCACGGCACTGCGAGTAAAGTGTAAAAGAAATTGAACCATCTGCAAAAAAAAACGTAATTTCAACATGTTGCTCCTAATGAGCATGACATAACTATATTAAATGTTGAGTTTGACTTATGAGAAAAACTATACAGTATAACAAACACACAGAACACAATTCTCATAAAAAAAATACGCCTAAGTTATAGTTTGATTGGTGTAGCTCGTGTATCACTGAAGAGGACGACCTTGTCGTTGAAACGCGTCTGATACTTAGGCGTATTTTTTTATGAGAATTGTGTTCTGTGTGTTTGTTATTCTGTATAACATAACTACTGTAAGTTTGAATCTTCATGTTTTAAAACTGAATAAAATCACACTCAATTTTGACTTATTTTTTTTTCCAAAGTCGGAGTTGATGAGATTTGTTTAACGAAATTTCTGATTTTTATTAAATTGAGGAAAGAACAAAATATTATTGTTTCCTTAGTAACTAGTAAGAAATATTAATTTTGGTAAACAAATTTCGAAAATATTTTAATTTTCTATTTTCATGAAATTTTGGTTTTAGTTTGATCTCAATTTCTGGAACAAATATAATATTGGTCTATGTCTATCCTTCTGTTGTTAATTTTAATTTAGAAGTACTAAGCCAGTTTCGACAAAATGACAAATGAGTTCGTTGATTGTCCGTTTCAAGATGGTGACCAATTAATTTTTTGTTAATGTTTCCAAAGATATGAGTGATTTGGCGGAGGCAAAACGGCACAATACTATCATATAACTCACACAACATTTCTCATTTAGATCGCAATATGAGAAATGCATTGACTGTATAATCAAATAACAGTTTCAACATTAGTAGCCATAACTAAAAATTAGGATCCCTGTACACGATTAAAGTTACTTTTAAAGGTGAAGTTTGTTATTATTTATTATTGTTTAATTTTGTTGTAAGCTTTATATAGTTTTGTATAGATCTACCCATTGTGATTATTTTATGCAACATTTCATTCTAAACGTGAAACGGAGTATAGAAAAATGTTTGATATAATACAATTTACAGAATAAATACTGCATTGCATAGTATTTTTATCGCCGTTCTAAAGAGTAAAACTGCGTTGAAAATGTACAATTGTTTTGTTCAAACAAATATTTGAATGAAACTCCGTTCCTATGCTACAAATTACGCTGAATTTTAATTTTTTATTAGTTTTGTGTAAAAGTTCCCGGAGAGTAACAAAACAGTGATCATAGGAGCATAGAGTTCTAAATGTTTAATAATGAGGAAGTTTTGTTGGCAGTTGTATTGTTGTGTTTGTAATTTTAGGTTCTAGTAAGATAGTTTGTGTATTGTATTTATTTTGTATGTACACTTTAGTCATCCCTCCATAATTTTTTTAACACAATTCATAACTCAAAATTTCATAAGATAAAATTCGCTTTAACCTAAGAACCCCCGAAAATGGTTGGCTGCTAACTCTTCATACGGGAGTTATCAGTCAACAATTGAAAATATAACACGGAGGCCGATATAAACGACATCTCAAATTCGTCTCTAAAGATTTTGATTAAATTTTTACTCAAATAAAGCCTCTAAGGGGCGCAACTAAACGTAAGGGTTTTATAGCCACGAAAATGTCCAAGTATGGAGTTATGAGTAAAAACCGAATATTAACCTCAATAACTGTTATTGAAAACTTAAAAACTTTATTGTTTGTACTCTCATTCAATTTGAGACTAGTTTACTTATGTATAGGAAAAATTTATTTGATTTTTCATCATTTAAAGCCAACACAAACATGTTTTATTCATTTATTTTTATACATTCAGTAAAAACAACTATGAAATCAGCCAAACGAGTTAAACTCAATCATTCTTCTAATATTATTTCATTTTGTATTATTTTATATTATTTAGCTACTTAACTTATTTATTCACTGATTTTAGATTATCTATAAATGTTGTGAAAACAGGGGAAAATTCTGAATCATTGGTTAAATATTTTAAGTTCTGATTTTTTGATAAATAAGAAATGGAAAAGTAAATTGTAAAACTCTTGCTTTTACTACTTTTGTTGAGAACCGGCCAAAACCAGTCTCTGCTAGAGTTAATATACACTATACTTAAACGTACTAGTTACCCTATTCAGAAGTTCTGTGCAATCATTTTGAGAAATAACGAACACAACCTCAAAATAAGATCATAATAAATTTACAACTGCTGTCAGAAACATCACATTGTCCTAGACATTGTCATACTAACCACTAAGGTAAACGGTTTACGTATTAAATATTACAATCTCTTTCCATATATTTTTAACAACATTTCCCAAACTTTTGAGCAATAAATATATTTTCTGTTTTACCCATGAAAAGAACATATAATTATATTTGTCAACCCACTGCGTAGATACCAGGAGAAGTTTAAATGTTCAACAGTGTCTTCTTCATTTTAAAACAAAATGAATCCTTAGGAAATTGTATGTAAAGATCCAATAAATTCATTGTAAGGATCATGTTCGTTGCACACTAGATGATTCTATACGAGATCCTCATGCTTGCGATTACAATCCTTCTTTCCACAGACAGTGAGGCTAACGACATCTGCCATATTTGAACCCTCTGCTATGAGTGTCATGGACGTAAATTATGTCTGTTATCAGATGGTAAAGTCAACATGCAATTGCGGAAATATCTCCAGCAAGCTAAGGCTCCAGCAAACCTCTTATCAGGACAAACATTGCCACATCCTTGTGTTTTTGTGCAATCATTTCCAGATTACAAGAACCGTTATGTCTCCTTTGGCTAGGCCTACTAATAAAAGTAGGATTATATCAACAAGTTCTAACCTGCAGGAAAGTGCTGCGATAGCATTGAATACGTGTTTCGACTGTTCTCGATGTTGGCATCTGCTTTTATTCTTTATGTAAATGATTTGCTCCTCCAATTAACAAATTATAATAATCTATGATGATACGATTATTAGTCTAAAAGGCCATCACCTATTCGATTTAAAAACCAATACAGTTCCCCCAATAAATACTTTTATTAAAATAATCTTAGAGTAAAAGCAATGAAGACTAAATGTATGCTTTATAATTTAAAACCCGAATTCAATAAATTAGTTTAGTTAGGTTCTAACATATCTTCATTTTGTTGTTTTAAATAACGTTTCAAAAGTCTCCATCGATACCTTATGAGCTTCAAAGTTACTCGAGGTCAAAGGCACAAAAATATTCTTTTCGTGAAAATCTCGCTTTCTCTGGCTCTGACAACAAAAGAGGTTGGTATGCGAATTATAGATTAGGCAATATTTTACACATAAGATTTATTTTTTACTTACGAGCAACAGTCCTCATGTTATACGTTTTAAAAAGTTTCAATTTCATCAGTGAATATTAATTGTACGGGTTTACCTACACAAGTGTGAGGTGTACCAGCTCTATCTCCATCTCGGTGTCCTTTAATGCAGTTAATACTACACTTCCTAGTACAGTCCTTGCGACAATTCACATGAGTGGTAATTGAATTAATACTATTTAAATGTACAATGTTACCAGATTCTTCTTCATTCTGCTCTGTACAAGGACAGTAACAGCATCAAAAATAAATCAAATATCCACAATTGGAATATTATTTGTGATACAACTTATCGATAGAATATGGAAAAAGCAAGAATGTTTGAAAAATCATTAGGAAATATTTGATTAATTAATTCATATAAAAGCTCATATGACTGGTCTTTTTGTAAGAATATTAAATCTGTTCTGTCCTAAAGCAGTGTCAAAAATAGTATATTTTAAACTATTTCAACCCCCTTAAGTTATGTAATTACTCTGAAGGTTAGTCAACTAGGGGTTGATCCAAAGGATCATTCGTATTCAATAACAAACAGTAAGAGTTAAGGTCCATTAAAAAAGTTGTGATCATTGTAGAAATACATTTAAAAATTGGGTATTTCGACTTATTCTTAGAAGTAATATTATATTACAAGTTTAAGAGTTCTTCTACTAGTACAAGCTCATACTACCCGCAGGTGAGATGTGATTTCCATGGATATCACGGGTTGGAGGTTTTTGAAAAATTGACCTACAAAGCTGTAGTTTTTTTTTCCTAAAGAGTTTAAGACACAGTTGGAAGACAAAATTTGTGAAAATAAATTAAAACAGTTGCTGGTCAATGCGTTTTACTCGGTGAAGAAGTTTCTTGAAGCCTTGTGAAAACATTTTTCAAAATATTTTAAAATTTTATATAGTATTTGTATAAGTGTGCATATTTTTTATATATTATGTTCCGTGACTAATTTTATGTTTAGAATTTATGAGTACTATATATTATTTATTATTATAAATTTGTAGTGTTATATTTTATAAGCTTAGTTTTAAATTGAAACCTGTCATACAACTTGTATGTGTAGCCTGAGAAAACAACTGAATTAAATGTTTGTCCAGCTGTTATTTAACGACAAACTTTGGGGGTCTATATTTTTTAATTTCCGATAACGTAGTAAGCATAACTGAGATTGTAAGTCGATGGTATTCAAATTTATGTTTACAAATACACTTAGCTCACGATAATTTGGTACGAACAAAACTTAAAAAGGAATAATCTCAGCACGCAGCCACATAGCAATGAGTTACGTTAAGAAAACTATAGTCTCGTAGTTGTATAGAATACGTAAATTGAAAACTGAATGCTAATTGGGAAGATACGACAGTGGTGTTTGTATATTTTAATATTAAACAGATATATATCTAATATCTTTACTAACAAGCATTATCTCTATTTACTATTCCAGTATAAAATATGAGATTTCAAGATCTAGAGTCCAATTTGTTATTATGGACTTTGTAGTTGACATCATTAGGTGTAGAATCAAGATCTGTACATTTTTAGATAATCAGGGTATTTTAATATGATATATTACACAATATTGGGTAATCGTTAATTTCATCAAGATTATGTTAAATTATCTCAAAATGTATTCTATGAGTCGTACATAATTAGGAAAATATTGTGTTTCAATACAGATGACTTCATTCAGTAGTAATATACAAGATTTCTCTCTTTACCTATGACGTTAACACAGAAACCTCACATATTACTAATTATAAGAAGCCACTTTAGCTGATTTAGAAATCAGAAGACTTGAAAACAGATATTTTCCACCATTTTTTTTATCCATTACTATACGTCTATTTAAGTAAGACAGTAATAAAAAAGACATTACGTGTCCTTAGTCTTGACTAACAACTACGCATTGCGATCACCAAATGAAATTAAAACGAAATTTTAACAATAAAACTCTATTTCGAATAATACGATGCTTCTATTACTAAGCTATTGGTTGTTTTTCAGTTCTTTATAGTTACACAAACTTTGTGCAACATTTAAAGTGTGGAAGCGGATTTTTTAAATATCCAAACGTGGTCTCCTTTTAGGTGAACTTATATTTCCTCAAAATGAAACGTATGATGAAGATGTTTGTGTATTTTGTTTTATTTGGTTGAATTGTCTACAAGTGTTACATCTCAATGAACGCATTGCTACGTTAAATAATTCATTTCTGTGAATTCAAATTGGAAATATTTCAAAATGGTCAAAACAAAATGCTATTTAGTCAGTTTCATATGTTATTAATAGTTTTATAATGTATATTACATAGAGAATAAAAAATCACTTGACTCATAGCCGAACCCAAATCTCTTTTGAGTTCTTGCACGATCTTTCACAATATTTACCCGTCTTCTTTCCAGTCAAGTTTTTACCTATGGTTCTACTTCTCTATCTCCGATTATTATTGTTAAGATCTTCTCAGTTTAATACTAAAAATAATCATTCCTATGAACCTTGTCCCATGTGACTACCTACCACATACTCAAAAAGGAAAATCTCGGGCCTAGCTTATTAAACAAAAATCTTTACCTAGAAGTATTGATTCAGAGAGGGGAAATATGCCGTATTTCTAAACAGGTTTTTGGAGGTTTGTAAACGATAGAGCAGACGATTTTGCAGTTTTCTAAGCCATGTACAGACTTTTTTATCGTTGTAAACCATGAAGTAGAGAATTTTGCATTTTGTCAAAACACATACTGGCACTTTCACTTTTGCAAGCTATTGGACGTGCTTTAGACAGGTATATCCTTGAAAGCCATAGTTCGACTTTGTTTTTAGCCGTAAACAGGCTTTTACATTTTTGCAAAACCTAGAAATAACAGATGTCTTATCATTGCGGGCTATTAACAGACTTTTATATTTTTACAAGCTTTAGAAGGATTACAAGCCATATATAAATTTTGCAAAGGTTAGACAAATTATAGTAGCTTTTCGATAAATTGACAGATATTGCATCTGCCTGAGGTTTGAAGGCTTCTTAATTATTGCAAGTGTTAGTCATGTTTTAGCTTTGGTAAGATTTATGTAGTTTTGTATGCCACAATAGTAATTTTAGACTATAATATTGTATCAAAGCTTGAAAGATAAATCACTGAGAGTTTCTAATTATATAGAAAGAGATGAATCTCTTAAAAGAGATGAAACTAATAGTATAAAATTCATTACAATTAACCAATAAAAAGTACTTTGTTTAAATTGGGCGAGCCCCTTAAAGGAACATCACAAAAATTGGATTTGCTCGAAGTCAACACCAACAATTTTGAAAAATTGTTTAAAAATATCGTCAAGGATTTCTACTTCTTGAGTTCTGGAATTATCGATAAAAAAAAACAAAACAACGATATATGTTATAAAAGGCATAATTATTTTTCTAAAAACCGACTCAATATAATTTTGGTAGAATATGATGTTTAATAAAATTAAAATAAGAGTGTCAAATCTTAGGTTAACTCAAATTACTATTGTGGAATGATTGGAAACAAATTAATAATAACAAAATATAATTAACCTTGACCACTGTCATTAAAATTTTGTTTCAATGAGTTACGAAGTTTATTAAGGTTTGGTTTTCACAAATCTCTTCTTTGATGGTCTAGTTGTCTAGTTATGTATGCCGATTTTTAAATCTTGGTTTTTAAACCTAAAAACATTTTTTAAATAGCAAGAAATTGTTAAATATATATTAACAACTTCTTGCTATTGTAATGGGATTACAATTTTCTTTCTCACTCTATTTAGATTTAAAAAGTATTTAATGGGGAAAAGCAACGGATTTTTAGATTTATGTTGATTTTACATTTGTTTAGAACATCCGTTTATATACTACATTAATCTGTTACTTTACAAATTATCTGGATGTATATCTTTACATAGATATGTTCGTTAGTAAAGATTTCTCAAAAATAGTTTGACTTAATTTATTCCTAGGCTTTTTGGCTCCTAGTTACATACTAAAAAATGTGGAGGTAGGCTACATTATAGAAAACAAAATTAAATTAGCTTTGAAAAATCGCGAGTGAAAGAAAATTCAACTTCTGTAAAAATTGGGGAGGGAGGGGTAACTTAAATTAACCACTATCATTACGAATACGATTTCAGTTACAAGAGACTCTTTGGAAATGTTTATTATAAGAGAGAAGGAATAGGGCTTAGTTAACGACACGAGTGAAAAGAGTGGAAGTTTTATTAAAAGAGACACAACATTGTTACACTGTACCACACATTTAATGTGAACAACAGTAGCTCGCAAGGTCCAACACGAGCGTAGCTAGTAGGGTCTCAAAGAAAACCGCCATACATTATTTGCCGATAACTAACAACTGTGATTTTTCGAAATAAGTTATCTACCATTTTGTTAAATTCGTTTTGTTTAGAGAAATGTTAGATATAGTAGTACTGTACTACCATTTTTTAACTTTTTGTGTAAATTTAGGAACAGATGTTTCTGGTTAATGAACTTCCCTAAAGATCCTTAGAGCCAAGGAAAATGTACTATTATTAAAAATTTGCAGATAAAAGGAACTAATAAGCTTAATAATTATCTTCAAATGAAACAGAATATTGAGTTTAAAAACAGCATTTTCATAAGATAGGTCTTATTTTCGGACTTGCTATTTTGTAAGGTCACTGACCCTAAATTTTATCAATATTTTTAAAACCTATTATTAGAAATACGATGGACCGGTGTCTATATCTGGTTTAACTATAGAGTTTTTAACTGTCATTTTAAAGAAATTAACAACTTTTTGTTGTATTTCTTTTTTCCTACTTTTGAGAATATTTACACTAAAACCTGAGAAACCCCAATTTCCAGTATTAATTTTACCGTAAGCCTACATATAAAGTAGCAATTACAAATTTAGTGTTATATATTTATACATTTGAAGCTTTCCTCAAAATATGAACCGGTAACAAATGCTACTGGGGTCATTAAAGTATAGTAAAATACTGGGTCATATAACCTCACATTCTTTAAAATTTAATATAAATTGTTATAGATCAAAATACTTAACGGGCAATTTGTGTTGAAACACGATCTTTTCATAACTTTATGAGTTACATGTGGCCAAAATATAATAGTTTTATGAATTTATAATAACTCATATTTTAGTGGTTTATTTCACACTTAAGCGTAGACTAATACACAATTTTCAAAATACAATGATCATTTCGAAGAGTCGTAAAAGTAGTCTATTTGCTGAATTTATTTTAAAATCTTTCAATTTGGTAAAGTTCACGGTCACCAGCTAGACTAACATTTAGTAGAGAAATAGAAATCCCGAATTACTCCAGCTGGATCTACATCGTCTTGGGTTAGATCCTTCTCTTTTCTATCAGGTCTCTCTTGACCAACTCTTGTTCTCTTCCGACCCTGAAATATTAGAGTAATGGAGGTCTAGGAGTTTATACGCTTTTCTTCTTTTGTTTAAGATGTTGATTACCCAAAATATTAGAATGAAGGTAGTTTAACTGTCTGTAATTTTTTACTTATTCATTTATTGAAATTATAAAATCGGACAGTTTTCTATCCCAATACTTTCTGCCTATTATCTTATATTTTATTTAAGATAGTACTGATTTGTTGTAGTCTATTAGAAATGTACCCTTCAATCACGGTCGTAAGCCTTTGTATCGTGCTTTTTTTAATTATTTCAGAAAAATAATTTCGTAAAACATTCTATTTCATTCAGTGGTATACAGCGGTTAACCTTCAAATTTACAATACAGAAATTGACATTCAATTTTCTACAATAGAATTCAATGCCGAAGTCCACTTTCTCTTTTTGACCAAAACTCCGAATTTGAAACATATAGCCACCGTAATTCATGTCTGTCCTTTTCCCTCAAAAGTGAGAAAGTAAAAGCTTTGGTTTAAAAAACAAAACTGTGAGCTACCCTTTAAAACTACTGGCATTGGTCAGTTATTTTATCCCTCACCTTACAAATAACAGGGTCCTGAGATGGGAGAAATTGTGTTTTTACTGTTAAAAAAAAAATATTATAGACCCTATACTACGAATTTCATGTTAGATTAACTATAGTTTAAATATAAACAAAAACATTTGACGCTACAAAAATTGGCTTATTGCAAAATAAGAAAAGACGGAAAAAGTTAATGTAGTTATTATAATAAACGATAAATTCCAATCGGCGTGTAAACATGTTTTAGTTAGAGGTCCTTGACCATTACCTTCGTTCAACTCATGTACTGTAGTTGCCAGTTAGGTTAACATTTACCACGTTTTTCTAATCTACTAAAATAGCAAACAATCATAACTTACAAATCAGTTGTTTCAGAAGTGCAATATATCCAACAATTTCTAAATATCTCCCTTCACAACACACAGCACAAAACACTAACACTCGCAAAGTTTTGCGATAACTTCGACCGCGAGGTTAATAACCTTTCACCAACGAAAGAAAGTACGAGAACCCGCGTTGTTTCGCCGCGATGTGTACAACACTACTGAACAGTCAAACATAGAGCGACTTGCGAACTCTACCGACAACTTGCGGACATGCACGAACATCTATAGCATTGCTAAAGTTTTCCTCCGTATAACTTCATGTTTACATTTTGTCAGTTGGATGTTGTTTTGATTAGATTAGATAAGGTTTAAGAGAGGTTATGTTTGATTTGATCCTGATTTAATGTTTATATAGCGTCCAGTAAATAAAGTATTAATCATTGTAATTGATTTAGACTACAAAATAAACGTAAAGTATTTCTAACAAAATGGTATAATAATGAATCTCAAAATAACTATATATTTAGCTTAATAAAAGTAAACTAAAATGAATTTTATGATTAGCAACAACAAAACAAAAATGTGAAGTGGGTACCTAAAGTACCTTAAAGGCCTATTCTATGTCTAACACAGACATGCATACTTTCTAAATGTAGGCCTACACCACAGTCCATCAAATTTAACTATTTGATATTGTTATTTGTTATTTAAAAGAATCTTTCATTCATCGTGTTTTTTTAAAGGCGAAACTAGATTTGACTTATTGCCCTTTTCTCTTAAAAAGTGTGGTAAGATATTTCAACTTTCTCACTTTGCCATAAGTAAAAATAAGTTGATTATTATAAAACTGAATTACCTTACATCAGGTTTTGAACTGAAGGTCTATGTTTGTGTTCTTTGTGTTTAAATTTTTACTTGTATTGTGCTTAGCCTATATTTAAACATAAATTGGGATTGGGTGGATAATAACGTTTAACTCTTGAAGAAAACTGCACAGTCACAAGATCTAGGTACACAAGATTAAAAATTACAAAACAGAAAGTATAATGTAAAATAATTAATTGTCTATATATTTGTATATAAACTGTTTTTTTATTCAATATCGTGATGTAACGGTAAGGACTACAACCATTTTCGACCTCTCATTTTAAAGATTAGTGGGGATAAGAAAATATAAGAAGAGAAAATGAACCTTTAATACGGTACCTTAGTAGTTACCATAGTCATGAGTATAACATTTTTATACTTTTATTTTGTCAGCCATCTAAACAAACAAACTAGATTTCAAATTTTTGATATCATCAGTGATTTTCTGGTTAAAACTGCTATTAATGAAGATCATGTAAATACGCTTCTACATCTGAGTTGCTTCCATTATTCAAACTGAAAGAGGTTTCAAATTGATATAAGTTAAAGCAATATAGCCTACACAAATTCTTAATTTTATTTTTTGGAAAAAAGTACTAATGCTCTTAATAGGAATGTTAACACGATTCGTTTCTGCTTGTAAAATATTTGCAAACTGAGTATACTTCAAACAATTTAATGTTAAAAACTGTAACAAAATTTCCAAATTTATTTTTTGACGAAACTGACATAAATTATGGTTCGAAGAAACTTTAATCTAGCACTTTCGGTTATAGCTCTTGCTAAAATATGTGTAAATTGAGTATACTCTTATATATTTAAAAAATGTAAACAAATTAAAAAAATTGAGTTTTTTAAAAAAATGTATTCTAACCTAACTTAGCACTGTTCGATTTATCAAGCTACAATACATGAAAAATTTATTATACATGGTTCGTAACAAGCTTACTTTAATACAATTTTGGTTTCTCCTTCTTAAAATTTGTGCATAAAAGGCTTCTAGTGACATAAATAAAACAATGTAAATTAATTATGAAGTTTTTGGAAAGATTGATAAAAAAACATTAGTCCAAGTAAGTTAATAGAAAACCAAAGCTTTCACATAATTACTTTTGCTGTTTTTTATTTTTTTTTATCCACTCATTCTAATTTGCTACCAGATACGGAAATCGTGCTATTGCAACCCCAAATATATCCTACAAAAGACGGAACTCTTCATCACGTTCTTATAAATTATTTTTTCCGTATAAATCATATAAATTAAAATATCTAAATTATACATAAAATAAAACAAAAACATCCAAATTATACCCAAAGTAAAGCAAAATCATTCAAATTATAACTAAAAATAAAACAAAACATCTAAATTATATATATATATATATATATATATATAAACATTAATTATTCCTAAAAATTAAAAATAAATCTAAATTATATATAAAATAAATAAACAAAAATTAAATTACACATAAAAATGAAACAAAACATATAAATTATACGAATTTATATAACCAAAACTCCAAAATATTCTGAAAAAATTCTAAATTATATATGAAAATACAACAAACATATTCAAATTATACCTAAAAATGAAAACCAAAACATTTAATGTATATCTAAAATAAAAGAAATACATCTAAATTAAGCTAAAAATAATATAAGTATACAAAAAAATAATTAAAATAGAAGAAACAAATTCAAATTAATTCTAAAAATAAACCAAAAACATTCAAATTGTAATCTAAACACAAAGCAAAATTATTAAATACTTAAAATACATATAAATAAATTTAAAAAACTAAATTTTCCAATAATACAAAACATAAATATCAAAATTGTAATTGTGTTTATACATATATAAATAAAACAAATTATTTAATTGTATCTCCAAACATTAATTATAACATTAAATTGTAACATTCAAATTATACCTATATAAAAAAACAAAACATAAATTATACCTAAAATTGTATCAAATTATCCTAATTACATCGAAACATAAAACAATTGCATCCAAATATATATTAAGAATAAAAGAAAAACATTCAAATTATACCTAAAAATAAAACAAAAATATATAAATTGTACTTTTTTTTTAAACATTCCAATTACAGTATATATCTAAAATAAAATAAATATTTTCACATTATAAAAATTAAAAACATTTTAATTATACCTAAAAATAAAGAAAAATATTCAAATTATACCTAAAACCAATTAAAAACTTCCAAACGGTAAATAACAATAAAAAAGAAACATTCAAATTATACCTAAATGTAAAATAATACATCCAAATTAGGACTAAAATAAATCTAAATAATATATTTTTTTAAACATTATAAACTTACCTAAAATTTAAACAAAAACATCTAAATTCTATCTTAAAATAAAATAAAATTTCCAACTTTTATATAAGAATAACAATAAAAATCCAAATAATAATTTAAAATAAAAGATAACATTCAAATTAAACCTAAAAATGAAATAAAATCACCCAAATTATACCTAAAAATGAAATAAAATCACCCAAATTATACCTAAAAATGAAAGAAATATCCAAGTTATACCTTTAAAAAAATCTAATTTATCCCTAACTATGAATCCTGTTATAACTAAAAATGTCCAAATTATAATTAAAAATAAAGAAAAAACATTAAAATTATACCTAAAGATAAAACAAAATCATCCAAATTATACCTAAAAATAAAAGAAACATCTAATTTAAACATAAATAGAAAACTAAAACATCCAAATTATATATACCTAAAAGTAAAACAATACATCCAACGTATACCTAAAAATATAACCAAAAAAATATAAATTACAATTTAAAATAAAATAAAACGTGCAAATTAATCTTAAAATAATACAATACCTCCAACTTATGCCATAATAACATAAATTCTAAAACAAACTATAATTAAAAATTTAACAAAAACATACAAATTTTACCTAAAAAAACAATGAATTATTACATCATAAAAAATACATCAAAATTATATATATATATATATATATATAATTTTGATGTATTTTTATGTTATATATAATATATAACATACAAATTATACATAAAATTAAAAGAAAAACAATACCTTTAACTAAACAATACATTAATTTATAGTCGAAACATTTTAAAAAAATCCAAATTATAATACATAATAAGAGAAAATCATTCTAATTATACCTAAAAATCACACTAACAGACGCAAAGTAAAATTAAAAATGAAATTCTAATTCAAATTATATCTAAAAATATATCAAAATTTTCCAAATTATACATAAAAATTAAATAATCATCCAAGTTATACGTAAAAATAAGACAAGAACATCCAAATTATACCGAAAATAAAAAAACATTAAATTTAACTTAAAATTGAAACAAAAACATCTAAATTAAACCTAAATATTAGATAACATCACACTTGTACCTAAGAATAACATTAAAACATTCAAACTATAATTAAAAATGACACGAAAATATTCAAATTTTAACTACAATTAAAACAAAAAATCCAATCAATACCTCCAAATTAAACAAAACCTTTCAAACTAGACCTAAAAATGAAACAAAAAGAAGAATGTTATAAGTTAAATTTGTTTAAATTCTAATTATTATTATAAGTAAAAAAAAATGTAATTAATTACACATTAAAATATAACAAAATATCAAAAGTATAACTAGGAATAAAAGAAAAATATTTAAATTGTACATTTAAAGAAAATCGAAGTTATACCTAAAAAAAAATCCAAGTTATACCTAAAATAAAAATAATACACCCAACTTATACCTAAAAATAACACAAAAACTTCCAAAATATAATTAAAAATAAAAGAAAAACAACCAATTTATACCTAAAAATAAAAAAACGTCCAAATAATACCTTAAAATAAACATAATCATTTAATTACACCTAAAAATAAAACTAAAACATTTAAATCATACCCAAACATAAAACAAAACATTCAAATTATACCTAAAAATAAAACAAAAGGCTAGAATTATACCTAAAACTAAATTAACTCTTCCAAATTAAAGTTTTTTTTGTTGTCAACACAGTTATCCGATGTTCATTAAACCGACTCTATATACAAATTTAAACAAATAGTAAGTTATCTACATTGTATAGCGGTAGGCATTCCGAGTTTCCAACAGCTGGAATCCATAATAACGACCAGTAATGAGTAGTTTTGACTTGCTTGTGTTCAGTCTAAATTAAACAACCTCCAATACAGTAAATTAGCAGTTTATATGTACATGACTGTTGCAAGAAACCTGCATAATAAATCTGTGTTGCTAAATAAGTTTATCAGTTAAATAAGTACTCACTACCCTCTTATCGATGACATGTCATGACAAATTATAGATTTCCAAATTTAAATATGATTTCCACTCGCCTCAGTCATCTATTCAGTTTCCTAGTTCCCTAACATCGCACCAGTAACTATTTAACAATAAATAAAATAATAGGTTTTACTAGTAACTCTATCAACAGTAAACAAATATTTGAATACATCGTTTTTGTAAACCTAATGAGGCGCGTCAAGTAACACACCACGTTATTCATAGGTCAAGACGTTACAGTAAATAATACCAGCAAGTATAGTATCCTCAAGGTAGGAATGTGTCTAGGGTGGAGAGGAAAAGAGGGGCCCCACACTGTGTTTGTTGCGTTTACTTTCAGCGGAACCACGCCAATAAAAAAATATAGACGTCAAAAGCTTCTGTGTAAACGCGTACCCTACTTTCGTTTCTTTTATCGTTGTAAATAAGAATAAAATGTTTACAAAAGTCTGTCACGAAGTTGTAACTTTAGGAATTAAATGTAACTAAGCAGTAATTTGTGTACCTAGTTTTCTTGGATTGGGTTGTACTGTCAAGTCAGGCTAGGGAAGCAAGTAGAAGGGAGGACACACCCCTTACAACAGACACACTCCTAGTCTGAGACTACTGTATTAAGGACACCACTTCCAAAACGGAATAATAAAAGTTAAATACTTTATGTGTGACTTGTTTCTTGCATTGTGATCTTGATCGGGATTAAATTGGTAGTGTATATTGTGTTGTACCCATCTATGTATATAAAACCTGGAATGGTGATTACCTTAAAAGAAAAACTATATTTTACACCATTACTGTAGGGCTATATGTCAAGAGGCCCAATTCGTTTGAAGCACAAAGAATCAGACTATTGAACGATAGACTTCCACTGTTACAAACATCATTATGATCTTGTTCTTCGGGGTTCGACCGCGTCAATATTGTCTGCACGTTGAGTACAGCCGACGTTTTGGGCATTTTACAGATGTCCATTCTCAAAGCTTAACAAATGTCAAGTGAAGCGAGCCATCCTAGGCCTGAGCTTATATAGTCCTGGGAGTGGACCCTTTTCGGGCCGTTGCCCTTTGTCGGGCTGTGGACCTTTGTTGGGCCGCCGTTTGACTACTTTATTGTGACAGTTGTCGTTTCTGGAAGATTCTAAGCTGCATTGAGTATTTATTTTTGAAATAACGGGTTTCCACGTGTTACTGAGTTCATAGCCTTGGTCTTTATTAAAGTTGTTCTTATGTTTTCTTATTTCTATTGCTTCTAGAATTTTCCTCTCGTAATAATTTGAAGAACTAGCTAATATCTTTACTTTATCGAATTCTATTGCGTGTGATGTTGTGGTATCTGCTATTGCTGAAATGTCTGTTTCTAATCTTTTTGTACATCTTATGTGTTCCTTTACCCTTGTTGAAACTAATCTTCCTGTTTCTCCTACGTAGCACCTACCGCAACTGCAAGGAACATGGTACACTCCTGAGGTGTGTAAAGGGAGCCTATCTTTTTATAGGTTTTAAGAGCTGCTGGATTTTGGTGGATGGTTTAAAGATTGTTTTAACATTGTATTTTCTTAGTAATCTCCCAATGTTGTCAGTAGTTCCTTAAATATACGGCAACAAATCTAATTTTTCTTTTTGTTTCTCAGTATTGTTGTTTTCTGTTTCTTTCCGCCTTGGTTGTATTTGTTTCGGTGCAATATACAAGTTTATATCAAGTTTTAGAGTGAATAAAACTATGTAAATGCATGTTAATAAAAATTTATTTGTTATGTTTGTAACTCTACGAATCTCGATAAAGTTTTATTTCATATAAATGAAAAAAAAAACAAAAAGTAACTTGTGTTGAAATTTTTTAATTATTCATGGAAATGTTTTAAAAAAATAGTTCAAATTAAATGTGCATTTAAAGTATTTTTTCATACGACTGGATGTTATTCCTTATTTAATATTTTGGAGTGCGCGCCAAACTTCTAGTTAAAAGCAACTGCATACATACCTTAGAACCGTGCTTTAACTGTTTGTTTGACTACCATTTTAAAAATCCTAAAATAAATTAAAACCTTGTAACCTACATTCGACGATCAATATGAATAACGGAGGATGAGAAAGGATAGAGAGTTAAAGTAGCTGGGTGTGGACCTTAGCGTATTTGAAAAAATATAAAGGACTAGAATTCACAGGCAGATCGCGCAGAGAGGACAACAGGTAGCGCTCTGTGTACAGGACGAGTTGAGAAGAAGAGGTGAAGAACCGAAGCGGAAGGCCCCGTCCTACATGGATTGTAGCGCTGAGGATGATGATGCCATTCATCTATTAATTTTCATAACTATTAATTAGTAAACCCGTTTCGCATTTACAAACATAATGTAGACGATATACTATCGAGTAGTGTTCATTTCGCTCGGTTAAATAGTTTTAATATTGTATTAGAATAGAAACCATTTAACTCTTTATAGCAAAATATTGTAAAAACAACCTTGTAAAAACGAATTGAAACGAAAATATAAAGTATATCAAAATTACTTACTATAGATATCAGTTTGAAAGCAATAGTCATGACACTGAAAAAGAGTGGAATAATATTAAAGACCTAATTAATTGGGGGGGGGGGGAATAAAACTAATGAGAAAGCTGTTATTAAAAATAATAATAAAGTAGTAGTTAATGATTCTGAAGAAGTAGCAAATATGTCGAAGACAAGTCATGTGTTCCAACTTTAAAAAAATCTAATCCAACTTCAAAGTTAGGTCGGTTGACCCCTTTTTTACCTAGCTACTAAAATGGAAATTAACAATATAATTATGCCATTAAACAATAGAAAAACTCCTGGATATAATGACATCACCCCTGTTGTAGTAAAATTTGAAACTTGAAAAAGAAAAATATATTCACTGTTGTAGGCTATCATCGGTGTATAGTTCAAAGTAGGTTCGCCCATTGCTTTGAATAAATTTTTCTTACTGATAAAAAAAAAAACTTTTATGCGATATGTTATGTCCTTCTTAAAGCTTATATACTATAGAATCGGGAGGGGGAACAGTATATTTTGATTTTTTTTTTTTTTTTACTCCAAATAACAGTTCAATGTTGTTGAAGCCTAAGAAGTTTAACAGAAGTCAGATTATGGTGCCTTTGGGGTATGTACCTGTATTATTTATTGTAAAATCAAAACACTTTGCAGATGGGTTTACCCCACATGCTATACATCAAAAAAAATTTAAATAAATGTAGAAAAACATCATGCAAAAAAGAAACAAACTTTTTTTTTTTAGTATTTTCTGAGTAGAGTTCCTCCTTAAGAAAGATGATTAGTTAAATCCAAACAATTATCGACCAGTAGTTCTGCTATTCTATCTTTTCGAAAATTCTTGAGAAAGTAATAAAAATTAACCTCGTAAATTTCTTAAACAAATACATTTTTTTGGTAAACGAAAATACAGATTCGGCGTATTCTCATTTCATGAGCAATGTTTACTCTAGAATAAACGAAGGTAAATGTTGTGCTGGAATATTTGTGGATGTAATGAAACCATTCGACACGATGAATCATGATATCCTTTTGTCTAGAATGTTCGATGCTGGAGTAAGGGTGTACTTTATCAGTGGTTCTCTTCGTACCTCTCTGGTAGAACGCAACGTACCAAAGTAAATGACGTTTTCAGTGATCTGAGGTTATCGAAAAGGCAACTTCAAGGATCTGTTGCTATCTGGTCCGTTGTTCTTAATTTGTATAAACAATTTATGCGAAGATTTGTTCAGAGGAAGCTTAATCGAATTTGCTGATGAAGCATTGTTCCATAAAGCAGAGGTGGATAAGCAGCTGGAGCAGGACATCCAAAGCGATGTCTGTGACCTGCGCTGGTGGTTTTCTCAAAATTTTAAGTCTATATGTCCAAAAACAAATACATAATTTTTAACATAACCAAACAGGTTCATTTTCCATCACCCATAAAATATCACATCCTACTGTTTACAAAATTGTACTTGCAACCAGATAGATCATGTAAAAGAAATGAGATATATAGGTCTTTATGTTGACGAGAAGATAAAATGAAAGGTCCATGTAAAGAATAAAATAATAAAAAATAATGAAATATGTTAGAACATTTTATATGTTAAAAACTGTGTGTAATCAACAACTTTTGAGAACGGCTTTAGTTAATTCAAAGCTAGAATATGGAACATCGGCATGGGGAGGTTCTTACTTAAATACAAACAAATGTTTCATCTTACTTCAAAAGAACTTTATTAGAATAATGTCTCTTATAAACAGATCTTAGCATTCTGGGCCTCTCTTTAAAATTTTAAAACTACTACCAATGACTACATAAATACTATAAGACACGACATAGGATAGGGAAATAGTCTACGCTTTACGGGTGCTGTTCGTCACAAGTTTGACACACAGCTATCAGAAAGCGCTAGCAGCAGGTGCTTGACTGTACGCATCCCACTTGGTTGAGACTGTACAACTGTTGATCTCTCTCTCACAAACCTTCTCACTTACTTCCGTCAGCATAGTCAGTGTTGTCAGTTCGTGCGCTGAGATAAGCGATTCTCGACCTTCCCTCGCATCTCTGGTCCCATATGTGGCATCAGTGCGTTTTCTCTTACCCGCCTGAAACATTGTTTGACCGTAGAGCCACCTAGCGCCAGTCACATCAACTTCAGATTGGTCACATCAACGCCACCTAGCGGGTATTGGTCAACTCAAGAATAAGCGTATAATATTTTAACATGGCCATGTCGTGTCTTATAGTATTTATGTAGTCATTGCTACTACAGCTTAGAAATTTATATATTTACTAACAGAGTACCCGTCCTTCATACGGGGATTTATAAAGTGTTACTAATATTTTTTGAAAGGAGTGAAACTGATGTTGGGCCCCAAAACTATTTCACTTAGAAATAAGATAAATACTTCAGTCCCAAACCTAACTTAACAATATTTAAAAAAATTGCATACCAGTTTAGTACCAAAATTTTTGAATACATTACCTGTCCATATTAAAACTTGTTCAAATACAAATTGCATTAAAAAAAAACTGGTTCAAGAATATTTGCAAGATCTGGATAATGTAGACTTTTTTGTTGAATTCTAATTCTTAGACTAAATGTAGTGTGAGTGAGTGAGTGAGTGTGTGTGTGTGCGCGCGCGCATGATGTGTCCATTTGTGAAGTGAGGGGAATATGTTTACGTTCGTGCATACATGGAACAAATTAAATATTTAAACTGTAGATATAGGTTATTCAAATAGCATTAGGATACATTTTTGTTTAATGAATGAATATATTTATAGCCTATAGTTTATATTTAGTGCAAATTTTGATATTTTATTTTTATTAAACACAAAATAGAAGAAAATATTTATCTTCTACTTATTTGAACATATTATGTATCAACAATTTGTAAACGGTCAGCCGCTTTACCTCATCTGGAGCTTTAGGCTGTTAACAATTATTAGTTCAATCAGATTTACCTCTAGGTAGATTTTATTGTCCTTATTATAATTGTGTATTGTATTGTGTATATAATATAATCATGTTAATGTCAGTGAAATATATGTCACCTTTCCAACTGTACCTGAAGGATATTAATACTAAATTTTCATTTTATTTCATATTTAAACTTAACGTTAACGTTAGCGCTATTAAAATGTCTTAACAGTTTAGTTAATTCATTAAACAGTTTAGTTTAATTCATTATTGTAAAATTAACCTTAACTCTTCATTAATTCAGATTAACTTACAGATAAGAACAAAAATTTCCCATACCTAAGATGCAATAAATGTATCAGGGTTGCAGTTCAATAGTTTTGTTTCCCCTATTAGTTGAGAATCGGTCTTGCTAAAAATAAAACAGGAGAGTCAGCCGTAAACACATGAAATGTGAACTCAATAAAAAGAGTAAGATCACTCTGTCCTTCTTTAGTACAAAGAGATATTAGACAAAGGCAGATACGTTAGTATTTCTAGATATTAGACAAAGGCAGATACGTTAGTATTTCTGTCTCTTTTTATCAACGTGTCGCTTCCATTTATACAAGTCCTTACGGTTCATTAGCTCTACGTGTCTTAACATCTTAGGGCTCGCTGGTCTCACGCAATTCTAAAATTTTAGTTTAAATTCTTTTAAGAGTTTTTTCTTAAAACCTCAAATTTTCTCTTGAGTTAAAAAACACAATCATTGTTTGTGGATGGTTTTTGCAATCCCAATCTTAATTTTTCTTTTTTTTGTGAAATAACTTCTTTTTTTTGTATCTGATGGGAAAAACAGATATTTAACAAATTATATATACAGCAGAACGTTAAATATTCTACATATAATAAACCATCTTCAAAAAAATACGATCACTTTTAATGTTTCAATTATGCTGAGTTAAATGTAGCCTAGATACATTAAAAGCGGTAACATAATACTCTGGCATATTGTTTTGGTAAAGGGCATGCACACTGGCACACTCCACAGTAATAATGAAACGGGAATGGTCAAATAACGCAAAACGTGAAGGTTGCAGTAAATTTCTGCATAACCTAAACTGTGTACACACTAAACAAAATTCAATGACGGGTTTCTTCAGGATCAGTTGGTACATTGGCACTGTAGAACTGCAGCACCCCCAAAGATAAATAAATAAAATACAAAATTATAATTGTGTGATTATAAATTTTACAATTTATACTTTTAGGTGTAATACTGGGCAATATAACCAATTTAAAAAATGATTGTCAGCCGTTCAATGAGGTTGTAATACGTTCAACTCGGTGGTGGCGTGAATCGTTGTATTCGGTTAAACTCGGCCAAACTCAATTTAACTGTAACAGCAGTATCGGCCAAACTCGCCGGTATTCGTTTCCCTAGGGCCCTAGGGGGTATGTCAGAGAATTGGCGGGAGTAGCACTAGAAGTTCTACAGTTCCTCTGGTTTCTCTCAATTATTTGTTAAGGAAGTAACTAAATATCTCAATTTGACTGCTCCAGAAAATACAACTGCGGAAGTTTTATTAAATGTTTATTTAATGAAATAAGCAAATTGCTAAAAAGTGATCCGAATAAGTTGTTATCCAAACCGATGGGGCTAAGATTATGAAAAGTGGGTTCAATGCAAAATACAACATGTTTTCAAATAATTTAATTCATTTGTTGTTATGCACATTAACTTAATCAATTAAATTGGTGCGTTTATTTTGTGTAAATCTCACATGCATAGCTGGATTTCTTTTACAATCTCCACAGAGATTAGAAGTGTTAATGTACACATTTCGAAACATTCAAACACACTTTGGAATTTTAATATAAGAACTGTTGATGTAGTGTTTGAAAATAAGGAACATCTTATTAAATGTTTCGAAGAACTGAAATTTTGGAGGACTTCTGATAAAACAATTAAAAAATCAAATCATTCTGAAGATTATTAAAAAATGAAACATTTTTATAGAACTGTTCCATAAAATAATATCTTAACTAGAAGTATTATACTATACAACGTGGATGCTAATAAGATCCAAAGAGCAATAAATAATTTGTATGAACCAATTTCTTAAATCCGCAATTCAGGAACATATGAGTTACGTCTAAAGTTATGGAAAGTAAAGATGTATGTCACCGTATTTGAGCAGAAGTTTTTAAAAAAAATTAATTACGAATCATTTATTAGATGTTGAACTCTTTTACCAAGATAATTTGGACGTTTCGTGAAAGTCTACGATCATTTGAAATAAAAGAAACATGTAAAGTTTATTTATTTCTTATTCAAGAAAAATTAGAAACAGAATTACAAGTTTTTTACTCCGGAAATGAATTTCACAACTTTAACAGCTTAATTTAATTGTTAAGTGAATACAATAAAGAAAACCTATCATATGTGTTTAATGAAAACTTTAAATTTATTAAAATATTAGTAACAATTCCAATGACAACAGTAGAACCAGAGCAATGTTTTTCATGGCTAAAAAAATATTGAAATCGTATTTAATGAATGCAATGAACATTAATGAAAAGGCTATTAAAAATATAGTCAACGAAAATGGAATAATGGATTTTTTTTTTCAACAGGATGTTTTATAATATTCTATTAAATTTATTATTTGTATAATAATGTAATGTATAAAATGCATCGGTTAAAATCCTTTTTTCATTTAATTGTCTAAGCGTCTAAGCTATTAAATTTACGATATTTTTTAACACTCTAAAGTTAAATATAAAAGCGTAATAAACAATTGAGTTGTGCTTATGGATTTTTCCGATAAACAGTTATATTTCACGTAGACCATAATATTAAACAAAATAATGTAAAATATTTGGAGATTATAGTTTAAACTTAACTAACTACCGAGTTTAGAATATTCAGCTCTATAACTGTGGAGTCAATATAATTGTTTTCTACCTCACCCAACCTTCTTTAAAATGTCTTCTTTTATTCCTAAAAAAATATTGTTTTTTTTTTTTTTTTTTCGATAACACTGACACCTTATACTAACCTCCTTTTCAAAAACCTCCTTCCTCAGCCACATACTACAAGTTAGAAAAATCTAAATTACACCGAAAAAAACTTTGTGGTTGGAATGGGATTCGAAATCACGACCTTATATTAGAGAAGTGACGACTTAAATCGCATATCTACCAGAACACATGGGAATAGTTACTTTTTTCACTTTACTAAGTAATAAAATAGTTGCTTTTCCTACTAGTAACTATATTCTACGACTACTATCATATATAAACTCACTGAATGTAGGTTATACAGATTGAAAAAGTTGTAATACTCGTCCGATTTTGTTGAAATGAAATATATTAATCTATTTTGGTACGCCGAGTTCGAATTTAACATTGGATTCCTAGCCTACGCAGGGATCAAAATAATATTCATATTAACTAGAGTGTTTGTTATCTTAGGCAACTAAATCTATCTGTGTTACAGCTCAACAGTTTAGCTTTCAATAAAGTTACGGATTTATTAAAGAACAAAACACGTGTAGCAAAACTCATCCATGGTTGATAAAACTATAGTAAAAACATCAAAACTAATGTATTTCTGAAATATAAATAATAGGCCTATATATTAAATTTACAACGTATAAATCAGCTGACCAGGTAGGTTTGCACCTTTGTTGTTTAAAAGCAACATAAGTTCTACAACTTTCCAGGTTTCTATACAATTCAATTTTCAATACTCATTTACATGTTTCATTCAAGGCAGAGTGTTATTTTTATATTGAAATATTTGTTTACGATTACAATAAAATAAAAACCTAATTCACAAAAAAAAATTAATTGTGACGTTTTAGAATTTTTTTTACGCAAGGTTCGATAATTAAACTTTTAGAGAAATCGAGGCTTTATCAAAATGAATGAATAGTTTCGAACTATATTGCTGGAAAGGGGGCAACCAAAAGTTTTGTTTGGGTCCTTGGAGGTTAAATTTGGGCAAAATTTAATAAAAATCGTTGGAATCGAATTTAAAAAAATCTTAATTATTTTTGTTTATATGACAGTTACCCCCAAATTTTGAGTTATCAAAAAAATTAAAAAAAGGCCCCGATACATTGCCAAAATATGCCCAAATTTGCGTATCATATCGATGGTTAGAAACACACGTATGATATGTCCATTTTACCAAACTTTCGGGAAACGCAAAAAGAAGTTTTGTTTCTTACATTTTTTAAAAATTCTTATTTGTACTTAATACACTAGGGTGAAATATGAATGCCCATTTAATATATTTTATGTTTTAAGTAGTTGTTTACCGTTATTTAGTCTACTTTGAGAGAAATTAAATTAAATTTTGGAAGAATTATCCACCTTTATGAAAATATTCTAAGCTCGTTTACAATTTAGCTAAGGAGCTAGCGGCAAGTAAGTAATTAGGATGTGTAAAGAGAGGACATTAAACTTGCGTTATCAGTAGTGTTGTTATCAAAGAAAATAGAGCTAATGTCGTGAGACTATGGGGTGTTCACCTTTGAGGTCATTGTACGCTTCACCAAACACCGCTAAACTAGTCATCTGCGGAGCTAGTCTAGTTATCTCGTTTGAAATCAATCTGTTTATCGGTAACTGCGAGATTATCTCTGAAAGCAAGTTGTTTAAATCAATTTCTTAGTGTTTACATCCTATATTCAAAATATTAGACTTATTTGTAAATATGATATTAAGACATTCTTTTAGTTGTTTTACAAATTAATAAATCTGTCTAACGCGTCAATACTACGCTACCTGGAGTATTTCCTTATTTCATGTGCCCAACTATAATCAATAAAAAGAGGATAAACTGTGAAAAACACTTCAAATTATACATATCCGTAAAAAACAAATAATAATAATATACAGTCCCCATCTCCCCAAATAGCTAATATGACAGTTATCTGTTCAGACAGTTTATCTGGTTAATAAATGAAAATTCAACCTGGAATAAGGTTGAATATCTTGAAATCAGCTGATACTGATTTTAATCAAATTTCTGATAATAGTGAAGATTCCCAAAACGAAAGTGCCAAACAGGAAGTAAAAATAAATTAAGGTTAAACAGTATTTTGGAAAATACTTAATTTTCCATTAGCTTTGTTTACCCTTAAATAACAAAATCCATATGGGCTGGTTTACGCGAATTGTCTCTTAAAAATTGTTAATAAGCAATAAATTAACAATTTTATAAACAAATATAATAACTCCCAAATACAATTGTAAAATCGACATAAAAATTTTACCTGTGGGTTTTGGGGTGACTAATCTGAAATAAAAAATAACCGATATTTATTTATAAATATGGAAGAATTGTTTACACAAAATTCGCGCGCGTGGAATTGTTTTCAAACTATCGCGTGGTAATCTGCTTTAAGTTGAAGCTAAGTGTAGATGTATCGACAACGAGTAATTTTATAAATTTATTAAACTGTTAAAAATAAGATTATTTATAAAAACATTTTAATTGAATAGTTTATTTTAAATCCATGTTTTTTAATGGTGTAGAATTTGCATTTAAACGTCGATTGTTTTTTAATTTTATTTCATAGTATGTGAGATGATAAAGTTTTAATAAAATTATAGTAAACAAACAAACTTTGTAAGAAAGTGCATTAAAAATCCAAAGAAAAACAGTACTGTGATTATTAATTAAATACAGGTGCCAACAGCGGTGCAGGGAAGGTAAATATAAAACAATAACAAATTCTAAGCCTGCATAACTGTACTAAACAATATAACATTCAGTCGCAATAAATTCAGTTTCATGAGTTTTATCTGAATTTTAATTTTTGAAAATCAGTGAAAAATTGGGAAACGAGCATTGTATTCATCTATAAAAATTCTTTTTATACCCACGGTATAGCTTTAAAATAATAAATAAATTCTCAATTTGTAAGAAACAAATTTCAGGTTAAAAAAGGTCATAGATATATTTCTTTCTTGAATTTTGTTTTATGAAAATCAAGCATTTATTTAACATCTTATCATTCAAAAACTACGTAAATTAAAACAAAAATATGATTTTTAGATAGTTAAATTGCTCTAGATTTCTCTTTTTTTTATCGATTGAAAACATAAAAAACAGATTTTAGGTTAAAAGTTTGTCTATAACTTTTCAACTGAATTTTTTTTTGAAAATTCATAAAAACAGTAAAGTTAATATAATTTTATTGTCAAAAAATCATTTCCTGTGTAAAATATGAGCATGTCCTTCAACAAAAAGCGCATACAATTCGATACATTGCTATCTGTAACACTATTGCTGTCTGAAAACAATACACCCATACGCTTGGTTTTACACCTATACTATGGACTTTCTTAGTCCATATTTAATATGCACACTTACTGCAAAATATTTTTGTAATCAGCAATAAAATTTAGGTTCATTAGGTAGGCTAAACTTTAATATTTCATCATCGCCAATAAACTTAAAAATATATATTTTTTAATAATCATATAATTTTAGATTCATAGGCTGTATATAAGAATACAATCTGCCACAATCTCTCGGAAAAAAATTATTAAAATGACACACAATTTTTAAAAAATTTATGAAATATATCGCCATTTTGGATTAGCTATCTTGGATTTGGACAAGGTTAACAACCTTTAAAAAGTCCAAAATACAGTAAAACTTTTTAGTTTATTTAATAAAGAATTCACTTAAAAAAAAAAAAAACAAAAAAAAACTCATTTTGAAGTATTAATTCTGGATTTTTTACATTTTAACCTCATAGTCAGCAACCCAATAAAACCTGGGTATCATTTTTACGGTCGTTTGGCCAGTTTGTTTATAAAATTGTTAATTTATTGTTTATTAACAATTAAGTGGGAATTATCATAAATAAGACCATACGGTTTTTCTTATTTAAAGGGAAACAAAGGTAATCCAAAACAATATACCAAAATGCATTCTTTTACCTGGATTTTCCCAGATGATCCATTTTTCACCGCTTACTGGCTGGACTTTAATGAACAATACAACCTTGGAACAAGCTCAATATATGAATTTTTCCTTATAGAAGAAGATATCGTCAAATTTATAGTTCATTTCTTAAATAGGATTTTCTAAAATGAAGCCTCTAGGGCCTTAAGGTCTCCATCTCCCCAAAATTCTCGGTTCGAGAGATATAAAAAAGGAAAAGAAAATAAACCATGGGGTTTCACCATAAATGTTCGAATATTCCGAATTTGGCGAAAGCGATAAAAATCAAATGTTCAGATATACGAGTATAATCGAAACCAATTGTGCCAAACTTCAGTCAAAAAATAATACAGTTTGTAATTTGCTAATATTAATTTATTACTTTCAACAATCCAGTAGCCTACTAATTGTTATTATACTGCTTATGAAAATACTGCTGAATAAATTTAGTTATAAAATTAAACTGTAGAGTTTTAACGTTAGATGTACTTTATTTAAATTAAATAAACATAATGTCAATCTACACTAAAAAAGTACACTGTGTGTTCAAATTATGGAAGACATACTACAGTTTATTTATGTGATGAAATAGATAAGTATGTTACAGCTACATATTGTGTACAAGTATTAAATATAGGCCTACAGTGTGTGTAAAAAATATGAAAACTTAATATTTCAAGAACTGATTTAGGTAAAAAAGATGTTTGACCTCTTACTTTAAAACTCTTAACATTAGTTATCTACAGGGTGGTACAAAAGTTTTGTAGAATATACAGAGTGTTCCAAAAATTAACAAAGCGTGATTTTTCTCAACTTTTTAAATGTGTTGCAATTCATATCTAGGACATAAATTAATAAAGTGTAATAAAAGTTTAATTTCATATTCGGGATGTTTCAAAAATTGACAAAACGTCAAATTTTTACAGAATTTTCAAATAGAACTGTATTAATTGTTTTTAATTATTGTGGTAGTCTTTTAACCTTCTTCATCTGAATGTTTAATTTTCATCTTATCTATAAAATTAACTAAGTTACAGAGGCACAAAGTTCAATAATTTTGCTATTAGATTGATTTATGCTGTAAAATGGTTTTGAAAAGTTATATGTTTGAACAGGTTTATCTAATCTGATCTTCTCCTATTTTATTTTAGAATTTACAATGCAGCCAGTCTTCAGTAATTAGTGTGTCTTGTGACAGTATCATTCTGATTTAGCCGTGAGTGATTGAGACTACATTATTTGTATTACTTGATGTTTCTAAATGAAAGCAAGAGAATACATTGTTTATAATGCAGGAATATGGAGAAAATGTGCGCTCATATTAACAAGTAGCCGATTTTTTTAAACAAAATATTTCCCAACAGACCTCTGGTAGCTAAATCAACCATATTAAAGATGGTACAAAGGTTTGAAGAAAATGGCAATGTACAATACGATCAGGGACGCAGAAAACCTAAGTCTGGTACAAATGATGACACCCTGTTGGATGTCCTTCAAACATCTGTTGAAGATCTCCAGACATTTATTAAGTGGCTAAATTTGATAATAGTGTGTACCTAACTGAACCCCCTGATGGAAACGTTATTGGTAAGAAACCATTATTATTCATTAAAATGAAGAGAAGATGTCTGGTTGTCCAGTTCTGAAGAAAAAGGTTGAATTTTCAAATTTACAAATACTATTACCAAATTGGGAAAAAATACGGAATACATCGACCACTAGCAGTAAGCAATTTGATGAGTACAATATGTTTGATCACCACATAACTGGACAACTAAGAAAAAATTGTCCACCTGGTGTTTTATATACTGAGTGGCTTAAAAAACAGACCAGTCCCACGTTTCTTTTCTTACATGCCACCAGATCAAGTGTGGAAAATGGTGACTGACTCTCATAACCAGTGTACCATTTATTAGACATGGTTATAAGAATTATGACTAATTAAAAAATGTATAGTTTTATGGTTTGATTTCAGTACAGCCTTCTGTCATTGCTAACATTGTGTTAATTTTAATTCACTCATTTTAGCCTACAAATTAATTTTTAAATTATAAGTGTTAAATTATTGTACATATACATCAATTGATCCTTATTCTTCTAAAATATGTTATCACAGCCACAATACATAAATCCATTTGGATGTTGTTAAACTTCAAACTTTTTCATGAGAATGTAAACGCACCATCAACAAACGGGAATAACGATGTGCACATGAGGCTGGTGATTTGACACACTGAATGCCTATCTTAAGGTATTAAATGTGTATGGCTATAGCAGGAGTGCAACTGAATATCTGTCATGTATTAAATTATAATTTTCCTGTTACCAAACAGGATACTAGTACTGTTTATATTATGAAAAGTATAATCAGATACAGAATATCTTAGTCCTTTGTAAGTCGATAACTCTTTTAAGTATTATATTATTTCAACATGTTCTTTATGATCGGCGTCATTGAATATGTAACTCATTCTGCCACACATACCTAATCTGCTAGCTAATACACAAGGTAATATATCTGCTCTCGGGCTCGTAATATATCTCTCCAACTCATGGGCATCCTCTGGTGCTAACTCCTGAAGAAGTATTTCTGATGTACCAAGAATATCTTTTATACCATAAGTCCTTCACCCAAATTCTACACCTATTTAAGATTTTTTTAGAGTTCTACACTTAGCAGTTTTTAGAGTTCAGTAATAGCATCTTCAAAGTCTAACTTAAATATAAATTTATATTGCAAACACCAAACCACACAAGCACCTCATTGAGCTCCGATTGACACTGGTAAGTCAACAGATGGCCAGTACTGCTGTTCTCTGCTGTAACTCAATTTTAACTAACAGTCTCTCCAAGTAATGAGAGGACCATAAATCCATAGGCCTATGGGCTAACTAACTTAATTTGTTATTCAACCTCCAAATAACTCGACGATTTATAGAAAACCTATTAAAGGGAACAGTTTAAATTTATGAACATACACAATTCATTAATACAGCTAATTTGATCAAAAGTGAAGGGCTACATATCAAAGCCTCTTTCACTGAAATTCCTTGAACTTACACAATACAATATTTACACAGAATAATTAAATATAAGAGAGAAACATTTTTGTCCTCTTCTTAATATAAAATTGACTACACTGTAATATATGTTTAAACAAATGTTGTACAAAATAATTTGATTATCTATTTAAATATATACATACAAAATTAATGAACCATTGACAAAGAATGACATTTTTTTACTACTTTGGATCGATTATATTATAATAAAATCTAACCTTAAAAGAAAATTATAAAATATATCAAAAGATTAATCTAAGGAAAAATATATAATAATCCTTTGATGTTTTGCTCATGCAGATCATCCTTATTCATTCCTAATGATCTCTCCACAGCTGCTCCTTTTCCACCATTCTCCAGTCTGCTCCCTAGGTTTACATATCATCCTGAATTATAACTGCATGTCCTACTGAATTTGAACTTTTCATCTAGTCTGTGGCCTTCTCATGTCTTCTTCACTTTTCTATTTTACAAATATAATTGCAATTTTTTTTTGTACTTATAAAAAGGAACCCTTTTTGTAATATTTTCTATTCCTCTAAAAAATCTCATCTCTGTCACCTGCAGTCTACACAGAGCTTTCTTTTTCCAGATTCATCTCTCTTACCCATAAAAAGATGTTGGTACTCTACACTTTATACATAATTGTTTTGGCCTGTTTCTATCGCCATATTATATCCTTCATCATGTTGTAAAACAGATCACTCTTCTATAACTTTTGTCCTACATCCTCTTACATTGGCAGTGATCTTGCTTCCTAGATACTGTAAAGCCAGGTGGCTTTAGATAGAGGTCTGACTTTGGACAAAATGATACCATTTTGTTTTGATCTGTTGACATGTCTATCGAAAAAGAAATTGAAGTTCTGGGTTGACAGATGCATACAGGTGGCTCTAAAAAGGCAGCAAACAGTGTCCAAAACTGAGATACAAGCAGGTAAGTAATATTTATGAATCTTTAAACTTTTACGATATTTTTATCGTAAAATAATAACTTATAAACTTCACTGTAATAAAATGTTAATAGGTGGGATCATAGTTTTACAATTTGCAGGTGACTTTGGACTACTATACATACATAATAACAACTGAATTGCACTCTGATTTTATTGTTTAAATATTGGTTTGTTTCAGTTTCTTGGCCATTATTACACAGACCTTCTACATAATACAAACATGGGTAAATTCAAGAAAAAAATTGGTGGACAACATATGCTAACTACACAGAAGAAAATCTTATCAAAGTTGTAGAAAAAGGTTTAAGGAGAAGTATTTATGTTATAAAAGTAAAAAGTATAGCATCCCTAAATCAATATTTGATAATAAATCAAAAGGGAAACATCAATTTAATTTTGGGGGACAGTGTTTTTTTAGTGGAGGAAGAACTTAAGCTAACTTAAAACATTATTTTAGCCAGTACATGGGATTTCAACTAACTGGATTTGATATAGCGTTTATAGTTAAGTCTTTCCTAGATACTAGTGGCCGCATAATTAAATCATTTCTACGTAATTTACCTGCAAAGTAATGGAGTAGCGGATTTTTAAATCACATCACAAGAACATTATTTCTCAAAGATTGTGTTAAATGTGAAAAGATATAGTGGGTCTCTAAAGGATGTTGATTCAAGGGCTATAGTAAATTATGATGAGACAAACCTGATTGATGACCTGGGTGATAGAAAATTGTTTGTCGGCAAGGAAGTAAATACCCACAATGTGTAATGGATACTTCTAAGCAGGCTAATTCATACATATTTTCAGGAACCGAAGAAGATGAGTGGTTGCCATTCAACATAGTGTGTAAAGGAGAACACCTGTATAAGTCTTGAACAATAATGGATCGAAAAGAAGTCCGATACAATCGTACAAAGACTGGATCATTTACGAGTGAAGGTTTGAAGACTGATACTTTAGTATTGTTTACCCTTTATTTCAGAACTCTACTCAAAAAGAGTCTAAAAGTTCTTTTTGGTGATAAATTATGGAGCTATATTTCAGCAGCTGTCATCGCTTCATGTGATGAAAACAACATATTATTATGCTTCTTCTCTGCAATCAGCATACATATAACACAATTAATAATAGATGTATCATGTTTTAGAAGACTTAAATCCAAATGAAGAGAAGTCCTGACAGATTGAAAATTGAAGAATAGAGGAACTATCCTAAAAGATAAATTTTCTTTGCTTTTGAAAATTTTCATTGATGAAATGAACAATGAAGACCATGGAAAAAATAAACTCATTGCTGGATTTAAATCTGTGGTGTGTTCCCCATGTATCGTGAGAAACATACCCTGAAAGTATCAGATAAAGGGAATGCTAGTATTGGAAGTATTACTGCTACTATCACCAGTGCAATGAGTACCTGTTTAATTGAATCAACATTTGAAACTTTTCTGGAAAACATGATAATAGTAGTTGAGGAGTATAATGCATGTTTACCTACTCTATCGGATTTTTTGTGAAGAGAAGGTGCTACTATGTGGAATATTTTTATTGTATGCTATATAATGGTGTAGAACTCAAATTGTGCTGTTTGGATTTTTAACATCATACATTCAAGATGGCCACCATTTGTGACATTTATTAATTACATCAAGAATAACTCCTTCCAGAGTACTCATACGCAAAATGTGGAACTTTTTCTGTTGTGCATGAGCTAATGAACAAATTTAGTCCTTACCAATTTTTTCATATCTTCTACAGTTCGTGAGTTATGATCCATTAAATATGTCACCATCAGTTTAGAACATATGTTACCATCGGTTATTTGTTAAGGGCTGATAAAATAATGATTGTGCTGCTATTTACTCACAATAACTTTTAATAACACACTTAGCTTATATGCAACAAAAATTACAAGTACAGTTATTACAATGGTATAAAACATATTTTAATAATACATATACAATGTTATTGAACACACATAAATTATTAACATTAATGAACAACTGATAATAATATGACTTTCTTCTGTATAAAGCAAATTTAACTCTATCATTTAGTAAATTTGTAGTAGGGCCTAGTAGTGTAGTAGTAGTACAAATTGGTTCTTAAAATGTATCATGTAATGATTTTTTAAATGGTGTTTTAAGGCGAAAAACCATTGCAGTCATTATCACCTTCACAAAATTGAGCATGAAGGTGCTTCACCTTTATACTTACAATGTCACACAACAAAAATAATAACACAACCAGCACATCGTGTTAATCGTTTTCAGATGAGACTCTGGGAACGGTTATACCCTTGAATCACTTTCGATCATTTCCATACCCCAGAACTCTGGAGCCCAGAGTATCCTCTTTAACCAGACTGGATGGGCATCAATCTAGACCCACAACTGGAGAAGGAGGATCCAACACCTCCCCTATTGCGAACACTTTCTGACCAAGGACCGAAATGGCGGGTTACTGAACAGAAACCGCGCATATGCCTTCAGTAGAGCAACCTTACATCAGCTTAACAGATTCAAAGGTTGTCACGCTTTGGTCTGGTAAACACTCCCAGACACGCTACGGCTCTGCACGTTAAAAAAAAAACAAAAACTAATCCCTATACATGAATGTAGTGTCTCATTCATTTTCTGTTTGCACACAGTCAAAGTATTTCTTACACAATTTTCATGTTTTCACTGATCCTGCTGCTCTTATCATCTCTACTATCAACTAACCCACTTCTGGTGATTTCCTGTTTGGTGAGTTTCTTACTTTCATCTCTCAAAATCTAGCATGAAAAAAAAAAAAAAAAAAAAAAAAAAAAAAAAAAAAAAAAAAACAAGATCCATACTTTGAGTTGTTCTTATTATAAATAAATATTGAACTAGACTTGTGAGATAATATTAGATAGAACAAAACCCGAACACAAGAACTCACAAAAATTGTTTACTTAATCAAACGCGTTTCAACGACAATGTCGCCATCTTCAGTGATACATGAGCTACAATAACTAAACTAAAACTATTATAACAGTTAACGTGATTTATGAAAGCACTGAAATTAAAATATTATTAATATACTCTTGTGCGTAGGTAGCTAGGTTTTACTGTTAGTTAAATAGATAAATTTGTTTAAATGATTTTGGTTTAAGTTTCTTCTTACCAGTAGACCCCAATTTTTTTCTCTTAAAATTGATGATTGTACCACCCATACTAATTGACTTAACTTGCAAAATAGTAATTTATTCAGTTGTATAGCAGATAAAATTTTTGAAATTCTTTTCCTAAATTTACTATTTTGGTATTTTGTAGATTTTATTTGGCTGAGTCTATTAAAATTTTCACCTAAAATCTGGTTTTGAGATATAATGAACTAAATCCAAAATTATTTCAAGTTTTATAAATATTTATTATCTGATTTTAATAAAAATCATAGTATATGTTTTTAAGACAATTAAATTCTATTTTACAACGATTTTTATATCATTGGCTACCAAATTTTCAACATAACCTAAATATTGTGAAAATTTGATTTATAGAAAAGTTTAATATATTTTTTTAATAGGTGACATCAGTAAAATTCTTAATTGATGCCAAAACTTGAAAATTGTTCTCAGATAAGCAAAAAGAGGGCCTCTATTTTACCTTACAACAAAAAGAAAAGAAGCCTTATTTTTTCTAATTTAATGTTAGAAATTGGAAAGAACGAAACTGCTCCTACTACTTAAATATCATGTTTATTAATGTATTTTGTAATAATAATACACTATTAAGACAAAAGAGCAAATTATTCATTGGAGCAGAGAGAATGAAATGATCAAAGCCCTCCTGGCAGAGAATTGAAATTGAGATGTAAGAAACACTGTATTTCAAGAACTATTTGACTGATTAAGATTAAGATTTCTTGTACCTAATTAGAATTAAATAAGGAATTGGTTATAATGAAGGCAGATTTTAAGCTTTGACCAGAGTCAAACGTTTTGATTTATCATATCTTTCAAATGTAAAACTATAGAAACTTTAAATATCACCTGTCGATTTCTTGAAAGTTTCAATCATTTCAACATTTGTTTCTATAATAACCAGCTTTACAAATTTAGTAACAGATGTTTAATAATAATAAAGATAAAATTAATTAAAGTTATGTTCACCAACAAGATCAACATAAGATTATCATCATACTGTAATATGAACTATTAGTTTACTGTTGTATCACATAGAGGTCTAATGTTATGTTTTTCTCTTGTAGATGACCAAGTTATAGTAAAATAATTCTGTACAAGGAGTTCAGTAGATTATTCCAATTTTTTGAATGTTAATCTACATTTTATTACTTAATTCTGTAAATAGAAACTTCATTTCTGTTGTTTGAATAGTGTATTAATTGTTCATATAACATAACAATATGTCATTATCAAATGACATAGACTGGAGGGAAGCAAACTTAACAATAAATATATTGACTTCAAATGAACAATTTATTCTAGTTTTAATTTCCCCATTTATGCTATTTCTTATGGGCAAAAAATAAGTTTCAAAGAAATAGGCCTAGGTTCCTTTTTATCAACCTTTTGTCACTTGAAAACAAATCTCACTCTTCAAAACACACAAATAGAGATTTAAAACAATTCTTTAGATTTCATCTTTGTAGGTGCAAAGTAGTTGTATATATTTTTTTTAAAAGCAGGATAAGATCCAAAAACTACTAGCCACTAACTGCAGCTGCCATTTTGAACTGGTTAAAATGATTTAGCTATTTAATAAATTTAACAAATGTAATGAAAAACAACCTTGTACAGTATCAAGAATAGACCAATTTGGGAGAACTAGAACCTTAAACACAGAATACAATTAATTATAAATTATTTTAAAAACCCATGCCAAATTTTAAATGATAGGATTAGTACACATTTCAGACTTTCAGATTCAGGTGGTCCATTAGCTCGTATACTGTTAAAATATAGTAGTGATAATAACAAAATACCGATGTGGGGGGAAAAAAATTCAGTAGGTTATATAAGGATGAAAAGGAAACAGTTCATATTACTGGTTTTAAACATTTGAAAACTACTAGTATTTAAACTAGTTTTTATTCATACAAAATATATACATATAAATTAGAAGTATATGATTTACAATAAAAATTATAACAAAATTTAAAAAGAAGGGTTTTAAAATTATGAAATTATAAATTCATTCAGCAAACTGGCAATTAATAAATTTTAAAGATATTATTTGCTGTGTTTTTTGTTTTATTTAAAATATTAATTAACAAAATTAAATGAACAATGAAATGAATGAACAAGTTTTAACCTATCTTGGACCAGACGACATACGAACACTTCCATCTGCAGGTGAATCGGAGACTTCATAGGATAACTCCATATCTACATCTTCGTCTTCCTCATCGTGTGTGTCACTTTCATCATCATCGTTATCGTCTTCCTCTTCCTCATCTTCTTCATCATCTTGACACTGGAAATATTAATGATAATTGTTTTATATCTTAACCATACAATTTGATGGTGTAAAGACAAGCCCATTTGTTTGTGATTATATCTTTCTGTCATGATAATGATTCGAATTTGGCCCTAACCACAATCACTAGAAACTTTAAAATAAAACACAATTATCTGATTAATTTTTCTTTATTTATTATTTCATCTAAATGCCCTCATACTTTCACTTTCAAGGTTGGGATTGAAACTCAGCCAAATAAGTATTAGAACCACACCAAATTTTTAATTTCTACCACAGTCCATTTCCAAGATACTGGCATTTTGATTCCAAATTGAAGAGACTGCAGCTTCTTAGGAGTGCAGTACGATACCACAATAAGGTAAATTAGGCAAACCTATTTATGTCCAGCGACCATTAGTTAATTGCTTTAAAATATTTTTTCAGAATACCAAAATTCAACATATTGGCTCCAATAATTATATTAAACTATATTAACTTCAGTTTTATAGGCATCCATTTCTATGATAATTTTAACAATATCTGCATCAACGCAATACACTACCCTGACCCCTAATCTAAAGCATACCCAATAGGGTAACACAACATTAACTAATTTTCTGCATACAGTATTTTAAATTTGCTTAGGCTAATGTTTCAACACAAAACTAATCTAATTTGTTAAACTAAAAAAAATTAAATACAGTGAAAATATCACAAGTCCTATGAAGAAAAGGTAAAAATGGATTCAATACATTAAGTTGCAATAAAGTATTGAATACAAATTCTGTACAAAAATAATTCTTTCAATTATTGCTAAAAAGACATAGACCAACATCTAAATAAAAATGATTGCACTTAAAATATTTATTTTGAACATCTTAACAACTGATAATATTACATAAAACTTTGCAATTAAAATATAAAAGTTTTGCATTTTACAGAAGTTGAACATTTACCATTTTGGCCATGCGGTTTAGTAAGACTTTAAATACCAGTATTCTTACCGAATTTTGTCTCAATAACATGAATAAAATGAAAATTTTAATAAATTGAAAATGAATTAAACAAAATGTGAGATAATTGAAAAATATTCGGTTCAGATCTAGACTTATGAACTTTACCAGTCATTTGAAAATACATATTGCTTACTCATTCTTAATAAGAAAAATATATTCTAATTTAAGGAAAAAGCCTGTCCATCTGTGGTTCATTTTTCTTGAAAAATACCAAACATATTTTGATAAAACTTGGTAAAGCTATTTCTATGATCAATGTAACAAAATATTCTTTATTTCCTTTTAAATTGGATGGTATTTAAAATATTTTTTTTTAAATAACTTTTTATCCAAAAGTGCTAAGATAAACTGTTATTGCTCATTTTTACATAATGCAATCAACATCACAACTTACCACACTGTAACAAAAATAAGAGAGTTAGTTATAGATTTGAATAGGAATTTTAACCTTATAATCTTAATTAGACCCAAATAAGAAATAATCACCAGTTGGACAAAATAACACCACAATATTAAATTTAAACTAATTTTATTCTATTTTGTAATGTTGTCTAATAGTAAATGAACACAATAAAGAACACCATGTCCTTCATTATCATTATTTTTAACCTTAAAGGAAAATGCAAGAACTAATGTAACTAAAGTCAAAAATGATTAAACTACCTGTAATTCTTTGAACTATCTAAAACGTCTTGTTGGACATTTTGGTAAAGAATGCACTTTCTGTCTTGATTGGACATTGGTAAAGGATTGAAGGGGTTTGAGGCTGGTTTGTTTGTATATGGTAAATGAAGAATTCTACAAAGGAAAAGGAAATAATAAAGGAAAATAAAATATACATATAATACACCTAACAAAAACTATATAAATATGAATGTACAACAAAGAATTGTTATTATGGTTGTGATTAGGTATCTAGGCGGTTAGAAACACTTGTGTTTATTCACTGTTGATCCATTCTGAATTATGCCCAACAGATGAGTTCAGTTCGTCCATAATACATTTTTCATCCAACATGCATTTAATCTTTTGTTTTGCAAGTCAATTGTAAAAATGTCCTGACATTTTCTGACCCAAGAGCCCACACGTTATGTTTGATCAATATGAAAGATTTTCTAATTTTATTTTAGTTTATTATTATTTTTGACATATAATAAATACTAAATACACAAAATAAGCAGTTGTAATAAAATATTTATATTTTTCATATTCAATTATAATTATAAATATTATATTTTAATCAATAAATATATTTGTAAGAAATATATTAATAGTTGAAAATGAAATTAAAAAGTACAAACCATAATTAAACATTTTCCAATCCATAACTAATTAACTGGTCTGTATCCTATGTCCTAAACATTACTGTGGTGTGGTTATGTGTTTTATAATAGCTAAAGAGATAAACCATAATTTCTCCATCATCCTTGTAATGGAAACAGTTTCTTATAATATGTTCTTCTTTCTACGGGTTGATTATTTCTTTGACTACTGTAATATCCTGAACTACCTACCACTGAACGATTCGTGTTGTGTTGCTATTTTTTGGTTGTTAGGTACTGTCTGTTATTAGGAAGTTTTTATTTTTACATTTGATGGTTCTTATAGTTTCATTTTTTTGTTGGTTCTTTATCATTTTATCTTATTCTCACTGCCTGTAGCTTGTACATTGTTAATAATTTATTTTTATTATTATTTTTGTAATGGATTCATCATAAATTTACCAATGAATTTAAAAATGTGATTAAAAGTTTTCTTAAATAGGATTTTATGTTGATTTTAGACACTTTTTATTGATTCTTGATTCAACCAAATGACTCGCCAATGACATTAATGACATGCCTATTTAAAAATTCAATTCAGTATTTTGTGGAAAATTTTCAAAATTTAACCTATGGACACTGCTACATATGACGCTTGTTCAGAAAATATGTACCATTTAACTGAATAAAAGAAAAGGATAATTTATTTTTATAAAAAATTAAACTACTTTCTACATGGTTTCTTAAAAGATTGAGGGATTTATCATTATGGGAACCAATTTCTCTTTTAACTAATCATAGAACAAAGTCTATGAAAACAGCAAATTCTCCACTGTTCTTTCGAGATGTCATCATTATTATCAAACTACTGACAGAAAAAGAAAAAAATTCAGATGCAAGAACAGATGAAAGTCACTAAGTCCAAGTCTGGACTATATGGAGGAATGAGATGATCTCTACTGTTTTGTCCAAATGAAGTTATGAGATCTTGAGTATTGTATTCAGTATCTAGCCAAGCATTGTCATGAAACAACAGATTTCTGTGAATAAACATACATCTGTTTACTGGATTGCACAAAAGAGTAAGTCTCACACTAGCAGGCAGTATTTATTATTTTGCCTTGAAATCTTAATTAAACCAGCAAAACTACTTTCCTGGCCCAAAAAAGTGTGCACATGATCTTGCAAGTAAACAATGTCTTATTCAATTTATGATTTTTGATGATGCAGTATGTTTATTTTCCATGGATTTAACCATTAACTTTGGAATCATGAACAGTTATCTTATTTCATCACCAGTTTGTGGGTGCAGAAGTCATGCCCCCTCACTGTAGTATCTATGCCCAGTAAGAACACAACTTTCGAAAGTTCAAATGATTGATCACTTTTTCAAACAGAACAGTACTGTGTAAAAAAACCGAATATGATGAAATTATGAATCCTCTGCCTTCATAAATTTGTAAGTACACAATAAATCATCACTAACCAAAGACTGCCAATTTTGTACATCTTCATGGATATACCCACGTCTATCACTGAAGTGTCTAACCTATTTTACACCATTCTATCACTCATGATATTTTTACCATACACTTTACAAACCTGGTACATTTGATTTCATATTTCTTATATTCAGAAAACAGGTGATCAAATGAATTTCAGAGTGGGTAAGACCTATAACCACCTTAAACATTGTAAATAACAGAAAAATATGTAACTACATACCGCTGTTTTCATAGTGACAGCTATTGTTGTGTGATGTTTGTAGTGGCACTATTCATAAACAATACCCGGTACTTACTTTTTGAATGTGTCAGATACATAATATATAATAATAATAATAATAATAATAATAATAATTTATATACAATATGAATGTGTATACATTTATGATAAATAAGTGTAAATATGTTAAATCTTATAAATAAAAGTCTCATGGTTTATTACAAATTATGATAAGTTCTTAGAAATCAGATTAACCGCTGAATGTTTCAGATTTCTATTTTTATGCCTAATGAACTCATTAGATTGAAATAGACTTAATAAGATATATGCATATATCAAATTGTGTAAATATTGGAGGATCCATTGGAGAATTATTGTAATTAGAAACATATAAAACATATTTATTATTATTATTATTAAGCCTAATATTAAACATGAGGCTATTTATTATTTTCAAGTTCTGGGAAATAAAAAAAGTGGTCCCTTTGAAATGCAATCATTAATGGTGATTTTTCTTCCATGATATTTTCTTATATTTGATAATTATTTAATTAATTCTTATATTAATTAATTTATGTTGATGAATACTAAACATAACTCTTACCTCAGTTGCTGTTTTTCCAATTGGAACAAAGTCTCCATCTTTTTGCCCAATATTATTCAACTAAAAAAAAACATAAGAAAATGTAAAGTATTTTGAAAAAAAAAAAAAAAAAAAAAAAAAAAAAAAAAAAAAAAAAACAATGGTCTGTAAAACAATAATTAGCCTACCAAATTGAATCTAAGCTAGGCTACATAATTTTTTTAACTGCTAATTAAATCATTTTAGAAAACAAAAAATATTCTAACAAAATACAGTAATATAATATTTAAGTAAATTTTAGAATGTTTATTAGCCTAAACAAATCTGTGAAATTCAAGCCATAAATCTAATATATAATAGACATGCAATATTACCTGATTGGTTTATAGAGATTGCTCAGTTGGTATTGTATTCAGTACCTATTCTTGCATTTCGATAATTTTTGACCATTTAGTTAAGTTAACTTGCTAATATTATATAAGTAAAAATTGTATTAATTTATGTAAATAATATCAAGCTAACTTAACCAAACATGTTCTACAGACCTAATATTAATTTTGTAGTTTTTTCTTGTTGATAAAAGGTAAAAAACTCTCGGTTATCCTTGCCTTATAAAAAAAAAATAAAGAAAAGAACACAAAATAAAGACCCCTAAACCCTGAATACTCTCATGGCATCAGGGTCAGAACAAGACTTGGTCAAGAGAGACCTGATAGGAAGGATGAAATAGAAAGATCTAATCCAAGAACATATGAAAAAGAGTGTAGATCCAACTAGGCTATGTCCTTCAGATAGACAACCCAGTAATCACTAAAATGAGCACTTGATGTAGATTATAAACCTTATACTGACTTGTTTTAAAAATCTACAAATACCTAAACTATTAATACGTAAAACTTCATATATCTGCGTAAAACAGTGGATGATTGTAAAGAGAATAACGAAAGAACCTAGCCACAGATCATCTGTATACAGCAAAATTTTGGTCTACAGCAAAATTTTGGTCTACAGCAAAAGGGGATGGTCTACAGCAAAAGGGGATGGTCTAGTAATTCCCATCAAAAGTTGGCCAGTTACATCTTGGTCATTGCTGCAGCATGAGGCCGAGTGTTATCGTGAAGCAGCACGACGCCGCTAGACAGAAGTCCCTGCCGACAGTTTTGAATAGCGCGCCTAAGCTTGGTTAGTGTTTCGCAATATCTCTCAGCATTTATGGTCATTCCTCTTGGCAGAAAGTCAATCAGAAGAACGCTTTTCCGATCCCAAAAGACCGTGGCCACGATTTTCCGTGTTGAAGGTTCTTGTTTCAATTTTCGTGGTTTCGTACTTTTTATACCTATTTCTTATTTTCTACTAAACTAATGTATTTTGGTACTTCAAAAGTGTCTTGCGACACCTAATATGATCTAATTTTTTCAAAATAAGGTAGCTAGTAGACAATTTTCTTAGCTAAATTTCAGGGCAAGGTCGATTGCACAATTAGGTACTTGAAAGATATACTATCTTGGATGAAACCACCTAAAAGTATTTTGCTGCATACAGATGATCTGTGGCTAGGTCCTTTCTTTATTTTCTTTACAATCATCCAGTTTTATGCAGATGCATGAAGTTTTATGTATTAATAGTTTAGGTATTTGTATATTTTTAAAACAAGTAGTATAAGGTTTATAATCTACATCAAGGGCTCATTTTAGTGATTACTGAGTTGTCAATTTGAAGGACCTAGCTGCTACAAAAGTGTCTTGTGACACCTAATATGATTTCATTTTGTTTCAAAATAATGTAGGAAGTAAATGCTTTTCTTATGTAAATTTCAGGGCAAAGTAGATTGCATAATTAACTACCTTTTATTTGCCGTAGGCTAGTTGAATTTAGTGGCGAAAAATCAGGAAATCGTTTACTACCTATCTTAATTTGAATGAATTAGATCATATTTGATGTCAGAAGACACTTTTGAAGTACCAAAATATACATTAATTTATTACAAAATGACAATTCTAAAAACAAGAATTCCAAGTATGTTTATGTTACTACATATGTAGGGATATGTTCATCTGTAGTACTACATTAGTCGGGTTAGTGAATGTCTCATAACTCGATGTTTTTGTTATGACTACGTTAGTCAAGTTAGTGAATATCTTTTCCCGAGAAGTTTGTTATATGCAATATCTCAACATATATTTATTTAACATGATACTTATTAGCTCTGGGAAGGTTATTTATGGTAACTTAATGGTAAATATGCATTATAGCATACGTGTTGAATATTTACTGCTATTTTGTGAAATCGCTAAATATGTACCTTATTACGGTATGTACAATTGACATCTTAGTGATTGTGACATTTGTGCCAACACCATTTTCAATGTACCAAATACATTAATGTAAGAAAATAACAGTAGGCCTAGGCCTAAATATCAGTTGTACCTCACTTACGATTCTTCTATAAAAAATTAAGAAAACAAAGTATTTACCTTGTAGTCAAAGGTTCAGATCATATTATATGTCGCAATAAACATTTCAAGTCTTGTAATGCATTAGGCCTACTTTAATAGAAAATGAGATTTATAAAAGTATGAAATCCAGCTACGAAGGTTAGAATTGCCAATGTTAATACTAATAACTACGTTCATCAAGTCACTGAATCTATGATCACTTGTTCTCAAGTCAGGTGGCTATATATATATTGACTTGACCTCGCCTATATAATTTATATCCCATTTTGTAATTTACACAACTTTAGATGCTACTTACGTCGATTGCAATACTTTCATATTCCTATTTTCTAATAAACTAATGCATTTAAGTCCTTACGAAATTTAAAATGAGCTGATTGTTTTAAAATAAGGTAGTCATTACACATACACTAACCTCACTAACATAGCCATACATATTAACACTGGCTTTTGTTATTAGACTTTAACCTAACAGATGTATTCCCTTCTTTTCTACGTATTATTTATCAGTGACATGCATTTTGGGGCTTGAAATGAATATTATGACACATAATATGATCTGATCCTTTGAATACAAGGAAAATACTTTGTTTTCATAATTTATAGAAAAATTGAAGTGCAAGGTACAACCGATATTGGTAATTGTTTACTTAAAGGTGGCGCCTTATTTTCCGGATTTTCTTTTATCGTCTACTAGGCCTACATACCTTACTTCTTAAGAATGCATAATTTTTTCATTGCACAAGATCACTATTTTTCATCGAAAAATCACAATTTAAAAACTATTAAATCCGACGTAGTTATACGTTAGACATAATGGCAAATGTTCACATTTACGTCTCACATATGTTACTAAAGATATTTCAATCTATAATATCCATGATCACAGATCACTTGATATGCTGTTAGTCCTCCATATTAATTTAATTTCAAATTATTAACTTTAATAAACTTACGATAAGTTTGGCCAGGTGGTTTATATATATATATATATATATCCTTACTATCGGACCTAATAAAACCAAATATATAGAGATATGATTACAATACCAAGATGAAGGACTCACAGATTCAGGAGATCATGCAGAGGTTTATTGGCATCATCGCTTGTAGTAACATAACCAAAGCAGGATTCCCTTGTTTTAAATTGTTATTTATTGCATAAATAATGTATTTTATTCATTGAGAATAGTGTTGGGACAAATGCCATAATTAGGCTAGTAGGATGTGAATTGTACATAATAAGGTATGTATTTAATGATTTCACAATATAGAAGCAAATACTCAACATGTATGCTACAACCCATTTACAGTATAGGCCCCCTACCCAAATAATGGACCTAACACTAGAAAACTGGAAATTGTTTTTTTTATTGCTCATAAAAATGTTACTATTCTTATGAAGATATGTAGTAAAAAAATAACGAAAAAAAATCAAAATTGAGGGGTAATTATTTACTGCGACTGCAACCAGTCTTTTTGACAATTTAAAAAAAAAATCATGTTCTAGGCTACATACCTTATTTTTATTAACAATAAAATAAGTTTTCAGTGCGGAGCAAACTTTTTCACAGAATTTTTTTTTTTTTTTCAACTTTTCTAGGCTAAGGTCCATTAAGTGAATTACATGTTAAAATAGGTTTGTACACGAATTTTTACCTTACAAGGTCAAAATAAGATAGCTATATGTATATCTGACCTATGTGTAAATTTGGAAAAAAAGAAGAAATTGTGGTGTATTCCCAAGCGGCACCCATTAAAGTATTAATGTTGCTTGACTTCGGTGATCTATAAATGCATTGAATACTATAGTTTTGA